>OY728160.1:559171924-559796924 GCA_963277665.1 Viscum album | reverse complement strand
TTTATAGGTTATAGTTTTCTACCCTATTCCTTTGATCGATAATTATTGTTATTTTCCTTGGAAAATGGTTCGATAAATACCTATTATTTATTCATTTTGTAACCATTATTCAACATAATGTATCATTACCATATGTACAGATTTATATTGGGGATGATATTTGAAGATTGATGATGGCGGATGGTGAATCAATGAGGAATGAGACTAGACATGACGTAAATCTTTATATCAGGTGGCTCTTTGAGACACAGAAAATAGAGGTGGGTTCTTAGTCTATTTTGTTGGCCAGAATCCCAGGAGCAAGTGATGGAAATATTGTTAAATAAAATCTGATTTTTTTTTTGGGAATTATTAATATAATCGGTGCGGTATTTGGATTATACCTGAACCTAGAATGGGGTTTGGGAAAATCCCATGTTACATAGTGTGTAATCATTGATTGCACACAGTGTGGGGCCCTATATGTGGTGCTAGTGTTTTTCATGGAGAAAAAAAGATCACATTCCATGTTAGATATTTCACACATCATAAGACACATGTTCTAGGATTGGTTTGTATTTCGAAAGACACATGGGCATGGGTAGGCTAGGATACACAAACACAACCATGTTTACATAGGAATAACCAAGTGTACACGGGTTCATACATGGGCGCGACCAACAATACATTGTTTTGGACCAATATGATGTGAAAGGTATCCCCATAACTCTAAACAAAGTGTATATATACATAAACTCTATGTATTAATAGTTAACTATGTAGTTTTAGGTTTCATAAAATGGGACTACTATGGGTTTTTTAGACACATTGTGTACACCCTCTGATGGTTTTTCCGCCCTACATTTCATTAGTATTAAAACAGTATTATTTGAGAGTGTTGCTTTGGTTCATACCCTCAAGGGTAAAACGTTAAATTATATTCATATATTTGGAGTGTGATTACCTATAGATGATGAGTCTCTGATAGAGTTTTTGGTGTCCCTCTAGGAGACTGGAGTGTGATCTTCAATCATTTAATCTTATAACCTTGGGTGGGTTCATGGAATCGGCATGACCACCACACTTTGGGATTTTATCCACCCTATATAAGTCCATTTATTTAGGGTGTATGGTATCATTTGTATATGATCCACTATATTTGGGATGATCTGTATTAGATTTTGGTGTCTCCCTATGGTCCTAGGATTGATCCGCTATCTGAGTATCGAGGTATTTTGATGGTTGTGTGTTCTCTTGGGTTGGCGATAATGATCATGAACTCTTGGATGATTTTCTCTAATGATGTCATGTCTCATGGAGTGGATTCCATCGAAATGCGGATTTTTTATTATCATTTTGTAGAATCTAGTGGATGGAGGTTTGGTTGTGACTTCCTAATGGTAAGCTATACTTACTAAGTAAATATGACAATTTTTTATTAATTTATAAATCCCTATTATCATATAAACATTTATAATGCTTAATGATTAGTTTTTTGTGGGTGTACTGCTGGATATTTTAATATCTCCCTTTATTGGGATCTTCCCAAAAGTGATGTGTCATATCTAGATGGATTATTTTATGGTTTCTATTGAGGACAAATAGTTGGTGACGTAAATATTGATATTGATAGACAATGTATTTGTCTAGGTTGTTTAATTTGATAGTAGACTTTACCTTATAGTAAATATAGAATCATTTAAATTTTTTAGTATTTTATTTTCCTACTCTATCATTTTTTGCATTACAATTGTCCATTCATGGTGGGATTATAGATGTATGCACGCATTGGTTTTATTTATTTTACATTGCATCATTTTGTGGGATTGGATATTTATGTGTGTGTAGGTACCATAATTTAATGCCTCACATGTCTATTATTTTCCTATATGGAATTGGTAATCATCCCCAAGCCTATTGGAGGTGGGACTGGGGTCGTTTTGGTTTGGTAGCACTTAGGATGGGTTGTCATAGAGTGGTATGAAAGGATTATGTTCTACCTTAGAATAATAGTATGTGATATTCTTTTGAGTTTTGTGGCAATAATGTTAATTGTTTCATGTTCATATTTCTATATAAGGACTTCGGTGTTGGTATGGCAGCCGAGGTATCCATACACCAAGACTCTGATCACCTAACCTTTTTACATGGTATATGTTGGAATTTGATTCCGGGAAAACATTATTAGATGCATCATATAGGAATTTTTTTTTGATTTTATGTCCTTATTGAGTCAAATCCTAAAATATAATCTTTCACAATGGTATATATTCTATAATTTAATATTCCTTTATGAAGGCATCCATCTAGGATTCTGCTGCATGATCAATAGAATGATCCATTGAGTGATATGGCTTCAGTATTGGGACATGTACCAGATATAGTACCTTCATGTGTTTTACCAGCTATACCACCATAGGTTGAGTAGAAGATAATACCGGTAGTTCCATATGAGGATGAATATAGGATGACTCTAATACATGAGTTCAATAAGAATTAACCACCTACATTACTGGGCGATCTTGACCCCCATATGGATTTGAACTATATAGAGTCAGCTACTTGAATTTTCTGCCTTGTGAGGGAATATACAGATCATATTGATGTTCTCATAGTGAGTCTTCTTCAAGTATTTATTGGATGATGATGGATTCCTAAAACTCAATCTCATAACAAGATAGTTTTCTCCTTATTATGATTTGAAATTTTCTTCATGGAGGATTTTTATCGAACCAAATTATGATCAGTTTGTATCCTAGATATTCTATATCTATTGGAGGGAAGTATGACCATTGTAAAGAATTTAGTGATTTATACTGGTCTCTCAAGATAATATAAAGATATGTTGTGGGATTTTTATTCATCGTATGGAAATTGGATATGTTCTTATGACAATATATTAGTGATTCAGTGATATCTCTTTTTATTCCCATTTATGATGGATCCCTAGAGTGGACCATATTGGTGGAGATATTTCTATAAGGGAAAGTGACAACATTGGGTGTTGGTAGCGGGAACCTAGGAGATAATTCAACAAAATAATGTGGTTTATGGAATTATAGCACATTAATGCTAATAAATGCTTTATAATACTTTTATGAAAAGATCATAGTGATGAAAAGTTATCTGGATGGCTCAAATCATCCACAAGAGATGTGGTGTTTCTCTTGTGATAGTCAGGAACATCATTCATGGGATTGTTTGACCCTTCACGCAAAAAATCCAGAGGTAGTCAAGGGATCTCCTAGGAAGATATACTAGTAGGATCATGTCGGTACGAAGGGTTTTGAGTAGGTTAGTGGTCCAGGTATAGTAGTAAGAGGTGGTCAAGGGTTTGACCTATTACCACCAACAGCCCCAAGTTTTCAGCTACAAGATCAAGGACCTAGTGATCATGAATGAGGAAATATACATGATATGGAGTCATATAAACCTATGGCTATATGGGTTATGTGAACTATTATATGCTTATCTTCCACCATTGATACAAACCTAAAAGATATAGGTATGATACATTCCTTTCATTACACTTTTATAGATCAGGATATAGAGATTATGGTTGTGCCATTATCTCTACCCTTTCAATTGTAGAATATAAAATTAGGGGACTCTATGATTTAAAAGATTATCTAATAGTGTGACTTGATTTAAGGAGGAATGATATTCTTATGAAGTCACTTTGTAGCAGTGATGAGGCTATATGAAATAACCATTTGTATGGACTAGATATAAAATGTTCATGCCTAGATTAACTATATTATGTGTAGTTTGTGGTGTTTATCTAGATATGAGATGTGGGATTCATTTATCGATGAAAAGTAAACATTGGATAATTTATATAAGATTAGACCTATGAATGTGTATCCGATTACTCACCAATCGTCTTTCATTACTCTTAGACTCATGAATTCTATGTGATAAAATTTCCCTTTTTAAGTGGTGAAGTATGAGAATATATTTCATAAGGATGTTTTAGGCATACCTCTACATTGGGATCTAGACATATTCATTTAATTTCAAAGTGGTGTGGACCTGAAATTTGTACCCGAATATCATATGGCTCCCATAGATCCTTGAGAACGTTGGGTATAGTTAGAAGACTTGAAAAAGATAGTTTTCATGTGACCTAGTGTTTCTTTTTGGGTATCCATAGTGTTTTTTTCAAAATGAAGACGGAAAATTAAGGTTATGCTTGTGTTACTAGTGCTTGAATTTTTTTACTATGAAGCATAATTATCCAATAACGAGAATCAATGACCTCTTATATCAGTTGAGAGGGGTATTATTATTCTTGAATATCTACCTCAGATTAGGATATTACCATTTATGAGTACATTATGAGGATATACCATAGACATAATTCAGATGTCACAAGAATCACTATGAGTACTTTTTTATTATTTTTTTCAGGAAATTTTGTTTTGTAGTGTCCATGGGGCTCATGATTTGAATAATTAGTCCTTTCATAAACCTCTGTGTGGTGATATATTTTTGAAATATCCTTACCTACACTACATTCATGGAGGGGAATGTTAGACACTATAGGATTTCCTTTGACGAACATTGAGAGAATAAAATTTATAAATATATCTCTAAGAATAATTTTTTGTTTTCAATATGTCCACATCCAGCAACACATCATCTCAAGGATATAAATTTCTATAGACCTTCTGAATATTGAGGAATTACTAGTTTGGTATCCACCCAAGAGTCTTATTTATGTTAGGAGATTCATTGGTTTTACAAGGTACTATTAGAGATTTAAAAAAATTCTATAGAGCGATAGCACCCTTAAAGTACCCTTGAAATCATTGACCTGAAATGAAAACATTTTTGTTGATTTAAAGGATCCATTAATGTTTTCTATAATTGAGGAAGAAATTGGTGACCCCCCACCCCCCATCATGGGATTTCTTGAGGAGGGTGTTTTGTAAATATTATATTTTGACTCCTTACGGACCATAATTTATTGTGTCCTAATTTAGAGGATTGTATTGACTTTTAATGAGTCCGAGAATATGAGACCACATGAGTGAAAATACATGGATATCATTATTGAGACAATTTTGTTTGTATTTTCATTATATATATGGTGACACAGCCCGATGGGTGAATTGTTTATCATATTCTATGAAACCAAGAGACTCATGTATATATTTCATAATAATTTTATTAATTTGGCTTAGGGAAGACGGATAGAGTTCCCCTAGGATGATGAATTGAAAATTTTCTATACTCCATGGAAGTGTAAATAGTGGTATGCACTCTCATTATGAAATCATCTTATCATTTATTGGTCGGGGAATCAATATAATAAGCCTCATTGTAGTTTTTTGTAGTGAACAAGTACGGTGCATCATAACTTCAGTAAATGGTAGTTACCCAACTACTTTTATAGTGTGTTAGGGAATATCAATATGGTGATATAGATTGATAGACCTTACTTACTCATATTTCCACTTGACGTGCTCCGAACGGATTTTCTTAAGGTGGGTCTCATGTTATCCTATTCATAGGAAAGTTTATGGTACTAGTGAAATTTTTGGAGGAGGTGATGAGGTAGTTTCATACATACCCTTTGGTAGTACATTTTGGGGTGGAAAAGGTGTATCAGGACTTCCAAATTCAGTTTTGGTGGTCATTCAAGAATGAATGTGTTGTATAGTTTTGGCATGATCCCTCACTTATCTGAAAATGATGGTGAAGCACCAGGTTAAGTTAGGTTTAGCTCAAACCATTGAGGTTCTAAAGTGGATGTGTGATAGTATATCCATAGACACCATTATGGTGAAACCATATACATCCAAAGAAATGATGAAAAATTGGTGATTGTATACTGAATAACCAAGTCATCCCACATTCTAGATTTTTTGTAGAAGAGTTAATTATAGATCATTGGATTATTTTACATACATGAGATAGTCATTCTCTATGGCGTTCCCCCAATTATCATTTTAAACCATGATTCTCTCATCAAATTTCACATATGGAGAGTATTGAGTAGGCCATTGAGAATTATTTCTATTTGAGAATAGTTTCTAACCCATAGAATGATGTTTAGAATGACAAAACCATTCTGGTCTTTGATAACTTGATTCATGATTAAATGATGTATTTTTCATATGTTGGGAGGATCAACTACCCCTGGTGTAGTTTGTGTACATAAAATATATCATTCCACCATCGATATTGAACCATTCCTGGCATTGTATGGGAGACCCTATAGGTCACCACATTATTGGAGTAATCCAGGTTATTCAAAAATCGTCGGACTCGAGCTGGTGCCATCTATGATATTGAATGTGTAGATCATCCCAGATAGTATTAAGACTGAAAAATTTAGTACAAGTCTTTTGTGGACTAATAAAGGATGACTTTTGAGTTTAAGGAGGGAGACCATGTATTCATGAATGTCCTACAATAACATGGATAATATAGATTTGATCATTGTATAAATATATCTCTGAGATGTGTTATCCCTTTCTAGATACTGTGTAGAGTTAGTAAGATTTTATTAATCATAGATCTACCATTATACTTGGATTGTGTATAAGAAGCCTTCCACATGTCACATATGAGGATGTACATCTGCAACACATCAAATATTATCCACTTGGGAGACCGGTACATTGAGGATCATGCTACCTTTCTACAGTACCCAATAGATATTGAGGATCAAAAGGAAAGGATAATTCGTGAGGGATTGATTCTCTTAACTTTTTTCTTGTGGATGTATTAGAATATTCTAGAGAGAACCTAGGATAGGGAGACCTATATGTGAGATCAATACACTCATCCTTTTTAGAATGTTTTTTGATTTTTAGGATTACAGAACCTAAGGTTGGGAGAATATAATGACTTGAATTTTTGATTTGTTACTTTAAAATATTGTATAGATAATTCTCAGATCCATGAACTTATATGCCATGATATTCTGAGGTTAGGTGATCTGAAAATTGATATTTAAAAACTATTCCAATTATTAATATTTTCTTAATCCAATTTTCCTAAAAAAGTGAATAACAATTAATTAAATGATCATATTAGAAATATAAGGTCACTATTGAGTTCAAAGTGTGAAATTTACACTAGTAATTCAATTATATTTGGAGATTTTAGTGTTTCGGTAAAGTGCTATCATGGGAGAAATTAAGAATGTAAATTTATTTATTTTATTTTATTGACACGATGACCCATTTACTGTATAAATAATCGATATATCTCACTTAGTAGTGATATCATAATTACCTAGATATTAATAGAATTATTTTGAGTGTATACACTAAAAGAACATTCTTTGATGATTTTGGATAGTGATGAGACTAAGGATTGTGTGCCAATAAAGTTTGTGGATCTCACCAACAACACAAATTTTGAACCATTATTTTATGGAGATCAATCCAAACTCTAGGAAATATTTTTCATTTATGTGATTCCATCTCATTATTTTATCCTTATCTAATGTAGATAGATTCCCTAAAAATGAATTAATTCACACATCGATGGTAGGTTTATATATGGTGGATTTATTTTCTCATTGGTTATTTCCCACTTCACTCATCTAATTATTCAACAACATATAGTGTTCGAATGAACCAAGGATAAGGTTCCTTCAAATCATTTTCTATTTTATGGTATTCTCCAATGTTTCTTTTCTTGATCTATGTTGGTTTTTTCTTTACCTAATGATTCAATGGAACCCTGGTATTCTATCATTACACAAAATTTATTTAATGAAACTCATCATTACCATAAGTATGACTTACGATTGAAGATTTTATTTGAGGATTGATGATAAAAATAAGTTATTAAAGGTTGAATGATATTATACTGTAGGTGTTTTCTTCCTTGAGTGGCGCATGGTTACAAGTATGATAGAGTTTGGTTCCCAGTACGGTTTAGTGGACAAAATCTGATGAGTGGGTGACAAAGATGGTGTTCATCCTAAATACAATGTTTTTAGGGGAAATCTATGAAAATGATGGTGGATCTAGGTGACACATGAAATAGGTGTGGGTTTGCAAAAAAAATCAAAATTACATGGTCTCTAATCTGGGAAAACATGCCATGTGGGACCCACTAAATGGTGTTGGGGTATCTGTAGAGAAGAAAAATTCAAACACCGTGTGGAATTTTTCAAATGTTATATGATATGTACTAGATTCTCAATGTGTATCTCAATGGAAACCTAGGAATGATTATGAAATGATATACTGTCATGGCTAGGTTAACAGAGGTGCATCCATGTGTATATGGGTTTGAACATTGGCACATCCATCAGTAAAATGGAATGGTTATAAGTACATGGGTATGAACAGATATCACTAGAAGGGTGTCAGAAAACCACTACACACTATGTACATTAACACACATTCCATGTATTTTTATTTCTATGTACTAAGATAGGAAGAACCACATGGGCATACCACGAATTGGTTAGTCATTTCACATACCCCCAATACATATTGTGTACCCCCTTTGAGGGTTATTGGAGCCCTTTGTATCATTGATATTTGTATAGTACCAGTTTAATGTGTCCCCTCAGTTCATCCCCTTGAGGTTACTGAGTGGAATTATGTACACATATATGGATTGTGATCCCCAATATGGGATGAGTCTCGAAAAGCGTTTGTGGAGTCCCTCAATGAGACTACTATATGATCCTATATCATTTATTATTATACCCTTTGTGAGGTTCAGAGAATCAGTGTGATCTCTAAACACATGGAATTGATCCTCCATGTAGTAGAAAATTTATGTAGGGTTAACTTTATTGCTCGAAAATGATTCCCTACATAAGATATTGATCCATGTGATTCGATGGGATCATATGGTGCTAGAACCCGATGCTTCGTTGGTGTGCATGCTAGTGGAGGTTATGGATAGGCAAGAGAATTTATTGAATTGTAAAATCATCATTTTAGTTATTGTTTTGTGGAAACATTGTAAGATTCAAGAGGACACATGGGAGTGGAAGAATGATATGATCGAGCAGTGGACCAAGCTCTTTCTGCACAGGGCGAGTTCACTAGTTTTTGGGGACAGAAACTCCAATGGTGGGGTGAATGTAGTATCCCCAGTTTGAGGTATGTGGCCTTTTTTTATTCCTTTTTTATTTGTTCAATGTGCAAAAAATTAGTTAGGAAGAGTTTGAGAGAGTTTGGAATGGTTTAGGATAAGATTGGAGAATTTTCTAAGGGAGCATGGTTTGAGCATGATAAGGGGAAACCATGTGGATGCTCCAGGGAAACGTGAAGGGAAAGATAGTAGGATTCACATAGCCTGTTCATGGTTTTACAAACCATGTGAGGCATATGTGCAGACCCTTGCTCTCGAGGTAGTATCATGTTCATGGTTAGCGCACAGATTTCTAAACAGTGTGGACTAACTGTGTGGCCACATAAAAATGGAGTTTTAAAACCTGGGGTCATGCGAGCTTGCCTCTTTCCTATATAAATTCTCTCCCACTCGATCATCACTTGGGTATGTTGATTTTCAAGTGTTTAATGTTCTCTCCCACTCATTTTAGTAGCGTTTTAAAGGGTTTCTGAGCTGGTCTGAATGCAGTCTGTCCTGGGTAAGACTCTCCTCTTGATTTTCTTGTGGTTTCCTCTAGATCCACATTTTCTGCTTTCTTGTTTATCTAGATCTAAAATTTTTGTGTATAGATATAGGGTTTGGGTTTCCTTGGATGTTGATTTTAATACATTTTAATGTTAGTGAAGGGGATCTAGAGAGGTTTCGGTGGTGCGTTTTCCAGATTTGAGGTATGATTCCTTTTGGGCCAATTTCTCAGGAACTGTAATGGTATGTGTCTTCTCTCTCGACTCCACTTGGTTAGAACTAGTCATTATTTATTACAATTAATTTGTTGTGATGAAAATTTAATTGTGTTTTGTTGTGCGAAATTGGTTAGAAATACCTTGGGTGATGTTTTGGGGATTTTGGAAAAAGGTGGTTTTATGGTGAACTACTTTTGTTGTGGATTTTAAAAAGGAGATTTTAAAATGGGATGCTGTGGTTGATTTTTGAAAATTAATGAAGGAAATGGTTTTCAAAAAATATTTTGTTTTATTGAAATGTGGTTTGGCATATAAAATTATTTTTAATAAAGGGGTGATTTATTGAAGTGGTTTGATGTGAAATGGAATTGGTTGATTGCATGTTGTTGTGACCTTGGTGGGTTATATTCTTGTTTAAGGCTCTATGGGAATGTTGTATTGATGTAGAGAGATGTACCACTATAAAAAGGGGATAGATAGTGTATGGAAGGGCCACCATCAAAGGATAAGTAGACGGGAAGATCCACTAGTTGTGAATTGGTGAACGATTGGACGGAAACTCCATCGTTTAGTTGTGTTCTAGAAGTACCACTATGTGTGAATAGATGAACAGGTTGTATAGAAGCTCCACTGTTTGGTTTTTTTGGATATTTGTTGTTCATTTCTTAGCTAGTTGGAAATTGTTGTGCTAGTGTGTGAATGATGAAATGGATTGTTGCATGTTTGGTTGGCTTTCCCTTGGTTGCTTGGTTTGGGTGAGATATATTAGTAAGGGAATGATGTCTTTTGATAGTTGTTTCACTTTTGATTATTTTATATAAATTGTTTTATATAAATGTGATAACGGTTTTATCCTAGTGGTGTGTGTAGGAAATCCATTTGGGGAAATCCTATTGAGTTTTATTACGCACCCCCTTTCTTTGGTATTGTGGTGTCTTTACAGATGTAGTGTACCATGACGTGGGAAAAGGTAAGGCATCACCCTCCTTTAGTGGATCATTGTGATCTCTTGGTGGAGCTTGGAGCTTGGAGCTTGGAGCTTTCTATGGAGCCATGGAGTGTGCCTTGGCATATTTTGGGTCTTTGTTGAGTCATCCGCATAGTACTCTGATATGGTATTGGTTTTGGGTTGTGTTGCGGAACAACTTGGTTGTCCTTTAGGAATATATGATTGAATTTTTTTTGACATGCATCATATAGTGATTTAAATTGGATGGTTTGGTTGGTTTTTTTTAAATGCAAATCATTCTCCAATTTTTTCTCTAAGCCCTCACCATTTATCGCCATCCTTTGGCACCTTGGGAACATCGCTTAAGGCCATGTAACCTTCATCACCTCCTCAAAGAAATGAGCTAGGGGTGGGGTGTCACATAACTACACACTAGGTCTGAAACTCCCTAAGAAAATGCATTGGTTAATCATAATTCAATTTAGAAATCATTATGAATGATTTAAACAACAATATAATAATGTTAGAAAACTATGATGGGTGATGTCCATGAATAACATAGAATCAATAATTTATTTTGGTATTATATTTTATATATTTAATTTAGTGGTTATTTATTTTGAGGTAATAGTTTTATGTATTTAAATAGTTCATTATTTTAAAATTTTCTTTATTTAAAGTATTGGATAGATCCCAATGGAACCATATTAACAATGGGAGTAATGTATAATGTTGAAACTTTACCAAAAAGTAACCTAATGTGTTTGAAATTGGAGTAAAGATATTCATAATAATTTCATCCTAATATATAAAAAATAATTCAATCCATTTGGTTATTGAAAACTCAATAAGGATGAATAAACTTGCTATCAGTTTTTCATACATCAATGACGACTAATTTTTGTGGTTCTTCTAGTATATTGGTTGATGAGGATTAGATAAAACATTGTAGAATATATATTTTACATTCTATAAATATTAAATCATGAAATGGTTGTTCTTGATATGTATCATTTCTAAGGTGATGCTGGTCAATTCTTGACTCTAATCAAGAACATAAGTCTAAAGTAGTTGATCAATTCATTGAAATTTCAATAATTTAAGGATTAAATATTTCTTAAATATTTTCCCAAAAATGTTCATAAAAAAATATAGAAACTATTTACTTATTTATTTTAAAAATAAAATGAATCTATTGTAAAATATGCATAAAAAGTCACAATAAATTAAAATTAATAACCCACTAGTTTTATCATTGACCATGAAAGTGCATTTGAACACTTCTTTAGTGGTTTAATGTCGAGTCTCCAAAAGTCTTTTTCTATAATGGAGTTTTAATATATGAATATTTTTTTATATACACTGAAGGTGGAAATGAAAATTAGACACTATAATTATTATCAAGGTTTTTAGAAAAAGAATAAAAAAATTTATTTCCATGTATATTCAAGTGATAAAAAATAGGCAGAAGAATAAATTCATCACTTGACCTATAGAAAATGTTGGAAAAATCAAAGGGGGTTTCTCAAAGGAACAAGTGAATCAAATGTGGATGAGATGTTCATTAATAAATTTACTAGTTAATATATATATAGTGACAATCCAATTAGATGGATAAATAGAATTCATAGCTTTATTAAAAAGCCTCATCCTAATGATTTTATTGTCAAGATTATGGGAATTGAGCCAATAATAAAATTGACCCTATGGTTGGTGTAAACAGTATATGAAAACATCTATATAATCCATTAGAATTATGAAAATCCTATTAAATCACCATGATTGAAGAATATTATGATTATTAAGTGGATTTTGATAATAAAATAATATATATCCTGCACTTTAGATCACTAAATGTCTTGTTGGATTGAAACTATAAGAACACTATTATATGTAATCAATTTTTTAAGGTCATTAAATCACCAAACCAATGATTTTATTATATAATAAATATACTAATGGAATTTTTTTGTATTCTATGATGAATTTTATGGGATTTTTCCTTATTAAAATTATTATCATTATTCCATTAGATAATTTTTGCATGAATGTAGTGATGTATGGGTTCCTTCCACTTCATGGAAAAATTTATCTTGTGAAAAGACACATTTAACATGAACATATAATATTATATCAATTAAAGTATGATAATTAACAGCCTATAAAAACAAATTATAAAATTTTGACCTAAAAACCAAGTAATGATATGATCTTGGTTAAAAAATGTTGGTGGAAAACTAAAAAACAGGGTTCAAAATGTTCCAATAAAATTGAAACGTTCACACATATGTAAGGTTGATATTTATTAAGAATATTTTCTATGTTGTATTTATATATACCACTATCTAACTTGATTATTATGTAATAATTAAATTTTTGGCATTCAATTCATTTAAGGGGGTAGACTATAACCACTCAATATATTGTATCCTTTAAAATAAAAAGTGTGTTCTATAATATATTTTGCACACTAAAACCAACATAATAAATAATAAACAAATCAATAAGACTTTATAAATAAATCTATATAAAGTCATACTATAGTAAACCATTATATATTTATAAGGTAAATAACTAATGTCAGTTAATATTAAAAAAAGATTATTTTAAATAAAAAATATTTTTGTATTATTTATTTTATTTAAAATTTATAATTAACATTAAAAAATAATATTCATTTCAATTCCCCCCATAAAAATTAATTTTATATGAATTTTTTTTATGAAAATGATGATTTTCATTAAAAAAATCCAGTTTTTGTTAATATTATAATTTTTCTAAATATAACATTATGAAATATTATACAATTATATTATAAAACATTAATGTAATAAAATACGAATATAAAGGATGAAATTATGAATTTTAAAAAAATTTATCAACTTATTTTCCTATATCTAATATTTTTAAAGCTAAATAAAAATGTAACCTTAATAAGAAAATAGTTTTGATCATGTCGAAAAATTAAGTGTTTAGATGGTGAAATTAATTTTTTTTAACATTGAAACATTATACTATTTAAGTGTCCTGCAATAAATTAAATTTTTTTAAAATTAGTATCCAATAAAATTTTATCTTATATATACATTTAAATCATAAATAAATC
Organism: Viscum album; assembly: GCA_963277665.1. Classification (NCBI taxonomy): domain Eukaryota; kingdom Viridiplantae; phylum Streptophyta; class Magnoliopsida; order Santalales; family Viscaceae; genus Viscum; species Viscum album. The sequence continues at coordinate 559,783,108 of OY728160.1, read as the reverse complement.
TAAATTTTTATACATTTATGTGTGTTACTTTTAAAATTAAATTTTAAAAAAAATTGAATGTTTTTAAATTTTATTTTCATGTTTTAAATCATAATCCTAAAATAATTCATAAGTATCTAATATTAATTTTCACAATTAATATTAGTTACTGAGCTAAAAAATTAACTTTCTTGGAGATAGTTAATTGACATAAATAGTTAAAAGTAATAAAAAATTTTGGATCACATTTAACATCTCTAAAAATTAATTGATGAGATTATTTCTGGCTTTATGATTCCCTAGAACCCCTATTTTTCCACTTATGAGCCATTGATCCATTACTAGTGTCCATACATTATTGAAAATGGTTGTGTGTTTCCAAAAGTTTTCTTTTTCTTCTTTTATAAAAGGGTACCACATCAACCATTAAATGATAGAATCCACCATAGATTTAATTTTTCCAAATTTATCATTATATTATCCATAAATCTCAATCCCATAAATAATAATCCACTTTCCACTCATAGTAACCTAGTTCCTTTAAATATAAAGAAAACTTCAAATGAAAGATCTAGTCTCAAAAATAAGTATTAGTTATTACTTATGTTTTTCTTCTCAATATTAAACATACAAATATCATGAAACATATTTTTTTGAATAATTAAGAAAAATTATATAGAGAGATTTTTATATTAATTATTCACCAATAATTTATTCATTTTCATCCACTTCTGAAAAAAATAAAATCATTAGTTCATTGTGTAGACTACCACCTCCATGAAGTGACATTATTTGTTTTTTCATTAACACAATTAAATACTAGATGTAATGGTGGTAATGATGATTAAATATGATATAAATATATATATATATATAATGTAATTATTAATCTATAATTTTAACATAATATCAACCATCATGCCCTATCAATCATTGAGAAACAAAAACACTAACCATGAACATGTGTGGACTCTCTCCTCTATGATAAAATATTTTTTTTTCATCAATACATTTATACTGAATAAATATATCATTAAATCTGATGAAAAATATAAATATAAAAAAATAATATCATTATAATTATTTTAGATTTATATACTGTCAAAATAGACACATTCTGAAACATACATTCCAATTGAGTTAATACATTTTCAAGACTATATTGATTTAACCACTTACGATAACAGTGCTGTAAAATCCAATTATGGATATAAATGAGATCCTAAATACTAATCTTTTATACTATATTAATGAAATAATTATTATAATATGTTTCAAGAAATATTATTTTCCATATTAAACTTATTAATAATGTAATATTTTTGTTCGATAAAGATACCAAAATACACCATTTTATATTCAATTTTCACATTACATATCCAATACACATAAAGAATGAAATAAGATAATTATAAATAAATATAGATTATATATTAAGAAAATTAAATGATATATCAATAATGAAATTTTTATCACAATATGGATAATGATATAAATTTATTATACATGGGAAAAAGAGTCAAAATTATTTTCACTTGTTGTTCCCAATATTCAATAAGTATTTACTATAGAGATGACAAAGAAATATGATAATGATTATAAAATGGCATTGTTTAGGATTATTTATTTTAATTATAATTTTAATATATTTATTTTTGTTTAAAATAATGATAGTGATTTATTAACTATGGAAAGAAAAAATGTAAGGGTTTTTCTCAATTTATATTCATTGAGATGTGTTTTATTATTATGAACCAATTTTATATTTATATTTTATATAAACAACCAAATAAGTTATTTTATATTTCACTATAACATAATTAAATTTATTTAATGAACCATATTATTTTAAATATTCCATAGACTTTTGATCCAAAAATCACTAAAGACACAAGGGTTTATGTCTCAAATTTCTCTTTTTGTAACATTTTTTCTATTTATCACCTAATTAAATTTATGTGTTTAATATAATTCATATTTGAGATATTATATCATGAATTAACTTTACATCATTTAAACCGAATTCTAATCTGATTCGCCCTATTTCATAGGGATTTGATTTAAAGTCTCCTCATGTCAGAAGGAGTATTCAGGAATCGAATATTTTTTTGAGGTTTTAATAACTTTTATTGACTATAATATTTAATGATTGATCAATTTTTAAAATAAATTAATTTTATGTTGTATTTCTACTTCCTTTTCAGGTGATAGCATATTTCATATCAAATACTTCATCCTTGATTATTCTATTTTTTAATTAAAATAAATTTTGTGAAGAATAATTTCAGTTAATTTTAATGAATTTTTCTTTCATATCATTGTTTTTTATTCCCACCTATGTTATCATTTCCCTTATAAAGAATAAATGTTTTTTTATGAAAAGATCATTTCCGTCAATTTTATTAATTTTAATGGAATGTTTTTGTTTTCATTCAAATGATATTGTTATTAAAGAATATAATTTCATAACATTCAAAAGGTATTTCATCCTATCAAAATAAAATGTTTTATCATCCCCTCAAAATTTATTTAACATTTTTAATTTTCAATGAAATCCAATTTGGGACAATTTATAACATGATTTTTTTAAAAAAATATCTTCTTGATGATGTTTTTAATGTGATTTGAACTTCATCTTATTTTAATATTGTTTAAATGGTTTTGTGAAACATTTTTATCTTTCCGATGATTATTCTTATGTAGTTAATACATCATAAAGTAATGTTTTATCATATAATATATTTAATTATTATATTATTACATTTAGGATAGTATAATTTAAACATCCTATGATCTTCTATGTTTATGTTATGTGATATTTTGTTTATCAATTTTTTATGATGAAAGCTTTTTACACGAGTTAATTATGATATGTTGATTATTTATTTTATGAAAAAATTTATGTATCGATGATTCTAGGTTGTGTATTATATCAATTTCTGATTAATTGATTTAAATTTATGCCTCATGAGCTCAAAATGGAACATGGGAATATTTACCTCAATCCAAATGATACACGATAAGATTTATCCCTAGCCAAAGGGTATACAGAAGGATTTTTCACAAGACAAAAGGGTAGACAAGTATTTTTCCCAAGGCCATTTGTAAAAATCATTTTTCCCACCATCCCAATATGGTACATTAGGGGTTATCCCAATTCTACTTTGTGGCGAATTCATTGGTATTTAGAATTGGCTAAGTTTATTTATTCTTAAATTAATTTAATACATTAATGTAATATTATGTGCCTATAATTATGTTCTTCCAAACATTTTTATTGTCTTCTGATTCCAAACACTTATTTGTGGTACGTTTTTTTTATTTTGGTATTACTTATTCTACTTTCATGACTTGTGAAAAACTCTTATTTTTCCTGGTTACATTTAATAATAAATTTCCCCCTTCCCTTTTATCTCATATTCTCATTATCTAACTCATAATGGTATGAGGATATATTTTCACTTATAGGGAATTTGAGCTCACCCAGTTCTTATGTTTCTACCTGTTTATGGTGTGAATATAAATATAATATCAAGAAAATATATTACAGATTATATATGTGTTTATTTATGGCGAACTGATTATATATCATTATACTTATGTTGCAAATCACTAAGAAACTAAGTCATTTGATCCTTGGGTCAGGTGACTATTTGTAAAATTTATTAATTAAAAAAGTGGAATAAATATATTATTAATGGGCTTTGTATGGGGAACTTCTACTAGATGAGGTCATCACTTCCTTTGTCTGAGTAAATTGGATTTGTTAAATCCCTATATTTATACTAGTCATGTGACCACTGTTCAATGGCTATATTAGCAACAGTCAGAATTTTTAACGACATTTTAAAATCCAAAAACATAAAACCACTACGTTTAGATTTTATATAATCATTTTACATAAAGATATATTTAATTAGATCAAGATGGATTTACATTAATGAATGCTTGGGTTGTTACACCAATGTTCTCATTTCTGTAATGGAATCTTTGTTTAATTTGATCTCTCGTGATCATTCTAATCCCATATTTTTATTTTAAGGTAATGGTGTTCTTATTTATTTAATGATGTAGGTTTCTAATAATTGAATTTAAAATATTCAAAGGGGTTTAAATTCTTTCAAATAAATTTTTTTATATTCGACTCCACATTTTTTATAAAAGTTATTTCTTTTTAGGATCATTTTCTCCATAACTCTTTATAAATTTATTTTAAAAATATATATATTTCTTATTCTGAAATGTTTGTTTAAATTTTTTCTCTTTTATATTTTATAACAAATTTTTAAATATATTTTAAGACTTCTATATATTCAATTTTTTTCCTCCTTAGTTTATCCCTTATAAATTAATGTGATAATTTTCCTTTATATGTAATAATAATATGATTAGTCTTTGAAAAGTATATTTTAAATTTCCTATGATATTTTAAATTTATTTTGTAAAATAATTTCACTCAATTCTCTAATAACCCCATTCATTTTCCATAGGTTCATTTTGATATGTTTATAATTAATTTTATGTGGTAGTAATATTTAAGGATGATGAATGGTGGGATATAATATCACAATCCAAAGAATTAAATTAATTAATTTTTTTTGTTATCACTAAAGGTTATGTGTAAGGATTTATCCCATTCCATCGGGGTATATAAAAGTATTTATCCTAGTCCCATGGGTACATGGGATTATTATCCCAATACCAAGATGGTACATAGGTTGTTATCTCAATCTGAATATGTGATAAATCTATTTGTAGATAAACAGGAATTATGTTTTTAGGAATACTTTTAGGAAAAAAATATTATAAAATATTATTTTGTCTATGTGTAGTATCTTTAAATTATATTTACTGTCTCATGATTCATCAAACTTTTTCCCTGGAAAATTTTTATTTAATTGAATTTACATTACCTTATATAAGGTCATATAGAAAAATCTTATCATTCTATTTTTTTATTAATTAAAAATTCTCCCTGGACTAGGTTTTTTTATATGATCATTACCTCACACTTAGTGGTCTGTTAATAAGTTTTTGATTACTTGAAATTTTATTTCCCCACATTCTTTTGTTTTCATTTCCCCATGATATGATGATATGGTTTATTTATGGAAATTATATAAGGGATCCTAGTTGAGTTCTATTATTGATAAAATATAGATAATAAAACATACACTAAAAAATTTAATCGTTGACTTGACTGAGTATTTTTGAGATGTTATATATAAATCATGGAATCAATGTATTATTTATGTATGTTTATCTTGGTTCTCTATTTTTTTATCAATGTTAATGTTTAGTAACATTTTTATATTAGTTTTTTTGTTTTTTATATTATTTTGGAGAACATTATTGAAAAACCTCGGGATAAATCTATTGTATAATTATATCTCTATAATTACACAATAATCATTTGGTAAAATAGATATTTTGAGGTTCTCATAGAAATAACATACCAAAATGGTTACATAAAGTGGTTGCGGGTATTAGAGTATGTGTACGTATGGGTAATAACCCAAAATATGGATTGTTGTGTATTAACTGAAACTTCACACAGATCATGATAAAGAGACTGAACTACACAGTAGGTTTGGATCTCCCTGAGGAAATGCATTGGTTAATTATAATTCTTTTTAAAAACCATTATGAATTATTTAAATAACTAACTAATTATGTTAGAAATCTATGTTGAGTGCTGTCCATGAATAACATAGAATCAATCCTTTATTTTGGTAATATTGGTTATATATGAACATTATTGGCTATTTAATTTGAGGTAAAAGTTTTAATTATTTAAATAGTTTATTATTTTAAAATTTTCTTTATTTAAAGTTTTGGTTGGATCCCCAAGGAAGCATATTAACAATTGGAGTAATGAATGATGTAGAAATTTAACCAAAAAGTAACCTAATGTGTTTAAAAATGGAGTAATGATATTTATAATAATGTCATCCTAATATATGAAAAATAATTCTATCCTATTGGAGATTCCAAACTCAGTAAGGAAGGAGAAACTTGCTATCAGTTTTTTCATACATCAATGACAACTAATTTTAGTGGTTCTCCTAGTATATTGGTTGATACGAAAAAGATAAAATATTGTAGAAACAATACTTTACATATTATACAAATCAAATCCTGAAAAGGTTGTTCTTGATATGTATCATTTGTATTGTGAAGCTGATGAATTCTTGTCTCTAATCTAGAACATAAGTCTAAAGTGGGGGATCAATTCATTGAAATTTCAATACTTTAAGGATTAATTATATCATAAATATTTTCCCAAAAATGTTCATAAAAAAATATAGAAACAATTTCTATAAAGAATTTAAAATTAATATGAATTCATTGTAAACTATGCATAAAACATCATAGTAAATTAAAGATAACACTACGGGAAAACTGTATTTTAGTAGTGGTTTTTAAAACAGCAACGAAAAAGCCGCAACTAATTTTTTTTAAATATATTTGTAATTTTTTTTAAAAAATATCATCTAAAAAACTAATTTTATTTAACGGGGGATTTTTTAAAAAACCACCATGAAATAGTAGCAGATTTTTCAAAACCACCACAAAATTTATGATTTTTTTTAAAAAAAAATTAATTTTTTTAATTATTTATTATTTTGTTATTATCTACAAATTAATTATTAATTTATTTTAAATTTAATTATTATTTATTTATTAAATATTATTTAAATTTTATTAGTTTATTATACATTATTTATTTATTTAATATTTATTTATTTGTTATTTATTTGTTATTCATTATTTATTAATTAATTATTAATTATTAATTGATTAATTATTATATATTAATTATAAATTAATAATTATTAGTTATTGGATATTAGTTATTATTAATTATTTGTTATTTATTTATTTATTTATTTAGTTATGTTTTTATTTCTTTATTATTTATTATTTATTTATTATTTTGTATTCTCTATTATTTATTATTTATTATTTACTATTTATCATTTATTTTTAATTTACTAAATATAAATTTATTATTAGTTTATTAATTATTTATTCTTTATTAATTATTTAATATTTATTTATTTATAATTAATTAATTAATTATTATTTATTAAATATTTAATATTTAATATTGAATATTAAATATTAAACTTAAAATATTAGTTATTAATTAAGAATATTTAATTTTATAATTATCTATTATTATTTATTAGTTATTATTAATTATTAATAATATGTTAACAATTATTTATTTATCAATTTATTTATGTATTTAATTACTTATTATTGATTAATTATTCATTATTTATTAATTAAATATTAATTATTTATTAAATATTAAATAATGAACATTGCATATTAAATATTAAAATTTTAATTTTAATTAATAATTAATAATTATTAATTTTATAATTATCAATTATTAATAATTAGTTATTATTATTTTTTAATTATTAATTAATTATTAATAATCTATCTATTTATTTATGTATTTATTTATATATTTATTATTTATTTATTATTTAATCTTTGTTATTTATTATTGATTATTTATTAACTTATTTTTAATTTACTAAATATTAATATATTATAGTTGATTTTTCATTTTTATTTATTTATTTATTTATTTATTATTCAATATTTTTTAATTATTTATTATTTATTTATTAATAATTTATAAATTATAAATTATAAATTCTTAATTCTTAATGATCAATTAGTTATTATTATTAATTATTAATTATTAATTATTAATTAATAATTATTAATTATTAATTATTAATTATTAATTATTAATTATTAATTATTAATTATTAATTATTAATTATTAATTATTTATTATTTATTATTTATTATTTATTATTTATTATTTATTCAATATTCTTTATTATATATTTATAATTATTATTTATTTATTTATCTATTATTTATTAAATTATTTTTAATTATTATTTATTTATTATATATTAAATTATTTTTGAATTTATTTATTATATATACATTACTTATATATATATATATTGTAATATATTATATATTTTATATTTTATATTATATATTATCTATTATCTATTATCTATTGTCTATTATCTATTATCTATTATTTATTATCTATTATCTATTATCTATTATATATTATCGATTATCTATTATGTATTATCTATTATATATTATCTATTATCTGTAACACCCCATGCTTCTACGGTACGCTTCTCTTTGAATAATGTGATAGCGTGTGTTGTACGTAACACCGAGTTCTAACACACCATAACTAATCAAACTAGCAGTTATGAATAGTAATACCTAATTTTTGAAATTATATATATTTTATATTTGAAAATGGACTTCATTTTTGGATTCGGAATATTGAATTTATCCTAAGAGGAAATTTTGGTACATTTCGGATAACTTTCATATTTTGATGAATAATGAAAATTACTAAATTTTAATTAAAAACAACTTTTTTAATCAAAATAATTAATAGTGAGAAATTATGAATTTGAGTGGTTTTAAATTATATTTATAATATATTTTTACCGTTTAATATAATTTTGGTCATTGGACATAATTTTACAATTAAACCGAACATAAACATGTGTGAATCTTTCGATAGTTATTATCTCTTAAAAACACGCTTTTTGTTTTGACAGCGGGAATTAATTTTAAATTAATTTCTGCCACTTCTGTGTTTTGAATTTAGAAAAATGGATTCCATATTTGGAATCAGGATTTTCAAATTGTGTAAATAGGTAACTTTTATTTTTAGACATTTTGAATAATTACTGCGGTAAATATTTTATTTACCATGGTTAAGGGTAAATCCGGTAAATAAGGGTTAAAAAATAATATTATAATAATAATAAATTACCCTAAAACGTGTCTTAACCCTATTGGTTGATACATGGTCGACCATGGGCATCTTTGGGTCGATTTTGGGACCCCATGGATCCACTTGTAAGTGATAATGACACTTTATTTTAATTAAGTTAAAATGAATACAAAAATGACACAAGCATATATCTTTTAGAAAAACAATTTTTACATAGGGTTATATATGTCGGATTTTAGATTATAAATATTCATTAGAAAGATAAAAAGATTTCCTACATAATACTATTTTATATATAATTTTTAGACATTAAATAATATATTTTATTTATGACACAATGATGATGCAGTAATTACTATAATAGTGAAAAATTAAAATAATTGATATAATAAATACCAAAATAAATATAATATGAAACTTTTAATGAATTAAACTAATTTTCTAGGATAATATGATATATTAGGATTTATTTAATTGACGTTTTTCGAGTAATCAATTTGTTATGAGTTTCACAAAAATCAACTATTGAATAGTGTCAAAATTGACATAAAAGAGTTCTTAAAACAAATATTATATTATTAATTGATATTAAAATCCTAAAAATCTAAGGATCGGCCAAGAGACTTATATCATGATAGTTTCATCATTAATGGACCACATGGGGGTCTCTTGGATGTATATAGTAAGTTTATTAACCATATTATATAAAAATACAAAGAGACATTGTAAAAGTGAAACTAATTAACTTAGAGTTAATACTTAAAGATAAGGTTAATATAAGTACCCAAACCAGTCTAAATTATATTGGATGAGTTTTTTTCGACCCATACCCACCTTAACCTTTGAATAGTCAACTTTGGAGCCATTGGAAACCGATTATGAATTTATTATAATCTAATATCTCTAGCTTTTCCAAAGGTGCCCCTCACCCCTCTTATAAAAGGTCACTCCTCCTTCCCATTTCTTCACACCTTCAAAGCCTTTTTGGTTCGGCCAAAATCTGTCCAAATACTCTCCCAACATCCCTCACTACAACCTAGAGGCCTTAGTTTGATCAGAAAGCCAACCTATGGATCCCTTTTGATCAAATCAAAAGGAACAACCCGAAGAAGAGGTAATGATTTCACCACCCTTTTCTAAGTTCATTTCTTCTTCCACTTCTTCTTCCTTTGTTGTTACCATTCTAAAATAATAAATCCAGTATCATATATATACTGTGATGTTATTATAAATATGGTACAACCATATTCAGTATTCTATCCACCCTTTGAATAACATGTCATCATACGTGCGTACGTACGGCTTACCGTCTCCACGTCGTGGTGTAATTATTATTCAATATAATATTATTTGGATGGGTATAATAATGATGTTTAAATCATGTAAATAATAAATATAACATTTTAAGGGTTCTTTATATATGATATACCATCCATTAAATATTATTTTAATATCAAAAGAATGATATTGTCGCTCGTGCGTACGTACGGACTACCGTCTCCACGAACGCGATGAGATTCATTCTCCATTGTATCCATTCAAGTATAATTATCATTTGATGATTTAAAAGATGATGTTTAAGGACTTGATATCATCCTGGATATGAATAATATAAAACCTATCCTTTACAAACATGTCTTACGTAACAAAACATATAAAAGAAAACAAGTAAGTTAACACCCGAAACAACGATAATTCTAAGATATTATTAACAAATCAATGTTAAAAGATCATATATGATATCATATTAATATATATGATTCTTGTATAATTTAATAACAATTATTTCACCATTATACAGGAGGTTAACCTACCCCAACCAAGGAAAATTACAAGGTAAGGGTTATTTCACAATCTCTTCATTATCCGAGGTTGTTTATATATAATAATCTACTGGGATCTCTTTATCATCCACATCCATGTTTCTTAAAAATGTATTTCAAAACATTTTTACTATTTACTAGAATATGAATTAAAGTCATTTATACCCTTTTTGACTTTTATACGTGGTTTATAAAGGAATATTTCCATCGTTTTCAAAACAAGGTCCTTTTTAACCTTTTCGACAGAATTAAGGTAAGAATGTTTTTTTTAACTTATACGGCGGGTGCGGCTATTTTCCGTCGTTATAAAATCTTCAAAGCTTCCGTTACAAGCTTATAAGAATATTTTCAAAGAAAATGTTTTATTTTATATGGATCTTAAATGATTTCAAAATAAAAGGAGATATTTCTTTAAAAAGAATTTTGATTCCATCTATGTCAACATCCTTTGATGGATTTTAAGATTATTTGAAGTTGATTTATTATGATACAAAACATCTATATTGTATTGAAGGTTTTGTGATATGTTTGACTGTGGATGTGCTATTTTTATACCATTCATAGTTTATAGTGAAAGTATTGACATTTCGTATGCTAGTTTTAATACGAATGTTTATGTTATGTTTAAACCTTTTCATATGGGAATGCATTGGACTTAATATGTGACGGGTGGAGCCCGCTATAGCTCCGCGATGCATCGGTAGGTCTCATGAGACAAACTAGTGTCTTGGCACAAGGCCTTGACAAAATCTTATTTGTAGTCTTGGCACGAGGCCTTGGCTATGTGGTTATGATAGTCTTGCATTATGCATTCCAACATTATGAAAGTGGTTATTGATTTTGCATGTGATTATTCGATTAGTATAATATCCATGTGAACAAGTAAATGGCATTATTTCATTTTACTTTTGACATACTATGTTGAAGTTCAAGTTTAAAAGGCTTTTGTTTTAGTAATTCATTGCCTTAAATGTTTATGATTATTTTTGAATGTTCCGCTATATTGTTATCCTTACTGGGCATTTGAGCTCACCCCTTTTCTATGTTTTATTTTTCCCAGGATGTGAAGATGTAAGTTATGAATGACCTGCAGGGATATTATGAGGGGATTATAGTGTGGACTGTGGAAACATTGTGTTGTTGTAGTAGTTTTTCATTTTATTATGTAATGTAAAACTTATGAATATATCTAGTGTTTCCAAGGCTACTAAACCAATCGGTCTTTCGAGATTTGATCTTTCTTGTGATCATGCCAATGTTATATAATAATGCACCGACTCTGGGTAACTAGGGTCAGGGCGTTACAGTTGGTATCAGAGGAAGTTTAGTACAAACCTTGGAAGCTAGATTTAGATAAACTCTGATTAGAGCACGTAGACCTAAGATGAACTTTGAGGATTAGTGTAAAAGAACATCCTATAATTTTGGTATTGTAGGGATTTTGTGAGTTTTCCGAGCAATACATCCCTGTCTGGATACGAGCAGGTAGAGGCGGCTCTGGCACAGAGGTACCTAGGGGTAAAACCAGAAAACACCGCTTTGAGCTAGACTCGAACGGGAACTGGTGCACGACAACGGGCCTTGCTGCACTCTTGGTTACGACACTCCCGGGGGATATTCTTAGGATAACTCTCATTCTCTTTACAAATAATTATGAAGGGTTTATGAGTATATACTTCCTCAAAGAAAACATTTTTATGATTATGGATTATATCCATAAATAGTTCAATTTATGTTAAGTGTTTTATAAGTATGGGATTATGTATTTTGATTCATAAACTGATCTAGTTTATGCCATTGTTTAGAAATGGCGCCTAGTGGAAGAAATGGAAACCGTATCAATGAACGCACTCCATGTAGGGATTTCCCTCCTGCTCAAGATAATTATAGTGGGGCTGGTGATGCAACTGGTGCTGATCAGCTAATCACCATACTGGGACAACTTACTCAGGTTATGAATAATAACCTTACCCATATGGAGCACCCTGATCCGCAGCGTGTAGGATCAATGTTAGATCGATTCATGAGGCAACAACCACCAACGTTCAATGGGAGTACAAATCCCTTAGTAGCTGAGCAATGGATAAATTCCCTAGAGAAAATATTTCAGGCTTTGGGGAGCAGTGAAAGGGAAAAAGTTATCATGGCAGTTTACCGCCTCACTGGAGATGCTGATCAATGGTGGTCATTGATTAAAAACATGAAGGAAGATGATGAAGTATCAAATATGGAATGGAGGGAGTTCAAAGATCTGTTTTTAGAAAAATACTTTCCTCGCGACCATCGAGCAGATATGGAAAGGCAATTTCTGAGTCTGAGACAAAAGGAGGATGAGAATGTCACAAAGTATGAGGCTAACTTTACAAGGTTAGCGAGGTATGCTGGAGATTATATTCGCAACCCAAGAAGTAAGATTGATCGTTTCTTTGATGGGTTAAAACCATTTCTCCGTCGAGCATTAGTCTCAAAATCCTTTTCATCGTACGAAGACATTGTCTCATGTGCTATCAAAACCGAAAAGGAATTCTCTAAGTCTTATGACTTTAAAGCAAAGCAAGAGAAGAAGAGACCTGCTGATCAATCTGGGAATGGAAATAAGGGGAAGAAGGGAAAGGTTGAATATCCATATTGTGGTAAATGCGGGAAGAAACACCCCGGTGCTTGCTTGAAGGGAATGGGAGTCTGTTACAAGTGTAGTGAAAAAGGCCACCAAGCTCATGATTGTAAGGGGAAGAAAGAAGCCACCAACGTTCAGTGCTACAATTGCAGGGAGATGGGGCATTATGCAAATGAATGTCCTAAGCATCAGGAGAACTTACCTCAGAAAAGGCGAAGGGATCAAGGCCAGGCTTATGCTATCACTACTGCTGAGGTAGAAGCTCCGAAAGACGTGGTGGCAGGTAATTTAATGGTTTACTAAAGTTTAGCAAATGCATTATTTGACTCTGGATCTTCGCATTGATTCATATCTTCCTAGTTTGCTAAGAAAATTAGATATTTCTAATTTGATTTAATAAGGGAGTTGTCAGTTAAAACTCCTAAGGGATGTATCATTGCAACAAAGTTTTGTGAATCAGTCCCCATTAGAGCACATAAATTTTCTTTATCTGCTGACCTCATCGTCATACCTATGATTGAGTTTGATATAATCCTCGGTATGGACTGGCTTTCGGACTATGATGCGAAGATTTATTGTAAATAGAAATAAGTTACGATTCTTGATGATAATGATAAGGAACACCTTATCTTTAGAGCAGAATCATCGCCACCTAATTCTTATTTAGATCCACCCCAAGTAGCTCAACATAATTCAATTATTGGGGAGGAAGAGAATGAAGTAACTATCGGTGAGGAAAGCAATGTTCAAATAGAGGATGTACCTGTTGTGAAAGAATTTGTAGATGTATTTCCGGAAGATTTACCTGGACATCCTCCAGAACGAGAAGTTGAGTTTTCCATTGATTTGATTCCTGGATCAAGGCCTATATCGAAGACCCCTTATAGAATGGCCACTGTAGAGTTAGTCGAACTAAAGAAACAACTAGAGGAATTGAGTAATAAGGGATTTATTCGCCCTAATGTTTCTCCATGGGGAGCCCCTGTTCTTTTTGTTAAAAAGAAAGATGGATCTATGAGGTTATGTATCGACTACAGGGAGATCAATGCTATAACGATAAAGAACAAGTATCCCCTACCTCGTATTGATGATTTATTTGACCAACTACATGGAGCTCAATACTTTTCAAAGATTGACCTTCGATCTGGATACCATCAGTTGTGTGTGAAGAAGGAAGACATTCCGAAGACAGCATTTCGAACCAGGTACGGGCATTACGAGTTTACCGTAATGCCGTTTGGATTGACTAATGCACCCTCTGTATTCATGGATCTGATGAATAGAGTTTTCAAGGAGTATCTCGATGAATTTTTGGTGGTATTTATTGATGATATCTTGGTATACTCCAAAACCTACGAAGATCATGAAAAACACTTGCGCATTATCTTGAAGACTCTGAGGAGGCATGAATTATATGGGAAGTTTAGCAAGTGTGAATTCTGGCTTTAGGAGATTTCTTTTCTTGTCCATATTGTCTCTAAAGATGGAATCTCTGTTGATCCTTCTAAGACCAAGGCAATCCAAGAATGGCCAGCACCTACGAGTATAACTGAGGTACGCAATTTTATTGGTTTGGCAGGTTATTATCGACGTTTCGTCCAGAATTTTGCCCGATTGGCTAACCCATTAATGAAGCTCACACGTAAAGGGGTTAAATTTGTTTGGACAAAAGAGTGTGAAGAATGTTTCGAAGAACTGAAGAAAATATTAGTCAATGCTCTTATATTGACTCTACCATCGGGGAATGATGGGTTCGTTATTTATAGTGATGCATCGAAGAAAGGACTTGGTTGTGTCCTTATGCAGAATGATAGAGTTATTGCCTATGCATCACGACAGTTGAAAATTCATGAACAAAACTATCCTACTCATGATCTTGAGTTAGCAGCTATGATCTTTGCTTTGAAGATATGGAGACACTACCTCTATGGTGAAAATGTGAGATTTATACTGATCACAAGAGTTTGAAGTATATTTTCTCACAAAAAGAACTCAACATGAGGCAAAGGAGATGGCTTGAATTACTCAAGGATTATGATTGTACGATACACTACCACCCGGGGAAGGAAAACAAGGTGGCAGATGCTTTGAGTAGAAAAGACCATGGAGTTTTGAAAAATATGAGAATTGAAAGGGATCCAATTTTCATGGATCTAGTGAAGATGGACATGGGAATAACCAGGGAAGGTGAAACATCAATGCTTTTTCAAATGGTTTCCAAACCATCTTTACTAGAAAGGATTAAGAGTTCTCAGACCGATGATGAAGAATTTCAGAAGAAGATTAAAGCTGTGAATGATGGGAGATTGAGAGACTTTGTGTATGAAGATGGAATTTTGAAATTCGGGAAGAGACTTTGTGTTCCCGATATACCTGATCTGAAAAGGGAATTGCTGGATGATGCTCATAGTTCCAATTTCTCTATACACCCTGGGAGCACCAAAATGTATAGAGATTTCAAGGAACATTTTTGGTGGGGAAACATGAAGAGGTAGATTGCTGATTTTGTGTCAAGATGTTTGGTTTGTCAACAAGTGAAAGCTGGAAGGCGACAGCCTGGAGGAGTCATGCAATCTCTTCCCATACCGGAGTGGAAATGGGACAATATTACGATGGACTTTGTCATGGGGCTACCAAAGACTCCTAGAAGGAACGATGCAATATGGGTTATTGTTGATCGTCTTACCAAGTCAGCACATTTTCTTGCTACAAGAGAAGATCTACCCCTGGAACGTCTAGCGATACTATACATTAATGAATTTGTGAGAATTCATGGAGTACCCCTATCGATTGTTTCTGATAGTGATCCCCGTTTTACTTCATGATTTTGGAAAAGTCTTCAGAAATCCCTGGATACTGAACTTCATTTGAGCACTGCTTACCATCCTCAGAGAGACAGACAATCAGAACGGACTATTCAAACCTTAGAAGACATGTTGAGATCTTGCTCACAAGACTTTCAGGGTATGTGGGATCAATATTTACCTCTGGTAGAATTTTCCTATAACAATAGCTTCCATTCAAGTATTCAGATGGCACCATATGAAGCGTTATACGGAAAGAGATGTCGTACACCAACCTGTTGGGATGACGTTGGTGAAAGAAAACTTGTAGGCCCAGAACTGGTGGAGGAAACGGTGGAAAAGGTGAAAGTAATCCAAAATCACATCAAAGCAGCTCAAAGTAGGCAGAAGAGCTATGCCGATAATCGAAGGAAGGATTTGGAATTTCAAGTCGGGGATAATGTTTTTCTGAAGGTATCTCTGTGGAAGGGAGTCATACATTTTGGTAAGAAAGGTAAATTGAGTCCCAGGTACATCGGACCTTTCGAAATTCTAGAACGAATTGGGGTTGTAGCTTACTGATTGGCAATGCCGCCAAGTCTCTCCAAAGTTCACGATGTGTTCCATGTATCTCTGTTGAGGAAATACATGCCTGATCCAACGCATGTACTCACCTATGAGGAATTAGAACTGGAACCCGGTCTGTCTTATTGCGAAGAGCCCGTCAAGATTCTTGATACGAGAGAACAAGTGCTGAGAAACCGGACGACGCGTCTGGTAAAAGTTTTATGGAGAAATCATAAGATGGAAGTGGCAACGTGGGAACCCGAGGAACTTATGATAAAGAACCACCCGAGTCTTTTCATGTGATAAGTATTCTAGAAATTTCAAGGATGAAATTATTTGAAGGAGGGGAGAATGTAACACCCCAAGCTTCTACAGTACGCTTCTCTTTGAATAATGTGATAGCGTGTGTTGTACGCAACACTGAGTTCTAACACACCATAACTAATCAAACTAGACATTATGAATAGTAATACCTTCTTTTTGAAATTATATATATTTTATATTTGAAAATGGACTTCATTTTTGGATTCGGAATATCTAATTTAGCCTAAGGTGAAATTTTGGTACATTTCGGATAACTTTCATATTTTGATGAATAGTGAAAATTACTAAATTTTAATTAAAAACAACTTTTTTAATCAAAATAATTAATAGTGATAAATTATTAATTTGATTGGTTTTAAAGTATATTTAGAATATATTTTTACCGTTTAATATAATTTTGGTCATTGGACATAATTTTACAATTAAACCGAACATAAACAAGTGTCAATCTTTCGATAGTTATTATCTCTTAAAAACACGCTTTTTGTTTTGACAGCGGGAATTAATTTTAAATTAATTTCTGCCACTTCAGTGTTTTGAATTTAGAAAAATGGATTCCATATTTGGAATCAGGATGTTAAAATTGTGTAAATAGGTAACTTTTATTTTTAGACATTTTGAATAATTACTGCGGAAAATATTTTATTTACCATGGTTAAGGGTAAATCCGGTAAATAAGGGTTAAAAAATAATATTATAATAATACTAAATTACCCTAAAACGTGTCTTAACCCTATTGGTTGATACATGGTCGAACATGGGAATCTTTGGGTCGATTTTGGGACCCCATGGATCCACTTGTAAGTGATAATGAAACTTTATTTTAATTAAGTTAAAATGAATACAAATATGACACAAGCATATATCTTTAAGAAAAACAATTGTTACATAGGGTTATATATGTTGGATTTTAGATTATAAATATTAATTAGAAAGATAAATATATTTCCTACATAATGATATTTTATTTATAATTTTTAGACGTTAAATAATTTATTTTATTTATGACACAATGATGATGCAGTAATTACTATAATAGTGAAAAATTAAAATAATTGATATTATAAATACCCAAATAAATATAATATGAATCTTTTAATGAATTAAACTAATTTTATTGGATAATATTATATATTAGGATTTATTTAATTGACTTTTTTCGAAGTAATCAATCTGTTATGAGTTTCACAAATATCAACTATTGAATAGTGTCAAAATTGACATAAAAGAGTTCTTAAAACAAATATTATATTATTAATTGATATTAAAATCCTAAAAATCTAAGGTTCGGCCAAGAGACTTATATCATGATAGGATCATCATTAATGGACCACTTGGTGGTCTCTTGGATGTATATAGTAAGTTTATTAACCATATTATATAAAAATACAAAGAGACATTGTGAAAGTGAAACTAATTAACTTAGAGTTAATACTTAAAGATAAGGTTAATATAAGTACCCAAACTTGTCTAAATTCTATTTGTAGAGTTGTTTTCGACCCATCCCCACCTTAACCTTTGAATAGTCAACTTTGGATCCATTGGAAACCGATTATGAATTTATTATAAACTAATATCTCTAGCTTTTCCAAAGGTGCCCCTCACCCCTCTTATAAAAGGGCACTCCTCCTTCCCATTTCTTCACACCTTCAAAGCCTTTTTGGTTCGGCCAAAATCTGTCCAAATACTCTCCCAACATCCCTCACTACAACCTAGAGGCCTTATATTGATAATAAAGCCAACCTAAGGAGCCCTTTTGATCAAATCAAAAGGAAGAACCCGAAGAAGAGGTAATGATTTCACCACCCTTTTCTAAGTTCATTTCTTCTTCCACTTCTTCTTCCTTTGTTGTTACCATTCTAAAATAATAAATCCAGTATCATATATATACTATGATGTTATTATAAATATGGTACAACCATATTCAGTATTCTATCAACCCTTTTAATAACATGTCACCATACGTGCGTACGTACGGCTTACCGTCTCCACGTCGTGGTGTAATTATTATTCAATATAATATTATTTGGATGGGTATAATAATGATGTGTAACTCATGTAAATAATAAATATAACATGTTAAGGATTATGTATATATGATATACCATCCATTATATATTATTTTAATATCAAAAGAATGATATTGTCGCTCGTGCGTACGTACGGACTACCGTCTCCACGAACGCGATGAGATTCATTCTCCATTGTATCCATTCAAGTATAATTATCATTTGATGATTTAAAAGATGATTTTTAAGGACTTGATATCATTCTGGATATGAATAATATAAAACCTATCCTTTACAAACATGTCTTATGTAACAAAACATATAAAAGAAAACAAGTAAGTTAACACCCGAAACAACGATAATTCTAAGATATTATTAACAAATCAATGTTAAAATATCATATATGATATCATATTAATATATATGATTCTTGTATAATTTAATAAGAATTATTTCACCATTATACAGGAGGTTAACCTACCCCAACCAAGGAAAAGTACAAGGTAAGGGTTATTTCACAATCTCTTCATTATCCGAGGTTGTTTATATGTAATAATCTACTGGGATCTCTTTATCATCCACATCCATGTTTCTTAAAAATGTATTTCAAAACATTTTTACTATTTACTAGAATATGAGTTAAAGTCATTTATACCCTTTTTGACTTTTATAAGTGGTTTATAAAGGAATCTTTCCATCATTTTCAAAACAAGGTCCTTTTTAACCTTTTCGACAGAATTAAGGTAAGAATGTTTTTTTTAACTCATACGGCTGTTGCGGCTATTTTCTGCCGTTATAAAATCTTCAAAGCTTCCCTTACAAGCTTATAAGAATATTTTCAAAGAAAATTTTTTATTTTATATGGATCTTAAATTATTTCAAAATAAAAGGAGATATTTCTTTAAAAATAATTTTGATTTCATCTATGTCAACATCCTTTGATGGATTTTAAGATTATTTGAAGTTGATTTATTATGATACAAAACTTCTATATTGTATTGAAGGTTTTGTGATATGTTTGACTGTGGATGTTCTATTTTTATACCATTCATAGTTTATAGTGAACGTATTGACATTTCATATGCTAGTTTTAATACGAATGTTTATGTTATGATTAAACCTTTTCATATGAGAATGCATTGGACTTAATATGTGACGGGTGGAGCTCGCTATAGCTCCTCGATGCATCGGTAGGTCTCATGAGACAAACTAGTGTCTTGGCACAAGGCCTTGACAAAATCTTATTTTTAGTCTTGGCACGAGGCCTTGGCTATGTGGTTATGATAGTCTGGCATTATGCATTCCAACATTATGAAAGTGGTTATTGATTTTGCATGTGATTATTCGATTAGTAGAATATCCATGTGAACAAGTAAATGGCATTATTTCATTTTACTTTTGCCATACTATGTTGAAGTTCAAGTTTAAAAGGCTTTTGTTTTAGTAATTCATTGCCTTAAATGTTTATGCTTATTTTTGAATGTTCCGCTATATTGTTATCCTTTCTGGGTATTTGAGCTCACCCCTTTTCTATGTTTTATTTTTCCCAGGATGTGAAGATGTATGTTATAAATGACCTGCATGGATATTATGAGGGGATTATAGTGTGGACTGTGGAAACATTATGTTGTTGTAGTAGTTTTTCATTTTATGATGTAATGTAAAACTTATGAATATATCTAGTCTTTCCAAGGCTACTAAACCAATCGGTCTTTCGAGATTTGATCTTTCTTGTGATCATGCCAATGTTATTTAATAATGCACCGACTCTAGGTAACTAGGGTCGGGGCGTTACATTATCTATTACTTATTATATAATACATTATACATAATATATAATATATATTATATATTATAAAATATTTATTATTTATTATTTATAATACATTATATATTAGATATTAGATATAAGATATTAGATATTAGCTATTATGTATTATGAATTATGTATTATATATTATATATAATATATTATAAGTTATATATTATATATTATATATAATATATGATTAATTATTAATTATTTTTTAGTGATTATTATTATTAATTAATAATTATTTAGTTTGTATCTATTTGTTAGGTATTACTCATTTTCCCAATTAATATATATATATATATATATGTGTGTGTGTGTGTGTGTGTGTGTGTGTGTGTGTATAAGTATATTAAATTCTATTTATTGACGACATCAAGAGCATGTTGGAGTGGTAAAGTCTTTGGAGAATAAGTAAGAGGTATGGGGTTCAAATCTCATCCAACGCAGAATTTATATATATGGCATGGGTTTGAACATGGGCTTGTGCATGGGCATTTGCATCGACATTGACTTATGCATGGAGATGGATGGGCATGTGCGTGGTAATAAAAAATAAATAAATAAATTGGGAAAATTAATTAATTAATTAATTAATTAGGAAATTAAATAAATATATAAATTAATTAATTAATTAATTATGAAAATATGTAAATAAATAATAAATAAATTAAATAAATAAACAAACAAACAAAAAAATTACGATTATAAAAAAACTAAGAAATAAAAAAATTTAAAAAATTTAAAACATAAAAAAATAAAAATAAAAATAAAAATGATTTAGCGACGGTTTAAACTACTGAAAAAATATACACATGAATTTAAAAATTTAAAAAAATTAAAAATGTAAAAAAAAATATAAAAGAATATAAAAAAATAAAAACGATTTAGCGGCAGTTTAAACCGTCGCTAAAAAACATCCGCTATTTATTTCCCAACGCACGATTTAGCGGTTGTTTTCGAAAACCCTCATAGAATGATTTCACTGCAGTTTAAATCATTGTTAAATAAACATTTTTGGTATAGTGTAACCCACTAGTTTTATCAGTGACCATGAAAGTGAATTTGATCATTTCATTAGTGGTTTAAAGTCGAATCTCCAAAAGTCTTTTTCAATAATGGAGTTTTAATCTACAAATATTTTTGTATGTTCACTGAAGGTGAAAATGAAAATTAGAGACTATAATTATTATCATGGTTTTTAGAAAAAGAATAAAAAATTGACTTCCATGAATATTCAAGTGATAAAAAATAGGCAAGAGAAAAAATTCATCATTTGACCTATAGAAAATGTTGGAATAATCAAAGGGGGTTTCTCAAAGGAATAGTGAATCAAATGTGGATGGGATGTTCATGAATAAAATGAATGTTTAATATATATATATAAAGTGACCATCCAATTAGATGGATAAAGGGAATTCATAGCTATATGAAAAAACCTCATCCTAATGATTTTATTGTCAAGAGTGTGGGCATTGAGCCAATAAGATAATTGATCACGTGGTCAGTGTAAATAGTCAAGGGAAACATCTTATAATCCAATAGAATTATGAAAATCCTATTAACTCACCATACTTGAAGAAGATTATGATTATTAAGTGGATTGTGATAATAAAATAAAATTTATCCTCTACTTTAGATCACTAAATGTCTTGTTGGATTCAAAATCTTAGAACACTAGTATATTTAATCAATTTTATAAGCTTATTAAATCACCAAAACAGTGATTTTATAATTTAATAAAAATATTAAAGGTTTTTTTTATTCTATGATGAATGTTATGGGAATTTTCCTTATTAAAATTATTATTATAATTCCTTTAGATAATTTTAGCATGAATTGAGTGATGTATTGGTTCCCTCCACTTCATGGAAAAAATTATTTTGTGTAAAGACACATTTAACATAAACCAATAATATTATATTAATTAAAGGATGATAATTAATAGCCTGTAGAAATAAGTTATATAATTTTGATCTAAAAACCATGTAACGATATGATCTTGGTTGAAAAATGTTGGGGGAAAACTAAATATTAGGGTTCGGAATGTTACCATAAAAATGTAAAGTTCACACAAATGTAAGGTTGATATTTATTAAGAATATTTTCTAAATATTATTCATATATACCCCTATCTAACTTCATTATTATATAATAATTAAATTTTGGGGATTCAATTCATTTAAGGGGGTAGACTGTAACCACTCAATATATTGTTTCCTTTAAAATAAAAATTCTTTTCTATAATATTTTTTTCACACTACAACAAACATAAAAAATAAAAAACAATTCAATAAGACTTTATAAATAAATCTATAGTATGTAATAATATGGTAAACCATTACATATTGATAAGGTAAATAACTAATGCGAGTTAATATTGGAAAGAGATAATTTTAAATAGAATATATTTTTTTATTATATTATTTTAAAATAATAATTAACGTTCAAAAAATAATGTTCATTTTTAATTCCACTCATAAAAATTTATTTAATATGAACTTTTTTATGAAAATGATGATTTTCAGTAAAAAATAGAATTTTGGTTAACATTATATTTTTTCTAAATATAACATTAAAAAATATTATACTATTATATTATAAAACATTTATGTAATAAAATATGAATATAAAAGATGAAATTATGAATTTTATAAAATTTATCAACTTATTGTCTTATATCCAATATTTTTAAAACAAAATAAAAATATAACCTTCATTAGAAAAAGTTTTGGATCATGTCCAAAAATTAAGTGTTTAGATTGTGAAATTATATTTTTTCTTAACATTAAAGCATCATACTATTTAAGTGTCCTGTAAAAAATCAATTTTTTTAAATTAGTATCTAATATAATTTTATCTTATATATACATTTAAATCCTAAAAACGTATATTTTTTAATACATTTATGTGTGTTACTTTTTAGAATTAAAAATAAAAAAAAACTGATTTTTTTTAAAAATTTATATTCATGTTTTAAATAATAATCCTAAAATAATTCATAAGTATCTAATTATAATTTTTAAAAATAATATTAGTGAATAAGCTATAAAATTAACGGTCTTGGAGATTGTTAATTTTCATAAATAGTTAAAATTACGAAAAATCATTTGATCACATTTAACTTCTCTAAAAATTAATTGATGAGATGATTTTTGGCTTTATGATTTCCAAGAACCCATATTTCCCTACTTTTGAGCCATTGGGCCTTGACTAGTTTCTGGAAACTATTGAAAAATGATGAGTGTTTCCAAAAGTTTTCGTTTTCTTCTTTTATAAAATGGTAACACTTCCACTATTAAATGCTAGAATCCACCATAGATTTAATTTTTCCAAATTTATCATTATATTATACATAAATCCCAATCCCATAAAAAATAATCCCTTTTCCACTCATAGTAACCTAGTGCCTTTAAATATAATGAAAATTTCAAAGGAAAGGTCTAGTCTCCAAAATAAGTATTATTTTTTACTTATATTTTTCTTCACAATATTCAACATACAAATATCATGAAACAAAATTTTATGAAGAATTATGAAAAATTATATAGAGAGTTATTTATATTAATTATTCAACCATAATTTATTCATTTTCATCCACTTATGATTACAAAATTACATCATCATTTCATTTTGCAGACTACCACCTCCACGAAGTGAAAACATTTGTTTTTTTATTAACATAGTTAAAGAATTGAATTAATGGTGGTAATAGTGATTAAATATGATATAAATATATATAATTTAATTATTAATCTGTAATTTTAACTTAATATCAACCATCATGCACTCTCAATCATTGAGAAACAAAAATCTTAAGCATGGACATGTGTGGACTACCACCTCTTTGATAAAATATTTTTCTTTTTTCATAATGATTTTAATACATAATAAAAAATAATTAAATGTGAAGAAAAATATAAATATAGAAAAAAATATCATTATACTTATTTTATATTTATATGATGTCAAAATAGGAACCTCCTTAAACATACTTTCCAATTGAGTTAAAGAATGTTCAAGACAATGTTGATTTAACCACCTATGAAAAAAGTGTTGTAAAATCCAATTATGGATATATATAAGATCATAAAAACTAATATTATTATACTATATTTATCAAATCATTATTATAATATGTTTCATGAAATATTATTTTCATTATTAAACTTATTATTAAAGTAACATTTTTGTTCGATAAAGTTACCAAAATATACCATTTTAAGATCAGTTTTCACATTATATATCAAATACACATATGGAATGAAATAAGATAATTATATATAAATATATATTATATATTAAGAAATATAAATGATATATCAATATTGAAATTTGTATCACATTATATATAATGGTATAAAAATTATTAAACATGGTAAAAAGAGTTAAAATTATTTGCAGTTGTTGATCGTAATATGCTATACTTATTTATTGTATTCGGGATAAAAAAAATATTATAGTCATTATAAAATGGTAATGTTTAGGATTAGATTTTTAGAAATATAATTTTTATTTATTTATTTTTGTTTGAAATAAGGTTAGCGATTGATTAACTATAGAAAGAAAAAATGTAAGGGTTTTGGTAATTTATATTAAATGTGATGTGTTGTATTATTATGAAACAATTTCATATTTCTATGTTATATAAACTACCAAATACATTATTTTATAATTCATTATACCTTAATTAAATTAATTTAATGAACCATATTATGTTCAATATTCCAAGGACTTTTGATCCCAAAATTACTATAGTCATAAGGGGTTTTGTCTCAAATTTCTCTTTTTGTAACATGTTTTCTATTTTTCACCTAATTAAATTTGTTTGGTTAATATAATTGTTATTTGAGATATTATATCGTGAATGAAATTTTCTTCATTTTAACTGAATTTTAATTTGAATCTCTCGTTTTATAAGGATTTTATTTAATGTCTCTTCATGTTAGAAGGTGTTTTCAGGAATCAAACATTATTATGAGGTTTTAATAACTCTTATTGACTATAATATTTAATGATTGATCAATTATTAAAAAAAATTAAATTTATTTTTTATTTATACATCCTTTTTAGGTGATACCATATTTCATATCAAAAAATTCATCATTGATTATTCTATTTTTTGATTCAAATAATTTTTTGATGAATATTTCAAGTAAATTTTACTGAATTTTTCTTTCATATCATTGTTTGTTATTCCCACCAATGTTATCCTTTCCCTCATGAAGAATACATGTTTTTATATAAAATGATCATTTCCCTAAATTTTAATAATTTTAATGCAATGTTTTTCTATTCCTTCAAATGATATTGTTATAAAATAATATAATTTCATAACATTTAAAATGTATTTT
Organism: Viscum album; assembly: GCA_963277665.1. Classification (NCBI taxonomy): domain Eukaryota; kingdom Viridiplantae; phylum Streptophyta; class Magnoliopsida; order Santalales; family Viscaceae; genus Viscum; species Viscum album. The sequence goes on along the minus strand of OY728160.1, from coordinate 559,757,030 downwards.
TCCCTCTCAAAATAAAATGTTTTATCTTCCACTCAAAAAAATTTGAATCTTTTTTAAATTTTCAATTAAATCAAATTTTGGACAATTTATAACATGTTTTGGAAAAAAAATCACCTCTTTATGAAGTTTTTAATGTCATTTTAACTTCATATCATTGTAATATTGTATAAATGGTTTTCTAGAAACATTTTTATCTTCACTTTGATTATTCTTCTATAGTTAATATCTCATGAAGTAATTCTTGATCATATAATATATTCAATTATTATATTATTAAATTTAAGAAAGTATAATTTAAACATCATTTGATCTTTTATGTTTATGTTATGTAATATTTTGTTAATGCCTTTTTTATGATACAATATTTTTACAAGAGTTCATTATGATATGTTGATTATTTATTTTAAGAAAAAATTTCTGTATCAATGATTCTAGGTGGTGTCTGATATCAATTTCCAATTAATTGATTTAAATTTATGTCTCATAAGCTCAAAATGGAACATTGGAGTATTTATATCATCTGAATGTTACATGAGAAGATCTATCCCCAGCCAAATGGTATACACGAGGATTTATCCCAAGACAAAAGGGTGGACAATAGGTTTTTTCCCAAGACCATTGGAAAAAATGACTTTTTCTCCAGCCCAATATGGTACATTATTGGTTATTCCAATTCTAATATTTTATGAATTCATTGGTGTTTATAATTGACTAAGTGTATTTATTCGTATATTAATTTAATACTCTAATGTAATATTATGTGCCTATAATTATGTTCCTCCAAGCATTTTTATTGTCTTCTGATTCCATAAATATTTTTGTTGTAAATTTTTTTATTTTGAGATTACATATCCATTTATCATGACATATGAAAAACTCTTATTTTTCTTGGTGACATTTAATAATAAATTTCTCCCCTTCCCTTTTTTCTCATATTCTCATTATCTTACTCATAATTGTATGTGGATATATTTCTCTTATAAAGAATTTTGAGCTCACCCATTTCTTATGTTTTCACCTATTTATGGTGTGCATATAAGTATAATTTCTAGAAAACATATTAGATATTCTATATGTGTTTATTTATTGCGAAATAATTATATATTATTATACTTATGTATAAAATCACTAAGACACTAAATCATTTGATCCTCAGGTCGGGTGACTATTTTTCAAATGTATTAATTTTAAAAAAAGAATAAATATATTATTAATTTATTTTTTCATCAATTTCAAATGTTTCACAATGCCAGGACAATAGAGTACTGGTGTCATGTCCTATTTTTTCAAGAGATCCCATGATGATGAAAATTTCTATGCAGGGCTTAGAATATTTGGGACACTATTGAACTAAAATGAAGCATGTGTGACTTTTCATAATAGGTATTATTTTAGTTTTAATATTTTTTAATATTATTCTTAACATTAGGCCAATTAATTTATTGCTAAATATGTATAATTCCTTAAAAAAATCAGAATCATAGATATATCACATTATATTAACGTAGATATGAGGAGTCACAATAAATCTAATGGGTTTCATGTGAAGATTCAGTGAAGAGCATGATATTTAAGATAATTTAACATCACAGTCAATGTTTCTTCATTATTAGTTATGAAGATAAGTTTCCTTATAAGTGATTCATAAGAGTTACTTAAGTGGAAGTGAAGTTAATAAGTGTTATGAAATTTTCCTATTTTTCAATTTTTTATTCGCCAAATGTATATGGTGTTTCATCTTGTTATATGTTGATATGGAGCCTAATTTAACTTTTATTTTCTACCACACCTTTTTCTACAACAGTTTCTTATGAGATAAAGATAATGATCAAGACATTGTGTGGATTATGATTTAATTTAATAGGAGGAATATTTTATTATAGTGCTTGGGGAAACTATATTTTATAAAAGATATGGTATTTCATAAATTGTATTATGAAAGGGTTTTTATAGAGGATTGATTTATTTATTATTGTTAGAATAAATAATTAATAATAAGAGCTTAGTGAATTAAATAGTTCATTCTATGAGAATAATAATAGTTAAACACACAATGGATGAGTCATATGTTATAATAGTATTGGATCATTAGGATGTATAATATAATTAATTTTACATGAGACTAGCTGGAATGAAAAATTATAATATAGTAATAATAGAATAAGTTTGATATGAATAATTTTTCACAATTTTAGGTACACCTTCCCACAAAAAGATGGCTATTTATATTAGATAGGATAGTTTGGTTATCTTCTATCTATGTGAGTTTTTTGGGTTTCTTACATATGATAGAGGGGTTTTTTTAACTTTTTATTTTTTTCTTTATATATGTAATTATAATTATATATCTTAGAGGATATATGTTATGGATAAATATAATTGTATATATGATTATGGATTATTTTTTTTATAAATAGAGGAGGAAGTTTCACTAAAATAAATATTCAATCTAGAGGGATCAAGTGTGTAGCACCGAGAGTTTTCATCTTCTTATCTTCATTCTAATATAGATAGGTATTTCTCATCTTATTTATATAATTTATCATGTCTAGAATGAGGTAATGAGTATCATAGTTTCAAAATAATATAGTGAAGGGTAATTTTTCCTAGTGAAATATTCTTTTATTATTATTTCTAGATGTATTTTAATATTTATTTCATTGTTCTTCATCTTGTTCCCTCATCCTTACATAATTATTATGTTTTTTTTGTATGAAATTTATCTAAATATAATGACAATATACCTTTATTATTGCATTGTTATTTTTGTTTATAATGTATGTACATTTAACTATTGATTTAGGTCACCTATATTACCGACTACCTCATGTATATTGATATAATAAAAGGTGAATTTATAAGATAGGGAGTGACTAACAAAGACCAAGGATTTTTTTACAAAAAAAATCAATAACATATTTAAAATTTCATTATCATTTTCACAACATTAGTGAATAATCAAGGATTTTCAATTCTTGGTTAACATTATTTGATGGAATCCTTAAATTTTAATTTCATTTGTCTAATTCTGATATGTAATTTTATAAATTTATTCCCCATTTTTTCAAATTTGGACCACAACTTACAACTCATTTTAGTTAAGTAGTTATGAATAGTTTTATAAACTTCTAAACAATATAAAAACATCATAATTTATAATTTCATATGGGGTTTCACATTCTATATTGAAGTAATGGAGTAAAGTTTAGACGTGATTGAGTAATATAAGAATAATTGATGTTTTATGTATGTTTTTTGAGGGGAATTCATTTTTATAGAGAAATAAATAGAGGGAGATAGAGATGAGGAGGGGTAGATATTTTTAGGTATTTCATTACTTTATGGTATTGAATTATTTATTTAGTTATTTTTTATGAAAATTGAATTTTATATGATGATATAGGGTTCAATTGAAAACTTATTGTTATTTTGATGTGATTTTGGTATTGGTATTTCATTGATAAAATTCTATAATCTAATAACTATATGATAACTTCCTGAAGTAGTTGTTAGATATTGATATAGTAGTTGTAACCCTGAGATTCCACATGAAATTTATGCTAAATATTTTTAATTATTGTGTGTTAATTTAGTGATATAGGTATATCATTTAATTTCAATATACATGGTATTTAAACTAGCTAATCCATATTAATGTATATAAATAGAAAAATATTTATTCTTTTATGATTTAGTTTCATTAATAAGCTATTAATCATGATTGAATGTGAATTTTAAAATTTAACATTTTTTTAAATATAGGAACAATATGAAAAATAATGTTGTAATGAAAATAATTTATATGAAATTATTTACCCCTCGGTTAGGTTATTTTCATTATACTTGGGTTCTTGATTCTACTAAGTAAACTCGATGGGATAACAATTTTAGACTATATATTATGAAATGCATTAAAATTTATAATAATCCCTATAAATTTAAAGGGTGTCAATGGAGGATATTTATGGTCTATAAATTCATATTTGTTTCCTACTCGTTTTTTAATATATTTTTGATAGATAACTTTCATTGAGAATATGGATGAAAGAAATCAATATAGTATAGAAATGTTTAGTTTGAAATGACTTGGCTAGTATATTCTGTAAAAATATTTTGAAAAACAATAGTGTGTTTGAATATTTATAATGTATTATTACATTCTAAAAAAATTTATTTTATTTATTGTAATATATTATTAGGTTTATAAAGAAAATAAATTTAAATTATATTAATTTATTATTAAATTTTAAGATAATTATTGTAAAAAAATAAAGAATCCATGAAAATTGATGAATCAAATTCAAAAGTGGTTTGTACAAAATATTTTAATAATTTATGAATAAATTGAGATAAACATGAAAAAAATTTATAGAATAAGACTAAAATACACATCACATAGTATAATAATTAGGAATAATAAAAAATATTATTACTAGATGTAGGATCAAAAGTACATGACTATAATAAAATGCATATTACGACATCCTAGAAAAACACAAATAAATAATACTGAATGAAATAAGGGGTATTATACTTAATAAAATTAATCATCAGTAATTGAAAATATAAATTACCATTAATATAAATATTTACATTGTTATATATTTTGAAGGATAATAGAATCTGATTTACTAGAATCATGTATTTTTCTAATGGTTTAGTTGATGCATATAATATATATTACAGATCTAATTACATCATAACTTGTATATAATTATTAGAAACATTTATCTCACAATTTTTACAATGAAAAAATAGTTAAATGTGTTTTTGAAGTATAGAATTACATGATTATGCCATTGAAATGAATATTTATAACAACTGAGATAATCATTGAAATCACCAAGTGATGGAAACTAGAACTGTGAGTTTAAAAAAATAAATTAGCTGTAAATATACCCTCCAAAGCATCATTAAAATATAACTATTAGTAAATGTGTAATCAAGACAACATCAATAAAAAATATAATGATTAATAAATGTCATATTTATGTAAATTTTATAAAAGCAAAAGTACATTAATCCCTATGTCAAATACATGTCTCTTATATACATAACTAAAAGTAAATAAAAATATATAAAACATCAACCACATAATAATATGATCCATATAAAAAATTCCCAAAATATATGTATAATCAAGGATAAAGATCCTATATAAGTTATTAACCCGTATATGTTACATGAGGCATGATATTTATATTTATTTAATATTTTCACATAGATTGTGTGATATTGACAACTAAATATTAAGGAACAAAAGACCCCCAAAAATTCAATGATATAACTTTCCTATATATGTAACGATTAACAATGATACCAGAGTTTCATCCTCAAACACTGATAAATAAATTATAATATTTCATATTAAGATAAAAAATATAACACAATGGTATAAAATTGTTCCTAGGAAACTCATTAATTTATTTCATAACATATCTATTCTCATTCTTCTTTCACATACGATGTTATGTGGTAATTATGTTTCTCATTTCACACATTCTATGACAGAATCATTATTATTATTTAATTATAGAAATAACTTGTACTTCTAATTTACTTTTTAGATAATATTTAATATAGTCATCATTCCCATTTTTGAAAATGTGTATCATAAATATCATATTTATCCTTCATGTAATATGTTAATATTGAATTTATAACATTTTACATCATATTATATTATTGGTATTATATATTTTTCAAAATAATTGTATAAAAAACCCATCATAATACCCATTCTATCATCATGTAAAAACAATTCCCCGGAAATCATCATTCACAATCAATACATATCACACACATTTAATAAACAATTATTACAAACATAATAAAAAAATATAAATTCATTAATTAATATGTTATAACCAACATTTCAAAAAAAATTGTATTTCCAAAAAATATATAAGAAAACAATAAATATCTTTAAAAATAGTACAAAACAACTATTTTAAACCATTTTCTGTAATTTTAAATAAATATCATATATATAACTATAAAATGACTGTGGTTAATATTTATTTATAATTTTATTATTAAATTAAATAAAATTTCAAAATTAATTTTCATACAACAATTATAATAACTTTGTTATGAATATTCAAATTTTATTCATTACAAAAGGATTTAAAACGAATTTATTGAAAATCTAATCCAACTAATGTGTTTTTTTAAATCCAATTTCTCAAATCACAAATCATATTAACAATATTAAATAAATAATAGCTATTAAATAATTTCAATAATATATGTCCACATGCCTCACTATATGTAATATCCCAGGTAAATAAAGAATAAAACATTTTCATATTTATTAATATTTATGAGTTAAAAATTAATTTTAGTTTAAAGGGGTTTCTATGTTCGATAGCGTACCTGATACTCAACAAAGAGATTCTTTGAAATCTTAAGTTGCACACTAGTAATAAAATAATATTATTTTAAATGGTAGTTAACATGTAGCCGTTGTATTGGCAGAAATGAATAGAAATAACTAAAATTTGATTATATATGTTTGTTAAATATTTTTATATTTATCTAGTAAAGGATAAAGGCTTAAAATACGAAAAGAATTCAATTTTAGGCATATATAATCTAATATTCACTAAAGGTCCACTTATCGCCTTTTGATGGCGAACCGTCATTAAATATAGTTTTGGTTACTCTTATACATTCTATTACACCAAATAAAATTCTTCTTTAGAATCAGGACATCAAAATTTACTTTGTGTAAATTTTTGGTAATGTTCATTTTTTTAATGAATAGTGAAAAATGTTGTATTTTAATTCAAAACCACTTTTGAATCTAATTTATTTATATGATTAGATTATATTTTGAATTGGTTTTAAAGTGAAAATAAAATATGTTTTTACCATTTAATCCAATAGTGGTTGTCGGAATTAATTTCTGTTTGAAATTGGACTTAAATTAGTGTCAATCTTTTGATATATATTATTTCATAAAAACATGCAATTTGTTCTAACAACGGGAATTAATTATTAAATTAATTAATGTAACTTATATGATTTGAATTTTGTAAAATGGACATCATTTTTGAGTTCGGAATATCAAATATATCTTATGGTGAAGTTTTGATATTTTTCTGAAAAACTACAATATTTGATGAATAGTGAACCACTAAGTGGTACTTAAAAAAATGATTTTTCGTTTAAATGAAATTTTACCACCTATGATTTTTTAATTTCATAAAATCAGACATACATGGTTGTCATTAAGAAGAAAAATGTGGTTCAATGGGATTAAAATATTTTTTTGGTGAATAGTAACTTTTATGTTTTTAATCACGATTAGAGGTAATTAGTGTAGTTTAAGGTTAAAATAATGTTTTAATAATATGAAATTACCTTGAAACATGTCTTATACTTATTAGATGTGTCATTTCCGACCAATACAATCCATGTGTCAACTTGAGGACCCCATGGTGCCACATTGGTAGGAAAATGACATTAATAACTCTTTATTTAAGGTTAAAATAAAAATGTCACAAACATGGGTTGTTTTACTAAAAAAATTACATGGGGTTATTCAAGTCATATTTTTGACAAGAAATATTCATTATAAATCTAGAATGATATCCTACATCATTATATATTTTTATAATTTTTAGACATTAAATAAATTAAATTATTTATGACACTATATGATGCAGCGATTAACTCATTATTTAACGATTTAAATAAAATGAAAAGATAATGTAAAATCTAAACCCTAAACTTGTCAAAAACCTATTGTATGGGTGAAATTCAAACTCTTATCACCTTATCCTCGAAATAAATATTTTTGGGACCTTTAAAATCAGAAAAGAATTTTATAATAAAGTAACCTTTTATAACATTCCAAGAGTGTACCTCCTCTCCTCTTATAAAAGGCCCCCACATCTACCACCTTACCCACACATCTGAAGAATTTGGCTCGGAAAACCCCTGCCAATTTTGTCTCTCCAAATCCCTCTCTTACTCCTAGAATCCTCACTTTTGGCAGAAGTCCTTCCAAGGTAGCGTTTGAGCTCAAATCAAAAAGAGTTACCACTTTTAATGGCAGTGTCTTCTCTTGTGTTCTTATGTTTTATTTTGCTTCTCCAACCCCATAACCTCTATTTATTCCTTTATTTTGTAACAACACCAGTATATTCAATATACCATGATGTTTTTATGAGAATTATTAGAGCTACAATTACACACACCATCATCTAATGGTTAAAAAGCATACTGTTTCGGTGGATGGAGAATTTATGCCGGACGAAACGATGATTGTTCAATATTCTTATAATACCTTTAATGGTGGCCATTAAGATGAGACTATATTTATATATGATATATATTATTTTTATTTTTTCCTTATTCTTCAATATTTTTCATTTTTGGAATACTATTATGGTTCATTGTGGGTAAACACGATAATTTCATTTTAGGAAGTGCGGACTACCGCCCCCTCAAAGTGATTTGATTCGTTAATGCCATATGTCGGACATATAAAGGATGGAGTTAATGTTATTATATATTATGTTATACTGTAATTATAATATACCCTTATATCATTATGATTTCACTCCATTAAATACGAAATAGAAATGAATGTAGCGCTCATGCGTATGTACGACTTACTGTCTCCAAGAACAATGCATTTCATTTATTACCTCTAAATGTTATATACTATTATAAATACATGTATATGCTATATATATATGAAATATATTATATCCAAATCATGAATATCATTCTGGATATAATGATCCATTGACCATATAAACAACATGTAATTATAAGAAGTCCATTTTTGACTTAAGTACCAAATATCGACAAAACGAACTTTATTAAATTAAATGATTACAGAACGTTTATAACATGGAAATAAGTTATATAAAAGGAATAATAAACTTGAAAAAAGTTCTTAAGCAAGTATAAATTAACTTTAGTTTATTATTCAGGTGATTAAAGTGAAATCGAGTCACGTCGAACACGAGGTAAGGGACTTCGTCTCAATCTCCTTTCATTGAGTCATATTATGTTTTATACACAACTATCTTTTATACAGTGTATAAACCCCTTTGAATTTTATGTTAATTCAAAAAGAATCTTTTTATATGCAGCGTTAACTTAACGACAAAATGGAAATTTTTTTTTGTCGTACGTATGCGGCGACAACGACTTCTCCGCCGCCGTGATCATTATTTGAGTTTCAGCTTCCTCTACAAGACATAACATTTTTTAATGAAAAATAAATACCATGTTTTACTTTTCGTTTATTTTGGAATTGAAAATGGTTTTGATAGAGTTTTTATTATATCAATGTGTTATTGATATCTTGTGATTGAAATGTGGAAATGTTATGTTTCCTTTATGCGTGTTTTATATGATACGATTATGTTATGGTTCTTGGGAATTGTTTATGAAGATGGGTTGTTCCATGATAAACTAAGGGGGGTGAGCCCGATACAGGTATCCAATGCATTGGGTAACGCGAATGAGTTAAACGTTAAGGTTTCTCCGAAGAGATTTAGGGAATATACTATGATGGGTATTCCAAACGTAACCATGAGGGTTACTCCCTAGGTAAAAATGTTATGAATTCCTTAAGTTACGTTTCTGTCTTATGATTTCTATGATTTATTCATGATTTGATGAGGTATGTTAAAGTGATTATGTTTTATGAGTAAAGTATGATTTCATACGTAGTCTAATGTTTTCATTTCGTACTTTTATATCCCTTACTGAGCTTTTTATGCTCATCCCATGATTTTGAAATGATTTTCATAGTTCAAGGGAATGGTACATGATGTGTTGATAGTGTCAAGGAAGTGTCAAAAAGGAATCCATGTTTTATTTTAAATATGTTTCCATTTATGGGGAAAATGAGTACTACCTTTTATGTAGCCAATTTATTTAAATGTGGAATGTAATGCATGTTTTATGATCTAATTCTCTAAAACTCTAAACCTAAAAAGATCCTCAATATGTATTCTTGATGTAACTTAAGATTAATTAATGTTTAAGGCTGGGGCCTTATAGTTGGTATCAATGGTCGGTTTAGACAACTTTAGGAGTTAGAAAATTGTTGAATTATAAATTAATTTATGGTATAATTGAAATGATATAGCATTTGAAGATTACCATGTTGCTTATCCTAAGATATTTCTATTTTAAGAATGGTTTTTCATAGAGGGAACAGAACAGATTTCATGGGAAGGAATACAGAGGGAAATGACCTTTCAAATTAGTATCCTGAGATGGTCAGAATCAGAACTAAACTGTTTGTTACAGTGATGGATTAGTTTACTCAGGTGAAAAATGTTGGTTGTTTTTATTGATGATATTTTGGTGTTTTCTAAAAGTAAAGAAGAGCATGAAAATAATTTAAGGGTCATCTTGAAACCCTTAAAGGAAAAGAAACTGTATGGAAAATTCAGAAAGTGTGAGTTTTTGTTGCAACAAATTTCTTTCCTTGGTCACATTGTTTCTAAATATGGGATAACTGTTGATCCTGCTCAAAGAAAAGTTGTTTAATAATGGCCATGACCCACAAATGTAACTGAGATTCGTAGCTTCTTTGGTTTGGCAGGCTATTACTGAAGGTTTGATAGAAATTTTTCATGGTTATCTAGTCTAATCACTAAGCTAACTTGAAAGGGTGTTAAGTTTATCTGGACAAAAGAGTGTGATGATGGTTTTTAGGAACTGAAAAGAAGATTGTTGAATGCTCCAGTTTTGGCGCTACCTTCCAGGAATGGTGAGTTTGTTATCTACAGTGATGATTCATTGAAAGGACTCAGTTCCGTCCTAATGAAGAATGATCAGGTAATTGCGTATTCTTCACGATAGTTTATAACTCATGAGGTAAATTACCCTACACATGATTTGGAATTACCTATTGTTGTTTTCACTTTAAAAATTTGGAGGCATCATTTGTATGGAGTAAAGTGTGAAATATATAACGATCACAAAAGTTTAAAGTATATACTCACTCAGAAAGAATTTAACATGAGACAAAGGAGATGGATAGAATTAATCAACGATTATGATTGTACAATTCATTACCAAATGGGAAAAGCAAATAAAGTGGATGATTCATTGAGTTGAAAAAGTAATGCTTCATTAACAATGTTGCATTTGGAACGTGATCCTTTGGTTAAGGATTTGATGAAAATTGGCATAGAAGTTGCTGGTGCAGGATGTCCTTCTGTTTTGTTTCAGGTATTAGTGAAATCTTCTCTATCAGTCAGAATTAAGAAAGCACAGAAGCAAGACAGCGAGTTGCAGAAAAAGGTAGAGCTGGTTCAGAAGGGTAAGATGCCCAAATTCAACGTTGATAATGATTGTGTTTTGAGATTTGGGAAGAGATTGTGTGTGCCTTGTGATTCACAGTTGAAGAGAGAGTTGTTATGTGAGGATCATAGTTCTCTGTTTTCAATTCAACAAGGCAGTACTAAGATGTATAATGATCTTCGAGAGTATTACCGGTGGGACAGAATGAAAAGGGATATTGCTGATTTTACTGTAAAGTGTTTTACTTTTCAACAGGTAAAAGCAGAGTGGCAGTTACCGAAAGGGATGCTTCAGCCTTTACCAGTAGCCGAGTAGAAATGGGAGAATATATCCATGGACTTCGTTGTGGGATTGCCGAAGACACCTCGAGGTAATAATGAAATTTGGGTTATTTTTTATCGCTTGACTAAATCTGCTCATTCAATTTCTATACGAGATACTTTTTCCCTTGATCAACATTCCCGTCCGTATCTTAAAGAGATAGTCAGGTTACATAGAAGTTCCTCTCTCTATTGTATCTGATCATGATCTCAGTTTTACTTCTAACTTTTGGAAAGGCCTTCAGAAGTCGTTGGGTACTGAATTAAATTTTAGTACAGCTTTTCATCCTCAATCAGATGGGCGGTCAGAACGAACAATTCAGACATTAGAGGATATTCTACGTCCTTGTTCGATGGATTATCAGGGAATTTGGGACCAAAAGCTTTCTTTGGTTGAATTTTCATATAATAACGGTTTTCATTCCAATATACAAATGGCTCCATTTGAGGCATTATATGGTAAACGATGTCGAAGTCCAGCTTTTGGGATGAGGTGGGTGAAAGGAAGCTGATGGGACCAGAATTGGTAGGAGAGATGGAAAAAAACTTCAGTTGATTCAGAAACACATGAGAACATCTCAGAGTAGACATAAAAGTTATGCAGACAATAAGAGGAATGATTTATCTTTCGAGGTAGGTGATCATGTTTTTCTCAAAGTTTCACCATGGAAAAGTGTGATGTGATTCGGTAAAAAAGGAAAGATGAATCCAAGGTTCATTGGACCATATGAAATTCTAGAGAAAGTTGGATTAGTTTCTTACCGAGTGGCTTTACCTCTAAGTTTATCTCGGGTACACAATGTTTTTCTTGTTTCGTTGTTGAGAAAGTATATGCCATATCCATCTCATGTTTTGAGCCCAGAGGTAGTTTAGTTGGAAGTGAATATCTCTTATGAAGAACAACCAGTCGAAATTATTGACCGAAGAGAGAAATTGTTGCAAAATAAGGTAATTTACTAGGTAATGTTTTTGTGGAAAAACCATAAGGTTGAAGAGGCAACGTGGGAATCTGAAAATGCTATGAGGGATAAATACCCCCACTTATTTTGATAAGTGAATAAAATTACGAGGACGAAATTCCCAAAATGGGGGAAGGATCTAGAATCCCAGGTAAATAAAGAATAAATCATTTTTATATTTATTAATATTTATGAGTTAAATATTAATTTTACTTTATAGGGGTTTCTATGTTTGATATTGTACACGATGCGCAACAAAGAGATTCATTGAAATCTTACGTTGTACACTAGTACTAAAATAATATTATTTTAAATGGTATTTAACACGTAGTCGTTGTATTGGAGGGAATGAATAGAAATAACTAAAATATTATTATATATGTTTGTTAAATGTTTTTATTTTTATCCAATAATGGATAAAGGCTTAAAATACGAAAAGAATTCAATTTTAGGCATATATACTCTAATATTCACTAAAGGTCCACTTATCGCCTTTTGATAGTGGCTTGTATTTAAATATAGATTTGGTCACTCTTATACATTCTATAGAACCAAATAAAACTCTTCTTTAGAATCGGGACATCAAAATTTACTTTGTGTACATTTTTGGTAAAATCCATTTTTTAATGAATAGTGAAAAATGTTGTATTTTAATTCAAAACATCTTTTTATCTAATTTATTTATATGATTAGATTATCTTTTTAATTTGTTTAAAAGTAAAATTAGAATATAATTTTACCATTTAATCCAATAGTGGTCATTGGAATTAATTTCACTTTGAAATTGGACTTAAACTAGTGTCAATCTTTTGATATATATTAGTTCATAAAAACACGCTATTTGTTATGGCAGCGGGAATTAAATATTAAATTAATTAATGTAACTTATATGATTTCAATTTTTTAAAATAGAAATCATTTTTGAGTTCAGAATATCAAATATAGCTTATGGTGATGTTTTGGTATTTTTCTGAAAAACATTTACTTTTGATGAATAGTGAAACCACTAAGTTGTACTTAAAAAAATGATTTTTCTTTTAAATGAAATTTTACCACCTCTGTGTTTTGAATTTCAAAAAATCCAACATACATGGTTTTCATTAAATAGTAAAATGTGGTTCAATGGGATTAAAATATTTTTTTTTGGTGAATAGTAACTTTTATGTTTTCAATCGCGATTAGAGGTAATTAGTGTAGTTTAAGGTAAAAATAATGTTTTAATAATAAGAAATGACATTGACACATGTCCTACCCTTATTTGATGTGTCATGGACGACCAATAAAATCCGTAGGTCAACTTGGGGACCCCATGGTGCCACATTGGTAGGAAAATGACATTAAAAACTTTTTATTTAATGTTAAAATAAAAATGTCACAAACATGGGTTATTTTTCTAAAACTGTTTTTACATGGAGTTATACAAGTCATATTTTTTACTACAAATATTTATTAGAAAGCTAATATGATTTACTACATCATGATATTTTTTTTATAATTTTTAGACATTAAATAAATTAAATTATTTATGACACCATGATGATGCATCGATTACCTCATTATTTAAGTATTAAAATAAAATGAAAATGCAATGTATAATCTAAGACATAAATTTGTAAAAAACCTATTGGATGGGTGGATTTCAAACTCTTATCACCTTATCCTCGAAATATATATTTTTGGGACCTTTAAAATCCGAAAATCGTTTTATAATAAAGTAACCTTTTATAACATTCCAAGAGTGCCCCTCCTCTCCTCTTATAAAAGTCCCCCATCTCTACCACCTTACCCCACCTCTCAAGCCTTTTCCTCGGCCCACCACTACCCATTTTGTCTCTCCACATCCCTCTCTTACACCTAAAAGCCTCAATTTTGGCATAAGTCTTTCCAAGGAAGCATTTGAGCTCAAATCAAAAAGAGTTACCCGTTTGAAAGGTAGTGTCTTCTCTTGTGTTCTTATGTTTTATTTTGCTTCTCCAACCCCCTAAAATCTTTTTATTCCTTTATTTTGTAAAAACAACAGTATATTAAATATAATAGGATATTGTTATGAGATGTATTAGAGATACACTTACACACACCTTCATCTAATGGTTAAAGAGCATACTGTTTCTGTGGATGGAAAATTTCTGCCTCACGAAACGATGATTGTTCAATATTCTTCTAACACCTTAAAAGGTGGCCATTAAGATGAAACTATATTTATATATGAAATATATTATGTTTATGTTTTCCTTGTGCTTCTGTGATTTTAATTTTTGGCATACCATTATGGTTTCCATTGTGGGTAAACATGATAATTTCATTTTAGAAAGTGCGGACTATCGCCCCCTCAAAGTGATTTGATTCGTTAATGCCATATGTGGGACATATAAAGGATGGAGTTAATGTTATTATATATTATGTTATACTGGAATTATAATATACCTTTATATCATTATGATTTCATTCTATTAAATACAAAATAGAAATGAATGTAGTGCTCATGCGTACGTACGGCTTACCGCCTCCATGAACGGTACATTTCATTTCATACCTCTAAATGTTATGTACTATTATAAATACATGTATATGCTGGATATATATGAAATATATGATATCCAAATCATTAATATAATTCTCTATATAATGAACCTTTTACCACATAAACAACATGTAATTGTAAGAAGTCCATTTTTGACTTAAGTACCAAATATCGACAAAACGAACCATTTTAAATTAAATGATTACATAATGTTTATAACATGGAAATAAGTTATATAAAAGGAATAATAATCTTGAAAATGGTTCTTAAGAAGGTAGAAATTAACTTTAGTTTGTTATTCAGGGGATTAAAGAGCAATCGAGTCACATCGAACATGAGGTAAGGGACTTCGTCTCAATCTTCTTTCATTGAGGCATAATATGTTTTATATACAACTTTCTTTTATAATGCATATAAACCCCTTTGACTTTTACGTTTATTAAAATTGAATCTTTTTATATGAAGTGGTTACGAAACGAAAAAAGGGACTGTTTTTTTTTGTCGTACGTATGCGGTGACAACGACTTCTCCACCGCCGTGACCATTATTTGATTTTCGGCTTCCTCTACAAGCCATAACTTTTTTTAATGAAAAATAAATACCATGTTTTACTTTTATTTTATTTTGGTATTGAAAATGGTTTTGATAATATTTTTTTTATATCATGTGTTATTGATATCTTGTGATTGAAATCTGGAAATGTTATGTTTCATGCATGCATGTTTTATGTGATACGATTATGTTATGGTTCTTGGGAATTGTTTCTGAAGACGGGTGGTTCCGTGACAAACTAAAGGAGGGTGAGCCCGATATAGATCTCCAATGCATTGGGTAACGTGAAGTATTTAAACATTAAGGTTTCTCCGAAGAGATTTCAGGAATATACTATATTGGGTATTCCAAACATAACCATGAGGGTTACTCCCTATGTAAGAATGTTATGAATGCCTCAAGTTACCTTTATGTCTTATGATTTCTAGGATTTATTCAGGATTTGATGAGGTATGTTAAAGTGATTATGTTTTATGAGTAAATTATGATTTCATACATGGACTAATGTTTTCATTTCGTACTTTTATATCCCTTACTGAGATTTTTATACTCATCCCATGTTTTTGAAATGATTTTCACAGGTCAAGGGAAAGGTACATGATGTGATGATAGTGTCAAGGAAGTGTCAAGAAGGAATCCATGTTTTATTTTAAATATGTTTCTGTTTATGGGAAAAATGAGTACTATCTTTTATGTAACCACTTTGTTTAAATGTGGAATGTAATGCATGTTTTATGATCTAATTCTCTAAAACTCTAAACCTGAAAAGATCCTCAACGTGTATTCTTTAAGTAACTCAAGTTTAAGTAATGTTTAAGGCTGGGGACTTATATTATATATCATGAATTATATTAAAGGACTAATAAAAAATTCCTAAATATTTTTTCTAAATACACTTATTCACTAAATTAAAAAAAATTATTATATTATTTTAAAACTAATAAAACCTAAATCAATCACATGTAAAACATTAAATTTTTTTATTATATTTAAAGAAATCAATGTAACTAAATGATTTAAAATAAATTATTAATTTATAACTCTGGTGTAAAATAATGTTGCAAGAATATTCCATTATATATATTGTTTGTCCAAGTGAGAAAGTAATGTTTTAAATGAAAATCATAACATGTAATTAACCAATATATCCCCTATTAGAATTTGTGGTTGACAAGAAAACCATGTACCTGATTGTTACTCCTCTTGTACATCACAGCTACAAGGAACTTGATAACAATGACTAATCAACTAATGATTGAAAAAAACACCCCCGAATGATTTTGACCCCATGTAGATGTTACTATTTACCAATTTCCCTTTATTATTAACATATTTATAATAAAAATACCACAAATTATAACCCCATTGTATCAAATTATTATTCTTAAAACCCATTTAATTATATTAAAAACAGTTATATTTGAAAATATGAAAAAAAAAATTAAACCACACCGAAAATCGTGAATATGTTTCCACATCATTTCCATAAGGACAATTATATCTCATTATCATTATAAATCATTTATAGTGAACAGTGGTTGTCACTAATATTTTATTTGGTTTTATAATTACAATGTATCTTCGTAATCCAATTAATAATTTTACAATATATGTACGAATGGTATAACATTCCCTGGTAACTTATTCTCACTACATTCCCAAATATGCATTATATATTTAAATAATAAAATATTGTTTTAAATTCCACTTCTTCAGATTTTACATGATATAGGTTTAGCTCATAAATTCTCAACCAATATATAAAAAATACATTAATGATTCCACTAAATTGAGGATAAAGTGTAATGAAACATTTTCATAGGTAGTCAAAATAGATTTTATCTAACAATAAAATATAGTATAGTAGAAACAAACATTATCTCTAGGGTGGATAGTAAATTTATGAGTCTATCTAGATTTAAATATTATATAAATATAATGTTAATCAGTGTTTGTAGATTATTTTTTTTATTTTTGTTAAAATGAATATTCAAAATATAAACTTATAAATAAATTATTTGGATGATGGTCATCGATTGCGCAACAATTATGACTTTTGACATTATGAAATTATAGTCCTAATCTGATTTATTTTTATTTAGATTAATAGTCACTTATAGGGTCTATATATGTATTCCACACAGCATGCATTAAAAAAATGTGATCCATACAATTAAAATGATGATTATTGGTTCATTATATTTCCAATGTTCATGTGTAAATATTAGGATATACCCCAATATAAATAATAATAAACTCATAATTGATTACTTTAGAAAATATTTATTAGGAGAAGTTGATTTATAATAATTAATAGAAATATCACTAATTTCCACACATATTGCAACAATTGGAATGGGCTTCCTAGGTTAAAAAGTATATTCGATCATGTAATAAATTGCTAAATTTAAAATGGAAATCATAATTAACAACCCATGTAGTAAATTTTCTCACAAATACTAAACTAATTATAATCACATCCATTCAAGTAATCAACTATTTTATCCTAAAATAATTGGATATATTTAAGATTATAAAATGTATAATTATGTTTTGTCATAACAAAAATTTCTCCTTCCAAAGATATTCAATCATAGAAAAAATAATTTTACCCCTCTAAATAAATAATCACAGCAATGGAGAATCATGATTTAGATAAAATCCATTAAATCTAGAAAAATTTCCTCTTTTCTAATAAATATTTCTATCTCCTTACATATTTCACCATATACAAATGGGTTTCCAATTATTTATTATATATACATTGTGTAGTCTTCTCTTATGCACCTCTATGAAAAAACATAAATTTTGGATATCAACTAAATTCTCATTTTAGGGACCATATATCATTGATTATTAAAATACTATATTAACATATTTATGTGGAAATTTATTACAAGGACTTATTTGGACCCCAAATCTCTTACATGCATCCCATGAGTAACTCAAGTACTAATAGTGGATTACTAGGATTATCCTTTTATCTTTATATTTTTATTCAGTCTGTAAATGTAACGCACTGACCCTAGTTACCCAGAGTCGGTGAATTATTACATAACATTGGCATGATCACAAGTAAATCATGTCTCGAAAGACCGATTAGTTTATTATTATTGGAAACAATATTCATACCTATGTTCAACTTTACAACTTGAAGAGAAATAAAACACAAGTATATTTCATTAGAAACATTCAAGCCTCCTCGTTTATGCCTGAATGTCACTCATAACTAACATCTTCATATCCTGGGAAAATGAAACATAAGAAAAGGGGTGAGCTCAAATGCTTGGTAAGGGTAATTAATACAGCGGAAAATGACATAAATATTAAGCGTGTTAAATAATTGAATCCACATACCATTACCAATAATAAACATGAATACTTTTATGGAAATAATATGAGCTGAGTAAATAATGTCATTATAAAACATAATAATGGGTATTATACTAGTCGAATGACCACATGAACCATAAATATTATTTCCATAACGAGGGAATGTATAATACCAGACATTATAAAACTTTTCGTCAAGGCCTCGGTCAAGACGTCTAAAAATGATGAAGGCCTCAGCCAAAACCATAAATCAAATTTGGAAAGGTCCTTGGCCAATTCCATGTCTAGTTGTCTCATTAGACCTACCTATTCATCGAGGTGCTATAGCGGGCTCCACCCGTCACTTACTATGTCCAATAAATTCCTCATTTGAAAAGGTTTAAACATATCATAAACATTCGTATTACAACTAACATACGAAATTTCAATAATTTTACCATAAATGATGAATTGTATAAAAATAGCACATCCACAGTCAAACATATCAAAAAACATTTAATACAATATGGATGTTTTGTATCATAACAAATCAACTGCAAATAAACTTAAAATCCATCAAAGGATGTTGACATAGATGAAATCAAAACCCTTTTTAGAGAAATATCTCTTTATATTTTGAAATCATTTAAGAGTCACATAATTATAAAATAAAACATTTATTTTGAAAATATTCTTATAAGCTTACAAAAAAATATCCGACCGGTGTATAATGGTAGAAAATAGCCGCACCGGCCATATAAGTTAAAAGAAAGACACTCTTACCTTAATTTTTTCGAAAAGGTTAAAAAGGGCCTTTTTTGGGAAAGGACAGAACAATTCATTTATAAACAACTTATAAATAGTCAAGAAGGGTATAATTGACATTAACCCATAGTCTATAAAATATTAATAATGTTTCGAAATGCATTTTTAAGAAACATGCGTGTGGATGATAAAGAGGTCCTAGTAGATAAATACATATAAACAACCACTGATAATGAAGAGATTATAAAATAAACCCTTAACTTTTACTTTTACATGGTTGAGGGTAGGTTAACCTCATATATAATTGTGAAATAATTGTTACTAAATTATAAAAAAAATCATATAAATTAATATGATATCATATATGATCTTTTAACATTTCTTTGTTAATAATATCTTAGTATTATCATCGTTTTGGGTGTTAACTTACTCGTTTTCATTTATATGTTTTGTTACATAAGTTGTGTTTGTTATGGATAGGTTGTATCTTATTCATATCCATAATGATATCAAGTCCTTAAACATTATTTTTAATCATCAAATGATTATTATACTTGAATAGATACGATAGGGAATGAATATCATTGCGTTCGTGGAGACAATAGTCCGTACGTTTGCACGAGTGACAATATCATTATTTTGTTATTAAAATAATATATAATTATATAATATATCATATATACAGAATAATTATAATGTTATTTTTATTATTTACATGAATTACACATCATTATCATACCCATACAAATAATAATCTATTGAATAACAATTAGACCACGATGTGGAGATGGTATGTCGTACGTACGCACGTATAGTGACATGTCATTCAATGGATGAATAGAATACTGAATATGGTTTTACAATATTTATAATAATATCACTCTATATAGAAGATATAGGAGTTATTATTTTATATAGGAAATAACAGAGAAAGAAGAAGTGGAAGAAGAAAGGAACTTGAAAGAGGGTGGTGAAAACATTACCTCTTCTTCGGGTTCTTCCTTTTGATTTGATCAAAAGGGCTCCTTAGGATGAAATTATAATAAAACTAAAGCCTATAAGTTTAATTGAGAGATTTTGAGAGGATATTTGGGTAGGGTTTTTCTGAAAAAAAGGCTTTAAAGGTATTAATAATTAGTTAGAAGTGGTGTCCTTTTATAAGGGGGGGATGAGCTCTTTAGGAAAAACGTCAAGTATTAATTTATAATAAATTAATATTAGGTTTATAATGGCTCCAAATGGGATTATTAAAATACTAAGGTGTGGATGGGTCGAAAGTATTTCATTAAATATATTTTAGATAGGTTTGGTTCACTATATTAACCTTATCAGTTATATTTAACTCTTAGTTAAATAGTTTGACATTTACCATGTCACCTTGTATTTTTATATTATATGGTTAATAAACTTACTATAAAATTTTAAGTGACCCCCAAGTGTTCCATTAATGATACACATATAATTATATATGTCCTTTTGAAGAACCATAGTATTTTAGGAATAGAATTTCAATTAATATAATAATATTTGTTTTAAAAACTCATTTATGTCAATTTTGACAACATTAAATAATTGATTTTTGTTAAAGTCGTAAAAACATTATTAATTCTAACCAAATTAATTTAAACTATCATAACATGTCATATTAATCAATAAATTTCGTTTATGGCATAAAAACTTTCAAATTATATTTCATCTATTATATATAATACCAATTATTTGATTCTTTCAATAATAAGTAAAATACTGCATCATTATTATGTCATAAATAAATTTAATTATTCAATGTATAAAAATTATAAATAAAATACCATTATGTATGAAATATTTTTATATTTCAAATGAATATTTATAGTCCAAAATATAACATATATAACCCTATGTACAAATTTTTTTTTAAAATATATATACTTATGTCATTTTTGTATTTACTTTAACTTAATTAATACAAAGTGTCAGTATCACTTACAAGTGGATCCATGGGGTCCCATAATCGACCCAAATATTCCTATGTTAGGACATGTATCGACCAATAGGTTTAGGAAACATTGTATAGTAATTAATTATTATTATAATATTATGTTTTACCCTTATTTAATGGATTTACCCTTTAATCATGGTAAATAAAATATTTACCGAAATAATTATTGAAAATGTCTAAAAATAAAAGTTACCAATTTAAACAATTTGTACCTCCTGATTATAAATATGGAATCCATTTTTCTAAATTCAAAACAAATAAGTGGCAAGAATTAATTTAAAATTAATTCCCACTGTCAAAACAGAAAGCGTGTTTTTAAGAAATAATAACTATCAATAATTGACACTTGTTTATGTCCGATTTAAAAATGAAATGGCATCCATTTACCAAAATTATATTAAATGGTAAAAATATATTCAAAATATACATTAAAACCACTCAAATTCATAACTTATGACTAATAATTATTTCAATTAAAAAAGTTGTTTTTAATTAAAATTTATTGATATTCACTATTCATCAAAAATTGAAGGTTTTCAGAAAAATACCAAAAATTCACCCTAAGCTAATTTTAATATTTCAAATCCAAAAATGAAGTCCATTTTTTAAGATAAAATGTATAAAAATTTCTAAAAGTGGGTATTACTATCCATAACGGCTAGTTTGATTGGTTGTGGTGTGTGTTAGAACTCGAAGATGCATACAACACACGCTAATGTATTATTCAAAGAGAAGCGTACAGTGTAAGCTTGGGGTGTTACATTCTCTCCTCCTTAAAATAATTTCGTCTTCGAAATTTATAGAATACTTCAGCATGAAAATACTTGGGTGGTTATTCATCATATTTTCCTTGGGTTCCCATGTTTCCTTTTCCATCTTATGGTTTCTCTATAGAAATTTTACCATAATATTCATCCAGTTTCTCAGCACATGTTCTCTTATATGAAGAATCTTGACAGACTCTTCACAATAAGACAAATTGGGTTCCAGTTCTAATTCCTCATAGGTGAGTACATCTGTTGGGTCAGGCATGTATTTTCTCAACAGTGATACGTGGAACACATTATGAACTTATAAAAGACTTTGCGGAATTGAAAAATGGTAAGCTACAACCCCAATTCGTTCTAGAATTTCAAATGGTACGATGTAACTAGGACTTAATTTTACCTTCTTATGAAAACGTATTACACCCTTCTATGGAGATATCTTCACGAAAACATGATCTCCTTCCTAAAATTCCTAATCATTCCTTTGGTTGTCAGCATAGCGCTTCTGCCTACTTTGAGCTTCTTTGATGTGGTTTTGGATTACCTTCATTTTTTCCTTCATTTCCTCCATCATTTCTGGGCCTACGAGTGTTATTTAACCAACATCATTTCAAAAGGTTGGTGCAAAGCATTTCTTTCCATATAACGCTTCATACGGTGACATCTGAATACTTGAATGGAAGCTATTGTTATAGGAAAATTCTACCAGAGGTAAATATTGATCCTACATACCTTGAAATTCCAGTGAGTAGGATCTCAACATGACTTCTAAGGTTTGAATAGTTCATTATGATTGTCCATCTGTTTGAGGGTGGTAGGCAGTGCTCAAACAAAGTTCAGTATCCAAGGACCTCTAAAGACTCTTCGAGAATCTTGAAGTAAAATATGGATCACGATCAGAAACAATCGATAGGGGTACTCCATGATGTCTCACAACATAATTAATATATAGTCTGTCTAGACATTCAAGTGGTGGATCTTATCTTATAGTAAAAAAATGTGCTGACTTGGTAAGACAATAAACAATGACCCATATTGCATCGTTCCTTCTAGGAGTCTTTGGTAGTCCCATGACAAAGACCATCGTGATATTATCCCATTTCCACTCAGGTATGGGAAGAGGTTGCATGACTCTTCCAGGCTGTTGCCTTCCAGATTTCACTTGTTGACAAAACATACATCTTGAAACAAAATCAGCAATCTCCCTCTTCATGTTGTCCCACAAAAAATGTTCTCTCAAATATATATACATTTTGGTGATACCATGGTGTATTGAGAAATTGGAACTGTGAGCATTGTCCAACAATTCCCTTTTTAGATTAGGTATATTAGGAACACAAAGTCTCTTCCCAAATTTCAAAATTCCATCTTCATATTCAAAGTTACTCAATCTCCCATCATTCACAGCTTTAATATTATTTTGAAACTCTTCTTCATTGGTCTGAGGACTCTTAATCCTTTCTAGTAAAGATGGTTTGACAACCATTTGAAAAATTATTGATGTTTCATTGTCCATGGTGATTCCCATATTCATCTTCACTAGATCCATATATATAGGATCCTTTTTATCTATCATCTTCTTCAAAACTCCATGAACCTTTCTACTAAATTCATTTGCCACCCTATTTGCCTTCCCCGGGTGGTAGTGTATCATGAAATTGTAATCCTTGAGTAATTCAAGCCATCTCTTTGGCCTCTTGTTGAGTTCTTTATATGAGAAAATATACTTCAAAATCTTGTGATCATTATAAATCACACATTTCTCACCATAGAGATAGTGTCTCAATATCTTCAAATAAACGATTACAGCAGCTAACTCAATATCATGAGTAGGATAGTTTTGCTCATGAATTTTTATCTGGTGTGATGCATAGGCAATAATTCTATCATTCTACCTAAGGAAACAACCAAGTCTTTTCTTTGATGCTTCACTATAAATAACAAACCCATCATTCCACGATGGTAGAGTCAATATAGTAGCATTGACTAATCTTATCTTCACATATTCAAAACATTCTTCACACTCTTTTTCCAAACAAATTTAGCCCCTTCACGTGTGAGCTTTGATAATGGGTTAGCCAATTGGGAAATGTTCTAAACGAAACGTCGATAATAACATGCTAAACCAATAAAACGGTGTACCTCAGTTATACACGTTGATGCTGGAAATTCTTGGATTGCCTTGGTCTTAGAATGATCAGCTGAGATTCCACCCTTAGAGACAATATAGCCAAGAAAATAAATCTCCTGAAGATAGAATTCACACTTGCTAAACATCCCATATAATTCATGTCTTCGAAGAGTATTCCGGATAATGAACAAGTGATTTTCATGATCCTTGCAGCTTTTGGAGTATACGAAGATATCATCAACAAATACCAACAAAAAATCATCGATATATTCTATGAAAACTCTATTACATTGATACATGAATACAGAGGGTGCATTAGTTAATCCAAAAGGCATTACTATAAAGTCGTAATGACCGTACCTGGTATGAAATACTGTCTTTGGAATGTCTTCCTTCTTCACACACAACTGATGGTATCCAGATTGAAGGTCAATCTTTGAATAGTATTGATCTCTATGTATTTGATTAAATAAATCATCAATGTGAGGTAGGGGATACTTGTAATTTATTGTTATAGAATTCATTTCCATGTAGTTGATATATAACCTCACAGATATATCTTTCTTCTTAACAAAAAGGACAGGGGCTCCACAGAGAGAAACAATGGGGAAAATGAATCCATTATTACTCAATTCTTCTAGTTTTTTATTTGCTACATCTAATTCCAAAGTGGACATTCTATAAGGGGTCTTCAATATAGGCTTTGAACCAGGAACTAAACCAATGGAAAACTCAATTTCTCATTCTGGAGTATGTCCAGGTAAATATTCTGAAAACACATCAACATATTCTCTCACAATAGGTACATCCTCTCTTTGAACTTTCTTTTTCTCACCCATAGTTATTTCATTCTCTTCCTCCCTGATAATTGAATTTAGTTGAGTTACTGGGGGTGGATCTAGATAATAATTAGGTGGTGAATATTCTGCTCTAAAAATAATGTATTATTTATCATCATCATCAAAAATCGTAACCTCTTTATTCTTTAAATAAATTTTCGCATCATGGTCTGAAAGTCAATCCATACCGATGATTATAAAAAATTTATTCATGGGTATGACGATGTGATCTGAATATAAAGAACATTTATATGCTCTAATGGGGATTGACTCACAAAACATTTTTACAATGATACTTCCCTTAGGATTTTTAACTGGAAAATGCCTTGTTAAATAAAATTGGTAATACCTAATTTTCTTAGCAAAATAAGAAGATATGAAACAATATGATGATCTAGAATCAAATAAATCATTTTCTAAACATGATAAAACCATTAAATTGCCTCTAACCATGCCTTTTGGGGCTTCAACCTCTGCAGTGGTGATAGCATAAGATTGGCATTGATCCCTTGGCCTTTTCTGAGATAAGTTTCTCTAACTCTTAGGACATTCATTAGAATAATTTCCTGTCTCCCTAAAATGGTAGCATTGAACATTATTTGCATCTTTCTTTCCTTTACAATCACCAGCTAGATGAACTTTATGTCCACACTTGTAGAATACATCTTTTCCTTTTAGACAAGAACTATGGTGCTTCCTTCCGCAATTATCACAAGGTGAAAATTCAATTCATCCCTTC
Organism: Viscum album; assembly: GCA_963277665.1. Lineage (NCBI taxonomy): Eukaryota > Viridiplantae > Streptophyta > Magnoliopsida > Santalales > Viscaceae > Viscum > Viscum album. The sequence goes on along the minus strand of OY728160.1, from coordinate 559,730,861 downwards.
ATCCATGTTTCCTTATTTACTTTCCCAGAGTGTTCAGTAGATCTCTTCTTCTCATGCTTTGATTTAAAGTCATAAGACATAGATAATTTCTTTTCTTTCTTTATAGCACACGAGACAATAACTTCCTACGGTAAGAAAGATTGTGATATTAGTGCTCAATGGAGAAATGTTTTTAACCCATCAATGAAACGATTAATATTACTTCTTGGGTTACGTATATAATCTGTAACATGCCTTGCTAAACTTGTAATGTTTGCCTCATACTTTGCGATATTCTCATCCTCCTTTTGTCTCGGACTTAGAAATTGCCTTTCCATATCTGTTTGATGATCACATGGAAATTATTTTTCTAAAAAAATCTCTTTGATCTCCCTCCATTCTAAATTTTATAATTCACTATCTCCCTTTTTATTTTGAATCAATGGCCACCATTGGTCAGCATCTCCAGTGAGGCGGTAAACTACCATGATAACCTTTTCCCTTTTACTACTTCCCAAGGCATGGAATATTTTCTCTAAGGAATTTATCCATTGCTCGGCTAAAAAGGGATTTGTACTCCCATTGAATGTTGGTGGTTGTTTCCTCATGAAGTGATATAACATTGATCCTCCACATTGTGGATCTAGGTGCTCCATACAAGTAAGTTTATTATTCATAACTGGAGTGAGTTGTCCCAGTATGGTGATTAGATGATTAGAACTAGTTGCATCAATAGCTCCACTATAATTATCTTGAGCAGGAGGGAAATCCCTACATGGACTTCATGCATTAATATGCTTTCTATGTCTTTCACTAGGCGCCATTTCTAAACAATGGCATAAACTAGATTAGTTTATGAATTGCAACACATAAATCCAAACTTCCAAAACACTTAACACAAAATGAATAGATTATGGATATAATCCATAATCACAAATATGTTTTCCTTGAGGGAGTATATACTCATAAAACATTCATAATGGTTTTTAAAGAAAATAAGAATTATCCTAAGAATATCTCCCCGGGAGTATCGTAACCAAGAGTGCAGCAAGGCCCGTTGTTGTGCACCAGTTCCTATTCGAGTCTAGCTCAATGCAGTGTTTTCGGGTTTACCCCTAGTTATATCTCTGCAATAGACACCTTTATCTACTCATATCACAAAAAATTTCTACAATACCAAAATTCTAGGAAGTTCTTCTATACAATTACTCAAAGTCCATCTTAGGTCTATGTTCTCAAATTAGAGCTTATATAAATCTAGTTTCCATGGTTTTTACTAAATTACCTATGATACCAAATGTAACGCCCTGACCCTAGTTATCCGGAGTCGATGTATTATTACATAACATTTTCATGATGACAAGGAAATCATCTCTCAAAAGGCTGATCAGTTTAGTATTATTGGAAACAAGATTCATACATATGTTCAACATTACAACTTGAAGAGAAATACAACACAAATATATTTCATTAGAAACATCCAATCCTCCTAGATTGTGCCTGTAGGTCACTCATAAATAACTTCTTAATATATTGAGAAAATGAAACATAAGAAAATTTGTGAGCTCAAATGCTTAGTAAGTGTAAGTAATACTGCAGAAAATGACATAAATATTAAGCATGGTAAATAATTGAAACCACATTCCATTACAAATAATAAACATGAATAATTTTCTGGAAAGAATATGAGCTGAGTAAATAATTCCATAATAAAACATAATAATGGGTATTCTACTAGTAGAATGACCACATGAACCTACAATATTATTTCCATAATGAGGGAATGTATAATGCCAGACATTCTGAAACTTTTTGTTAAGTCCTCGGCCAAGACGTCTAAAAATGATTAAGGCCTCAGCCAAAACCATAAATCAAATTGGGAAAGGCCCTCATCCAATTCCACATCTAGATGTCTCATGAGACCTACCAATGCATCGAATATCTATAACAGACTCCACCCTTACCTTACTAAGTCCAATACAGTCCTCATATGAAAACTTTTAAACATATCATAAACATTCATATTAAAACTAGCATACGAAATGTAAATAATTTAACCATTAATAATGAATTGAATAAAAATAGAACATCCACAATCAAACATATCAAAAAGTATTCAATAAAATATGGAAGTTTTGTATCATAATAAATCAACCCCAAATAAACTTAAAATCCATCAAAGGATGTTGACATAGATGAAATCAAAAACCTTTTTAGAGAAATATCTCTTTCTATTTTTGAAATCATTTAAGAGTCACATAATTATAAAATAAAACATTTAATTTGAAAATATTCTTATAAGATTATAAGGGATGCTTAGACTTGTTTACAATGGTAGAAAATAGACGCACCGGCTGTATAAGTTAAAAAAATACACTCTTACCTTAATTTTGTCAAAAAGGTTAAAAAGGGCCTTATTTGTAAAACGACAGAATTATTCATTTATAAAAATCTTATAAATAGTCAAAAGGGGTATAATTTAATTTAACCCTTATTCTATAAAATAGTAATAATTTTTTGAAATAAATTTTTATGAAACATGGGTGTGGATGATAAAGAAGTCCCAGTAGATAAATACATATAAACAACCACTGATAATGAAGAGATTGTGAAATAAACCCTTACCTTGTACTTTTCCTTGGTTGAGGTTAGGTTAACAACCTGTATAATGGTGAAATAATTTTTATTAAATTATAAGATAATCGTATACATTAATATTATTTCATATATGATCTTTTAACATTGCTTTGTTAATAATATCTTTGTATTATCGTCATTTTGGGTGTTAACATACTCTTTTTATTTTATGTTTTTTGTTACATAAGATGTGTTTGTTTTGGATAGGTTGTATAATATCATATCAAGAATTAAATCAAGTCCTTAAGCATTATTTTTAATCATCAAATTATTATTAGACTTGAATGGATATGATGGGGAATTAATCTCTTCGCGTTCATGGAGACGGTAGTCCGTACGTACGCACAAGAGACAATATCATTATTTTGATATTAAAATAATATATAATTGGATATTATATCATATATACAGAATAATCAACATGTAATATTTATTATTTACATGATATAAACATCATTATCATACCCCTCCAAATAATAATGTATTTAATAACAATTACACCACGACGTGGAGACGGTAGGCCGTACGTATGCACGTATAGTGACATGTCATTCAAAGGATGGATAGAATACTGAATATGGATGTACCATATTTATAATAATATCTCAGCATATAGAATATATTGGATTTATTATTTTAGAAAGGAAATAACAAAGAAATAAGAAGTGGAAGAAGAAAGGAACTAGAAAGAGGGTGGTGAAAACATTACCTCTTCTTCAGGTTCTTCCTTTTGATTTGATCAAAAAACTCCTTAGGTATGATTTATGATCAAAATATGGACTCTAGGTTTAATTTAGGGAAGTATAGAGGATATTTGGGAAGGTTTTGGCCAAAATAATAGTCTTTGAAGGTAGGAATAATTGTATTGAATTGGTATCCTTTTATAAGGGGGAGGAGGGGCTCTTTAGGAAAAACTTAAAGTATTAATTTATAATAAATTCATATTCGGATTCTAAGGGCTCCAAAATTGGATTATTCAAATTATAAGGTGGGGATGGTTGAATTATTTTCATTAAATAGATTTTATATAGGTTTGGGTCACTATATTAACCTTATCATTTATATTTATCTCTTAGTTAAATAGTTTGACATTTACCATGTCACTTTGTATTTTTATATTATATGGTTAATAAACATACTATATACTTCCAAGAGACCCCCAAGTGGTCAATTAATGATACAAAATCATTATATAAGTAATTTTTCCAAAACATAGATATTTAAGAATATAATATTAATTAATTATATAATATTTGTTTTAAAAACTCATTTATGTCAATTTTGAAAATATTTAATAATTGATTTTTGTTAATGTCTTAAAAACTTTATTAATTTGAAGAAAATTCATTTAAGAAATAATTACATGTTATATTAATCAATAAAATTCGTGGATGTAATCAAGGGTTTCAAATTATATTTATTTTAATATTTATATTACCAATTATTTGATTCTTTCACTAATAAAGAAAATACTGCATCATTATTGTGTCATCAATAAATTTAATTACTCAATGTCTAAAAATTATAAATAAAATACCATTATGTATGAAATATTTTTTGATTTCTAATGAATATTTATAGTCAAAAATATAAAATATATAACCATATGTAAAAAAAATTTTTCTAAAAGATATATGCTTATGTCATTTTTGTATTTACTTTAACTTAATTAATATAATGTGTCATTATCAATTACAGGTGGATCCATGGGGTCCCAAAATCGACCCAAATATGACCATGGTCGGAAATGTATCATCCAATAGAGTTATGACATGTTTTAGGGTAATTTATATTTATTATAATATTATTGTTTACCCTTATATACCGGATTTACCCTTTAAACATGGTAAATAAAATATTTACCGAAATAATTATTCAAAATGTCTAAATAAAAAGTAACCTATTTACACATTTTGGACCTCCTGATTCTTAATATGGAATCCATTTTTCTAAATTTAAAACAAATATGTGGCAGAAATTAATTTAATATTAATTCCCACTGTCAAAAATAGAAGCGTGTTTTTAAGAAATAGTAACTATCAAAAGATTGACAGTTGTTTATGTCCGTTTTAAATGTGAAATTACGTCCAATGACCAACATTATATTAAATAGTAAAAATATATTCTAAATATACTTTATAACCACTAAAATTCATAATTTATGACTATTAATTATTTCAATTAATAAAGTTTTTTTTAATTAAAGTTTAGTGATATTCACTATTCATCAAAAAATGAATGTTTTTAGAAAAATACCAAAAATTATCCCTATGCTAATTTCTATATTCTGAATCAAAAAATGAATTCCATTTTGAAATATAAAATTTATAAATTTCCAAAAAGTGGTTATTACTATTCATATTGGCTAGTTTGATTGGCTATGGTGTGTGTTAGAACTCGAAGTTGCGTACAACACACGCTACTGTATTATTCAAAGAGAAGCGTACTGTGAAAGTTTGGGGTGTTACAGTAAAGTTTTGATAATGTTTTTTTGTTAGGAGGTAACAAATCCTAGATGGGTAGATGAATGAATTTTTTAATATATATATATATTATATTAAATTGTTAATATGAATTCATTGTAAACATTATTTCACTACGTAAAAATTGTTTCTCAATGCTCAATATATTGAAAAATTTTCTCTATATGTGTTTCTTTTTAATAATGTGTTGGAAATTGACATTATCTCAACATGTTTACGTAGACAACATCGATGTATAAAATTTGTTGATAGTTAATGTTGGATCATGTTGATATAATTTTACTATATTAGTTATATGTTAGTTCAAATTAAAAAAACAGATTCCAATTAGGTACTCTATTTTTTTTCTTTTGTAACATCATCACATAGTATTATGTTGAGTTTCTTCTTTATATTCATCAAGGAATAGTTTTTAGTGTAATAATTCATATGATTTTCTACATTTTATAAACACATACTTTTTTTAGCAGTGGTATAAGAGATATTTCCACATTCTATTTTCCACTTATCTTATAACATAAATTTGGTGAAATATATGTTCATGATCTGACAATTAGATGAGAAAAAATTCCAAGAAACACTATAAGTTAATTATTCCTTAAGATTAACTACATTCATCAATGTATTGAAAATTTTTGCTCTAAATAATTTGATATGTGAAATATTTTGGACTTCTCAATTTTTATGTAGCTCATAAGGAATGTGACTCCTTTTTAATGTTATGAAATTATTATGCACTCATATTACAGAGTGTAAATACCTCATATTATATGTTATTAAATTAATTAAAAATTAATAATCATTAGAATATTTTCTTCCCATATTAAATTAATCAACGAAATTTATAATTTCAAAAATTTAATAAATAATTAAAATTCTTCATGAAATAAAGTGTTAGTTGAAAAAAATTACAAAAATGATACGGAGATCAAATGTGAGGGAATAAAATGAGTTAATGATAAACCAAATATAATAAATTATTAAACAATTTCAATTTCACCATACATGAAATATTACTTTTACTCATTTAATTTGTTTTGAAATGTTTAACATGGTTTCTAATTATTCTCATATTATTTTGTAGTTCAGTTAATACTAAATGAATATAAATGAGTAGATTAAATATGTTAGATATCATAACCTTCTTAAATAATACCCTGTTATGATCCCTGGTCCACTGTTCAATTTTTTAATTCTTTATTCTCTATTGATAACATTCTAAAACATCATCTACCCTGTTATTTATATGAGTTAATTATTGATGAATCATTCCAACTCATTTTAAAAAATAATCACAAATTATATTTCGTAATTATGGCATTTATCTATGGTTAACTTATACAATAAGTGAAAATAATCTATAAATAATTAATTCCAAATATCATGAACCCCCCCGTGTGTAATTATAATAACTAGGACATTGAATAAAGGTAGTGAAATCATAAATACGTTTTATCATTTCTTATTTATGGATTTGATTGTTCACACGCAAACTATGTGCCAAGTTATCATATATGATTTTCATGCATGGACCCCACAATTCATCTTAATCTACTTTATATAATTTTTCAAACAATTAATTATGAATTATCCCTATTGTGTTAGTTTCATTCAGTAAACAAGTTACCCAAAATTGAGATAAGAAATATATTGTGTACATGTACAAATTATGAATCACTAGTAAAATTTGTAAATTAATCATTATTTCTCAATTTTGATCAAAATATTATATGGTTTTAATGTGATAAAATCGGTTTCCCTCAATGTGAATAGATGATTTCAATTAAATCTTTAAAATACTATAGAACACATAATAGAATAAAAGACATGTGAAAATAATTAAAAATAAACCAAAATACCATTAATGATCTTAAAAACTGTTGCACTTAATAAATTCAATTTTTCCAATGTATCCTTAAAATTATAAATATTCATAGAAAATTTAAATACAGGATAGTTAAAACTGAGTAATGGAATGGGATAACTTGGTGGATCATTTTAAAAAAAATGTTATGAAATCATGAACTCACCCAATTTTTTCGTGGGAATATATCTATAGTATTTATACAATTTATGATAATTGGGAGTGAATTTATTATTGTATTCCTCTTTGGTTATTTCAAGGTATAGGAAGTTAATTATTGATTTATAATGTAGAAATTTTTAGTCATGAATAAATTCTATTTCATAAATATATTTTTTGTCAACTAATTTTATCATTTCTTTTTATTTTTTGGAATTCTTAAAACATTTTCTTTTGACTTCCTTAATATTATTTATTTTTATATTCTTATAGTTTCTAGAATATAACTATTTTAGACTAATTTTCATGACATCCTAGAGATATTAATTTTTTAATTCTACTATAATATGGAAAATCATTGAATTTACTAACCTATTTTATTTCAATTCAATGGGAGTCTTGTAGGCTATTTTGTAGGCCAATATAGTGCATATGGTCCATAAATTCATACCCTTTTAAAATATTTATAAGCTTATTTGAAATACATATCTCTATATTGGAAAAATCATATTTTTATTGGTATATCTATAGTATACTGTTTATTACTTGTGGTTTATTCCATAACTTCTCATTAGTGAATCTATGATTTTGTTGCCAAAATTTATTCTTTGATCAGAGATAATTTTTTTCGTATCTATAATCTTAAAATATATTATTTCCAATAAATAAAAACAAATGAAATGTTTCAAAAAATTTGGTAACTTTATATTTTAACCAATTCTAAAAAAATATTAGTGATAAGTTGTATAAATATTTAATAGGCTTGGTAAATAGTTCTATAAAATTCATTCTGGAAACATAATCAAATTCAACAAATTTCATTGTTCATTGAGGAATTTCATACATTTTTTACAGTTTTACAGTGAGTTAAAATTACTAGATGTTCATATAGACCTCTCTAATTAATTAGAAATATGATATGTTAAATATATTTTAATTATATATGTTAATTAAAAAAATGAAAATTAAAAATGACTATATTTAATTTAGAATAAAATAAGAAATTAATAAATATAAATTTCATGACTAAGGGATTTAAATGTCATAGTCTTCTATCAAAATAAATAAATAAATTAGTAATGTATTTTATATTTCATTATCTTAATTTTATAATTAAATAAAAAATATTTTATAAATACTATAAATAAAAGTATGTAAATTATATGTCTTAACTCATGGTCTCAAAAAAAACATTATATCTATATAGAGTTTGATATATAAGAAAAATAGAATGATTTGTGAAATTTATATTTTTCAAACATAATTTATAATTAATTCTATAATAATGTATATGGATTTTATATATAATTATCAAAGAAGAATTAATAATTACATTATATTAAATAGTAATTAATTATTTTAATGGTAAGAAAATTTCTTCCATCCCAATATCATGATTTTATAATATATAATTTATAAAAATTAGATATATTTCATAAAATTTATAATGTATCCATATATTATCGTGGTATTATTATATTTAATATTGATATAAATTTTATTATTCCATGTATCATAACTAAATATTTCTTTCAATTGTCAATATTTTATAAAGTTGTTTCATAGAATCTTGTTTTATAAATTATTGATATATTGGTAACCCTGTTTCTCACATTTATAATTTTATTTTCTATATAAATACAACAGTAATTATAATATAATTTAATTTATATTAATTTAAATCTTGTGATAGTTAAATATTTTAAACATATAACCATTCCAAATAATGTAATAAATTTTTGTATTTATTTTAATATCATGTGGAATTTTATGTGATTCTCATAATAAAATAAAATATTTATTTAAATTATTTATTAAAAATTAAAAATAAATAGAAATTTATAATTCATTAAATGATTAAATGATTTCATACATACTTATAAAACTAATACATCATTCACTGTGCACATTTTGATAATTTAAAATATATAGTTTAATGGTTAGAAATAATATTTTTGACTGAAAAATATTTTATTAAGTATTTTTTATTTTCATTAGAACCTGATTTCTAATATTTATAGACTTATTATAATAAAATTGATATTAAATTTCATTAAATTATTCATTAGAAAATAATGTCTTCATTTGAATAGTAATGTTTTTATTTTGAGTAACATTCATCACACAAAAATAGATTTCAAAATAAATTATTTAAAAGATTAAATTACTATATTTATAATATTAATATGATAAAATTTACTAAAAATATTATATTAGGAAATTTATAAATATTTAAGCGGTAATATTTGGTAATTTCATGTAAACACAGAAAAATATGGTAAAATAAAAAAATGCTGTAAAATGTGATAAATATGACATTAAATATATATAAGAATGTTAAAAATATACAAAATTAGTTCTTTTAACCTAATTTTGATAGCAATTATTTCATTTATTTATTCATGGGTATTATTAGAAAGTCTAGGTGTAGTAGAGCACTTGAGATATTGTACATATTAAATGATTTTTACACCGATAAATGGGATTTCAATGACCACACCTATAAATACACACCACATTCTAATTTCACCTCATAGAAAGATTGAATTGTCTCTGAATATCCTTGTCAAGGAATATTTATCATAGATTTTTCTTTAAACATTTTGTATTTTTTTTCTAAGGGACTACTCTATGCCAAAAAGTTTAACAAATGTAAGTGTTTATATTCCACTCATTTTCCTTTTTTATTACAATACTATTTTAGTAAAACCCTTTAAAACCCATTTTAATTGATTATCCATTTTAATTTATTTTTTACTAGAGTCCTTTTTCATAATATTTCATGATATATTATTCATTTACTTTCATTATACCATTTCTAAAAGTTGTTACAAAGTCAACATAAGGGTTCATATTTCCCCCACTTCAATTCCAATTTGAAATTATTTATTATAATGATTTTTATAATACAACTTAATATGATTCTAGGATTATATATCCATGTTATTATCACCCTTATAATCAGTTAACATTTCTGTGTTATGCGAATCCCTCTCATGTTTCCTATTAAATAGTATTTACAATTCCAATGTAAAGCTGTTTTTTCTCTCCCTTTTCAATTCGTACTTTCCATGCCATTATATTAACCTTTTCAAATTTACAAATAATTGTTGTAATATTATTAAAAAATAATTTTATTTAATTCCATTATGATATAATTTATAAGGATGACCCCATTTATCCCACATTATAAAATGTTCATATTAATGAAATCAACCCAAAAGGAATGAAATTCTATTAAGTCTGGAGATAAAAAAATATTAATGTATCCCATGTACATTTAGTATTTGGATTTTTTATTTAAAAAATCAGTTTTTCAAAGTATTAAAGATAGATATGTATATTTTGAAGCCTTTTTTGATCCCAAGTGTATTATACATGATTTTGGTGTATTCTTATCTTTTCCCTCAAATCATATCATCATGGATGTTTTCCCTTATGGTATTTTTATATCCCTTTTTGAGTATATTATGTGTCATTATAAAATTAAAATTCTAAATGATATTTATCCATATTTTTTTAGACTCCTAGCATTACAAAAACATGTATCGATTTATCTAAACATGTTAATCATCTTAATATTTTTCAGTTCCCAACTACTACAGTTCCATATTCTTCTCATGATAAAGTAAATAAAACTAACATTTTGAATCATTAACTTTTCATAATAATATTCAAATGAATTTTCGTAGATCTAGTTATCTTTCAATTGACTTCGAATATATATTTACATGAAAATATGTCATATTTTCTATATGATGGTGGGCTTCATAAATCATTATTGAAATTAAAGGGGACATAATTATATATAAAATTTAATTGACAGAGAAAATATATTGATTTGAACTTATATGCATTTATCTTATACAGTGTGATTATAGTATACATATTATTATTGATGGGTGTCCACATATATTTTCATACCATTAATTAAACTAGTTAATTTTAGACAATATCAATACCCATTATTTATACAAAGATAATGATTTATTATTTATCCTTAACTATATAAAAGGCTTCAATTTGAGAATTTTATTTTTTAAACGTGTTTTATATTTGATTAAGGAATTTAAATTATTATGTGATTGGTGGGGCCCAATAAATTTATATCCTCTTGATGAATTATTATGTCTCATGAGATAATTTTATTTATGTGTTTAGAATGTTTCTAATCATGTATATATGATGTGTTGGAATGATTTTTTGACTATATGGTTAAGATTTATAAAATTATATATTCCATCATTATGAGATCATTAATTGTTATCCATGTGATTATTTATTTTCTAGACATCCATGGAATTGTTTATACTAATGTTTCTATTAATTTGTAATCATTTGTTTTTCTATATTCAATTTATTTTTTATGCTAAAATTATTCCATGAAACATTCAATTGTATGATATTCTATACTGTTACCTTATTCTCACCCTTCTATTATTTTTATTTATTTTCCTAGTTACTGAAGAGTATTAAAATTTATGGCATTCTAAGGAGAAAATTTATGAAGTAATAATGATTCATTCAATTAATATTTTAAACTATCATGTATTTTAAGTTTTAATAATGTAATTTAATATTCATATATGTATATTTATTCATAAATACTATTAAAATTTTGATCTTGTGTAAGTGATATATTTTAATTTTATTTTCATGTAATAAATAACACATAAATAGTTGAAGATTAGTTCTTCAATCAAAGTAATTGTGGTATGTTTTTTTATCTCACCAAATTATTTCATGAAATATTAGTCAAAAAATAGTTCATCATTCTTTTGAATAAATTTAGAAAGTGGTAAATACATCATACTAAAAAAACATTCTTAATATCTTATAGAAAATTAATATATAAAAAATAATCATATCTATTTAAAATATATGGTAGAATTTATTTATATTATGATCCCAGCCTTTAATTTATCAACCTCAATATCTTTTGTTGAGATCACAATGCAAACAACTATTACATTTTTTAAAATATAATGAAATGTTTTATTGTGTTGAACTATATCTATTTCAACAAAAGTTTTTTTACTATCTCAAATGGTGAGGTCCTCATCAATTATTTCAGGTATGACTTCTGTTAAATTATAGAAAATGAATACCATATATCATTATTATATTCTAGTATCATTTCAAGATTCAAATATAATACTTATATAATAAAAAGTTCCCAAATGACATGTGAATTTCATTATCATGCTCATTAGTGAAATTAGAACTATAAACTACCCAAATATTCAATATAACTATAATTAATCTACCATCTTATATATCTTTCAAAAAATTAGTCAATAAATGTGTTTGATAACTAATAATTTCTTATTTCATGATTTGATATCTGGTAGTTAATTTATAACATTAAGCTATTTGGAACTATCATAACGATTAATTTATTCTTTTCATTATTAATAATTGTGAGATATTACATTTTCAGAGAGATGTGAATTTGGTTTACCCAATATGAATCTAATATTGGGTATATTATTCTTATCATAATAGTTTTCTCTTTTTTCTTCTTTGATACATTCAATATTGTGGGGTTATGTGTCAATTTTGGTTACCGTAATGGATAAAATCATTATTATGAATATTCCTATGTATATACATTCGTGGAATAATTATAGATATGTCTCCTATGATGACCCATGAGGCTGTCATATTTTATTCTAAAAAGATGATAATTTTTATTTCATCATCCATTGATATATTTTTATCAATGATTACTTTTACATTACCATTATCCATTAAAAAATGTTTATGGTATTTGGTTGTGGATTTAATTCCATATTAGGTTTCCCAATATATTTCGGTATCATTTTGTTTAACTTACCTCAACCACTAAAAATAACGGGACAAAATTATGTTTTTATTATAATTTTATCATATGTAAACAAATAAAAAAATCTATCATAAAAATAACTGTTGAACAAATTATATAGGTTTTTATAGTGTAGTAACTACTATAATTTTTCATTTATTAATTTATAATATAATATGGATTATTTTTTGTGTCGGGCACTAAGTGGGTGTGAGATTATGAGTCACGGTGAGGATAAAATTTATTTCTGATATATATTAAAAATATAAATATCATAAGAGTGATGTCTCCTTGAAAAGATGTGAAAATATTAAATGAATTATTAAATTGGAAATATGACACCTCTGTTGAGTTCAATGCATGAGATTTACCGTAGGTACGTCATATTCCATTCCACGATGGGTGTTTTCAAAATGTGAAATCGTGGGATAAATTAATTAAATTTATTTATTTATTTTATTATCTTGAAAAAGTAACCCATTTTCTCCATAAATAAATATCTAAGACCCAGTCCCAAGGTTTAGTAACATTTTCCTTAAATTAAAATAACCAATTAGAGAGGATCTATTAGATGATTGTTCACTGATGACCTCAAATCGAGATCCAATTGGATATTTTACTACTGAGGAGTTTTTGGATATAACCAACGATGACATTCAATACTTTTCTTCATTATTGATCAATCCAAAATCATGGTGGAATTTTTTAACTAAATTATTCCATCCCTTTATTTTATCCCATTCAAATAAAGATCAATTACATGTACAATAATTGAATCGTTCATCGAAGGTAGATTTATTTACGGTGTATATATTTGTTAGTTGGTTATTTCCCTCTTCATTAATATAATTATTTTACCATGGATTTAGGCTGAATGAATAATGGATAGATTTTTGTATCACATTTTATAGTTTATAGTTTTCTTCCCTTTTCTTTTTCTCGATAATTATTGTTATTTATCTTGGAATATGGTTCGATGAATGCCTATTATTTAATCATTTTGTAACAATTATTCAACACAATGGATCATTACCATATGTACAACTTTAGATTGGGAATGATATTTGAGGATTGATGATGACGGAGGGTGAATCAAGGAGGAATGAGATTGGACATGACGGATTTTTATTTATCAAGTTGCTCATTGAGACACAAAAAATAGTGGTGGGTTCCTGGTCTATTTTAGTGTCCATAATCCTTGGGGTATGTGATAGAAATATTTTTTAATAAAATATGATGTTATTTGGAATTATTAATAGAATTGGTGGTGTATTTGGATTATACATTAACCTAGAATGGGGTTTGGGAAAATCCCATGTTACATGGTCTGTAATTGAGGATTGCACAATGTATGGGGCCCTATATGTGAAGATAGTATTTTTCATGGAGAAAAAAAGATCACATTCCATGTTATATATTTCATACATCATAAGACCCATGTTCTAGGATTGTTTTTTATTTCGAAAGACAAATGGTCATGGGTAGGCTAGGATACACAAACACAACCAGGTTTGCACAATAACAACCAAGTGTACACGAGTTGGTACATGGGCGCGACCAACCAGACAGTGTTTTGGACCAACATCATGGGAATGGTATCTCCATACCTCTAAAAAATGACTACATATACTTAAACTCCATGTATTAATAGTTTTCTATGTTTTTTAGGTATCACAAAATGGGAACACTATGGGTTTTTAGGACACATTGTGTATACCATTTTATGGTTTTTGGAGCAATTCATTTCGTTAGTATTAAACCAGTATTAGTTGAGAGTATTTCTTTGGTTCATACCCTCAAGGGTAAAATATTTAATTATATTCATATATTTGGATTGTGATTCCCTCTAGATGATGACTCTCTAATAGGGTTTTTGGTTTCACTCTATGATACTGGAGTGTGATATTCAATAATTTAATCTTATAACCTCGGTGGGGTTCATGGAATCGGCATGACCACCACACTTGGGGATTTAATCCTCCATAAAGAAATCCATTTATTTATGGTTCATGGTATCATTTGTATATGATCCACTATATTTTGGGCTGATCTATATTATATTACGGGTGTCTCCCTATGGTCCTATGTTTGATCCCCTAACTGAGTATCGAGGTCTTTTGATTGTAGTGTGTTCTCTTGGGTTGGAGATAATGATCATGAACTCTTGGATGAGTTCCTCTAATTATATCATGTCTCGTAGAGTGGATTACATAGAAATTTGGATTTTATATAATCATTTTGTAGAATCTAGTGGATGATAGTTTAGTTGGAACTTCCTAATGGTATGATATACTTACTAATTAAATATGACATTTTTTTATTAATCAGGAACATCATTTATGGGATTTTCTAGCCCTTCATTCAACTGATCCAGAGGTAGTCAAGGGATTTCGTAGGAGGATATAGTCATTGTATCTTGTCGGTATGGAGGCTTGTGAGTAGGTTAGAGTTCCACGAACAACATTAGGAGGCGGTCAAGTGTTTGACCTATTACCACCACCACCTCTATGTTTTCAACACTAGGATCAAGGACCAGGTGATCATGAATGAGGAAATATACATGATATGGAGTCATATAAACCTAAGGCTCTCGGGGTTTTTTGAGGTATTATATGCTTATTTTCTACCACTTATAAAAAACTCATATAAATAGTTATGATACATTCCATTCATTACACTTCTATAGACCATGATAGAGGGATTATGGTTGTGCCATTGTCTCTACTCTTTCACTTAAAGACTATAAAATGAGGGGACCCTATGATTTAAAAATTCTTCTAATAGTGTTATTTGATTCAAGGTGGAAAATATTCATATGAAATCTCTTTAAGCAGTGATGAGGCTATATGAAATAATCATTTGTATGGACTAAATATAAAATGTTCATGCCTAGATTTACTATATTAATTGGAGTATGTAGGGTTTATATATTTATGGGATGTGGGATTCTTTTATCAATAAAAATTATCTCATGGGAAATTAATATAATATTAGAACTACGAATGTGTATTCGATTACTCACCAGTTGTCTCGGATTACTCTTCGACTGGTGGATTTTATGTGATACAATTTCCCATTAGAAGTGGTGAAGTATGAGAATATATTTCCAATGGAAATTCTAGGCATACCTCCACATTGGGATGTAGACATATTCATTTAATTTCACAATGGTATGGCCCTGTTATCTGAACCTGAAAATCAGATGGCTCCCATAGACCCTCGAGAATGTGGGGTATAGTTAGAGGACTTGCAAGAGATAGGATTCATGTAACCAAGTGTTTCTTTTTGGGTTGCACTAGTGTTTTTTTTTTCAAAAGGAAGATGGAAAATTGAGGTTATGTGTATGTCACCAATGCATGAATTATGTTATTTTGAAGAATAATTATTTAATAATGAGCATCAATGGACTCTTATATCAGTTGAGAGGGGTATTATTATTCTTGAATATTTACCACAGAATAGGATATTACCATTTATGAGTAAATGATAAGCATATACCATATACATAATTCAGATGTCACAAGCATCACAATGAGAACTTTTTTATTTCTTTTTTCAAGAAGAAATTCTTAGTAGTGTTTCACGGGGCTTATGAACTGAATCATTAGTCCTTTTATATACCTGTTTGTTGTGGTCTATATCAGAAATATACTTACATACTCTACATTCATGGAGGTTAATGTTAGATAGTATAGGATGGCCTTTTATGCACTTTGAGAGAATAAAATTTATCAATATATCTCTGAGAATAATTTTTTGTAATCGATAGGTCCACATCCTGGAACACATCATCTCAAAGATAGAAATTTCTGTATACCTTATGAATGTTGAGATAGTCCTTGTTTGGGATCCACCAAAGAGTCTTTTTTACATTTTGAGAGTCATTGGTTTTAAAAGGTACTATTGGATATTTATAAAAAAATTATAGAGTGGTAGCACATTTAAAGTTCCATTGAAATAATTAACCTAAAATGGAAACCATTGTGTGGATTTAAAGGCTCCAGTAATGTTTTCAATAATTTAGGAAGAAATTGGTGCCCCCCCCATCATGGGATTTCTTGAGGAGGGTGTTCTATACATATTATATATTTATTCCATAGGGACGATAATTTATTTTTTCCTAAATTAGAGGAATGTAGTTATTTCTAATGAGTCCAACCATATGAGACCACATGAGTAAAACTACACAGAAATCATTATTTGGATAATTTTATTTCTATTTTCATTAAATATAAGGTGACACTTCCTGATGGGAGAGTGTTTTATCATCTTCTATGACACCTAGAGACTCATGTATATATTATCTCATAATTTTATTAATTTTTTATAGAGAAGACCTATATGGTTCCCCTAGGATCATGATTTAGAAATTTTCTATAATCCTTGGAAGGGTAAAATGGTGGCATACACTCTCATTATGAGATCATATTATAAGTTTTTAGTCGAGGAATCAACATAATTAGCCTCTTTGTAGTTGTACGTAGTGAACAAGTATGGTGAATCAAATCTTCAATAAATGATAGTTATCCCTCAAATTTTATAGTGTGTTAGGGAATCTCAATATGGAGATACAGACAGTGAGACCCTGCATTATCAGATATCCACTTGACGTGCTCCTGATGTATTTTCTTAAGGTGGGTATCATGTTATCCTATTCAAAGGATAGTTTATGGTACCAGTGACATTGTTGGAGGAGGTGATGAGGTAGTTTTATACATACCCTTTGGTAGAAAATTTTGGGGTGGAAAAGATGTATCAGGTCTTCCGAATTCAGTTTTAGTAGCCATTCAAGAATGAATGTGTTGTATAGTTTCTCCCATGATCCCTCGCTTATCCAAAAATGATGGTGGAGCACCAGGTTCTGTTAGGTTTATCTCAAACCATTGAGGTTCCAAAGTGGATGTGGGATAGTATATCCATGGACACCATTATGGTGAAGTTGTATACATCAAGAGGAAATGATGAAAAACGGGTGATTGTAGACTGAATCACCAAGTCATCCAACTTTATATAATTTTTAGAGAAGATTTCATTATAGATCAATGTATTATTTTACATGCATGATATTGCCGTGCACTATGGAGTTCCCTCAATGATCATTTTAAACCAAGATTCTCGCTTCACATTGTGGATATGGAGAGGATTGAGTAGGCCATTGAGAATCATTTCCATTTGAGAATAGTGTTTAACCCATGGAATGATGTTAAGAATGACAAAACCATTTAGGTCTTTGAGAACATGCTTCATGCTTAAATGTTGTATTTTTCATATTTTGGGAGGATCACCTACCAATGGTGTAGTTTGGGCACACAAAAATATCATTCCACCATCGGTATTGAGCCATTCTAGGCCTTGTATGGGAGACCCTATAGTTTACCAAATTATTGGAGTAATCCAGCTTATTCAAAACTCGTGGGACTATAGTTGGTGTCACAAATGATAGAGATGGTGTTTATCACCACCAATAGTATTAAGACCTAAAAAATCTGACACAAGTCTTTTTTGGACTGATAAAGGATGCATTTTGAGTTTAAGGAGGGAGACCATGTATTCATTAGTGCCCTACAACACCATGGATTATATAGATTTGGTAATTGTGTAAATATATCTCTGAGATTTGTTAACCCATTCTAGATACTATGTAGAGTTGGTAATATTTTATTAAGAATAGATATACCACTATACTTTGACTGGGTATAATATTCCTTCCACATGTCGCATATAAGGATGCACGTCCGCAACCCATCACATATTATCAACTTTGGAGACCTGGACATTGAGGATCATGATACCTTTCTACAGTACCCAATGGATATTGAGGATCATAAAGAAAGGACCATTCGTGAGGCATTGATTCTCTTAACTTTTTTCTGGTGGATGTATGAGAATATTCTAGAGATAACCTAGGATAGGGATACCTATATGTGAGATCAATACCCTCATCATTTTTAGAATGTTTTTCAATTTTTAGGATGATAGTACCTATGGTGGGGAGAATATAATGACTCAAATTTTTTATTTCTTAGTTTATAATATTGTATAGATTATTCTCAGATCCATGTTCTTATATTCCTTGAGATTTGGAGGATAGGTGAGCTCAAAATTGATATTTTGAAAATTATTCCAACTATTAATTTTTTTTTCAATGAGTTTTTCCTAAAAAAGTGAATAACTATTAATAAAATGATCATATCAAAAATATAAGGCTAATATTGAGTTCAAAGTGTGATATTTACACAAGTAATTCAATAATATTTAGACATTTTAGTGTTTCTATAATGTGTTGTCATGGGAGAAATTAAGAATATAAATTTATTTAGTTAATTTTATTGACACAATGACCCTGTTTACTATATAAATAATGTATATAGCTCACTCGCTAGTGATATACTCATAACCTATGTATTTATAGAATTATTTTGAGTGTATCCATTAAATGAACTTTCGTTGATGATTTGGGATAGTGATGAGACTAAGGATTG
Organism: Viscum album; assembly: GCA_963277665.1. NCBI lineage: Eukaryota > Viridiplantae > Streptophyta > Magnoliopsida > Santalales > Viscaceae > Viscum > Viscum album. The sequence goes on along the minus strand of OY728160.1, from coordinate 559,711,433 downwards.
TGTGCCAATTATGTTTGTGGATCTCACCGACAATAGAAAATTTGAACCATTATTTTATGGAGATCAATCTAAACTCTATGTAGGATGTTTCATTTATGAGATTACATATCATTATTTTATCCTGATCGGATGTGGATACATTCCATAAAAATGAATTAATTAACACGTCTATGATAGATTTATATATGGTGTATTTAGTTTTTCATTGGTTATTTCCCACATCACTTATCTAATTATTCAACAACATATAGTGGTTGAATGAACCAAGGCTAATATTCTTTCAAAACATTTTCTATTTAATGGTTTTCTCCAATGTTTATTTTCTTGATCAATGTTGGTTTTTTCTTTACCTAAATATTCAATGGAACAATGATATTCTATCATTACACAAAATTTATTTTATTCAACTCATCATTACCATATGTATGACTTACGATTGAAGATTTTATTTGAGGGTTGATGATCAAAATGAGTAATTAAAGGAGTAATGATATTATATTGTAGGTGTTTTCTTCCTTGAGTGGTGCATGGTGACAAGGATGATGTAGTTTGGTTCCCAATACATTTTAGTGGCTGAAATCTGATGAGTGGGTGACAAAGATGGTGGTCAACCTAAATACATTGTTTTTAAGGGAAATAGATGACAAAGATGGTGGATCTAGGTGACACATGAACCAGGTGTGGGTTTCCAAAATATTCAAAATTACATAGTTTATAATGTGGGATAACATGACATGTGGGACCCACTATATGGTGTGGGTGTTTCTGTAGAGATGAAAAATTCAAACATTGTATGGAAATTTTCAATTGTTATATCACATGTACTAGATTCTCAATGTGTATCTCAAAGGAAACATTGGAATGATTATGAAATGATATACTCTCATGGCTATGTTGACAGAGGTGCATACATGTGTATATGGGTTCGAACATTGGCACATCCATTAGTACATTGGAATGGTTAGAAGTACATGGGTATGAACAGAAAACACTAGAAGGGTGTCAGAGAACCACTACACACTGTGTACATTTTCACACATTCCATGTATTTGTATTTTTATGTTCTAAGATAAAAATAACCACATGGGAATACCACGAGTCGGTCGAACATTTCTTATACCCCCAATACATATTGTTTCCCCCATTTGAGGGTTATTGGAGCCCTTTGATTCATTGATATTTTTATAGTACCATCGTATTGTTTCCCCTCAGTTCATCCCCTTGAGGGTATAGAGTGTAATTATGTCCATATATTTGGATTGTGATCCCCTATATGGGATGAGTCTCGAAAACAGTTTGTGGGGTCCCTCCATGAGACTAGTGTGTGATCCTATATCATTTATTATTATACCATTTGTGAGGTTCAGAGAATCGGTGGGATCTCTAAACACATGGAATTGATCCTCCATGTAGTAGAAAATTTTGGTAGGGTTAAATTTTTTGCTCAAATAAGATTCCCTACATAAGATATTTATCCATGTGATTCGATGGGAACATGTTGATCTAGAACTAGATGCTTCGTTGGTGCATGTGCCAGTGCGGGTTGTGGATAGGCAAGAGAATGTATTGCAGGGTAAAATCGCCAGTTTAGTTCATGTTTTGTGGAAACATGGTCAGATTCAAGAAGATATATGGGAGTGGTAGAAAGAGATGGTCGAGCAGTGGCCCGAGCTCTTTCTACAAAGGGCAGATTCACTACTTTCTGGGGACAGAAAGTCCAATGGTGGGGAGAATGTAGTACCCTCGGTTTGAGGTATGTGACCTTCTTTATGCATTTTTTATGTGTTGAAAGTTTATGGGATTAGTTGGGAAAGGTTGGGAGAGTTTGGAATGGCTATGGATAAGTTTGGAGGATTTTCTAGGGGAGCATGGTTTGAGCACGGTTAGGGGAAATCGTGCGGTTGTTCCAGGAAAACATGCAGGGGGAGACAGAAGGCTTTACACGACCTACGCATGGTTTTCCAAACCGTGTGAGGAAACTGTGTGGACCCTTGCTCTTGAGGTAGTAGCATGCGCATAGTTAGCGCACTGATTCCCAAACCATGCATATTTACCGTGCGACCACATAAAAATAAGGTTTTAAAACCCATGGTCACTTGGGATTGCCTATTTCCTATCCAAATTCTCTCAAACTCGATCCTCACTTGGGTTCTTCGGGTTTCAAGGGTTGGAGGTTCTATCCCACACATTTCGGAAGTGTTTTGAAGGGCTGTCGAGGTGGTTTGAAAGAGGTTTCTCGTGGGAAAGTCTCTCCTCTTGGTTTTCATGTGGTTTCCTCTAGATCCACATCTCCCGCTTTCTTGGTTATATTGATCTACACTTTTTGTTTTTAGATATAAGGTTGTGGTTTCCTTGAATGTTGATTTTAAGGCTTGTGAATGTTAGTGAAGGGTATCTAGAGAGGTGATAGTGGTGTGTTTTCCGGATTTGAGGTGACATTGATTGTGGGTCAATTTTTTAGGAACCCTAAAGGTAGGTGGCTTCTTTCTAAACTCCACTTGGTTAGAACTAGTGGTTCTTTGTGGAAATTATTTTGTTATGCTGAAAAAATAATTGTGTTTTTTTGTGCGAAATTGGTTGGAAATCCCTTGGGTGATGTTTTGGGGATTTTGGAAAAAGGGGGTTTTATGATGAAATGTTATTATTGTGGATTCTAAAATAGAGATTTTAAAATGGGGTCATATGGTTGGTTTGTGAAAATTATTGATAGAAATGGTTTTCAATAAAAAGGTTGTATTATTGACATGTGGTTTGTCTTGGAAAATGATTTTCATTAAATAGGTGATTTATTGAAGTGGTTTGATTTACAATGGAATTGGTTGATTGCATGTTTTTGTGACGTTTGTGGGTCATATTATTGTTTATGGATTGATTGGAATGGTGTGAGGATGTGGTTAGAAGTAACACTATAAAAAGGGGATGGATAGTGTATGGAAGGGCCACCATTAAAGGATAAGTGGACGAGAAGAGCCACTAGTTGTGAATGGGTGAATGGTTGGACGGAAGCTCCACTGTTTGGTTGTGGTCTGGACGTACCACTAGGTGGGAATTGATGAACGGATTGTATGGAAGATCCACCGTTTGGTTGTTTTGGAAGTTTGATGTGCATTTCATTGCATGTTGGAAATTGTTGTGCTAGTGAGTGAATGATGAAATGGCTTGTGCAATGTTTGGTTGGATTTCCCTTGGTTTCATGGATTGGGTGAGATGGAGTGGTAAGGGTATGATGGATTATGGTAATTGTTTCACTTATGATTATTTTTTATAATTTGTTTTATATAAATGTGTTAATGGTTTTATCCTAGTGGCATGTGTAGGGAAGTCATTTGGGGAAAACCTACTGAGTTTTAGTACTCACCCCCTGCTTTGGCACTTTGGTGTCTTTTCATATGTCGTGTACCGTGATGTGGGAAATGATAAGGCATCACCCACCTTTATTGGAGCATTGTGATCTCTTGGTGGAGCTTGGAGCATGGAGCTTGTTGTGGAGCCATGGAGTGTCACTTGGCTTATTTTGGGTCTTTATTGAGTCTTCTGCATAGTACTATGATATTGTATTGGTTGTATTGGTTTTGGGTTGTATTGTGGAACAACGTGGTTGTCCTTTGGGAATAAATGCTTGAATATTTTAGTTGAAATACATCATATAGTGATTGATAGTGGATGGTTTTTGTTGGTTTTGTCTTAAGGGAAAATCATTCCCCATTTTTTTCTCGAAGCCCTCGATATTTATTTCCATCCTATGGTGCCTTGGGAACATCGCATAAGTCCTAGTAACCCTCACCACATCCTCAATGCAATGATGTAGGGGAGGGGTGTTACATAACTACACACTAGGTATGAAACTCCCTGAGGAAATGCATTGGTTAATCATAATTCTATTTACGAACCATTATGAATGATTTAAATAACAAAGTAATTATGTTTGAAAACTATGTTGGGTGATGCCCATGACTATAATAGAATCATTACTTTATTTTGGTATTATAGGTTATATATGTAAATTATTGGTTATTTATTTTGATGTAATAGTTTTAAGTATTCAGATAAATTATTATTTTATAATTATCTTTATTTAAAGTATTGTATGGATCCCAGTGGAACCATATTAAAAATGGGAGTAATAAATGATATATAAACTTTACCAAAAAGTAACCTAATGTGTTTGAAAATGGAGTAGAGATATTCATAATAATTTCAACCTAATATATGAAAAATAATTCAATCCTTTTAGAGATTGAAAACTCAATAAGGATGAAGAAACTTGCAATCAGTTTTTTCATAAATTGATGACAACTAATTTTAGTGGTTCTTCTAGTATATTGGTTGCTATAGAAAAGAAAATATATTGTAGAAACAATATTTTACATTCTATAAATACCAAATCATGAAAAGGTTGTTATTTATAGGTATCAATTGTAAGGTTAAGCTGGTCAATTCTTGACTCTAATCAAGAACATAGGTCTAAATTAGGTGATCAATTCATTGAAATTTCAATACTTTAAGGATTAATTATTTCATATATATTTTCCCATGATTGTTCATAAAAAATATAAAAAAAATTATTTAAATAATTTAAAATTAAAATGAATCTATAGTAATCTATTTATAAAACATTAAAATATATTAAATTTAATAACCCACTAGTTTTGTCATTTACCATGAAAGTGCATTTGATCATTTCATTAGTGGTTTAAAGTCGAGTCTCCAAATTTCTTTTTCTATAATGGAGTTTTAATATATGATTATTTCATTATGTACTCAGAACGTGGAAATTAAAATTAAAGACTATAATTATTATGAAGGTTTTTAGAAAAAGAATAAAAAAATTTATTTCTATGAATCTTCAGGTGATAAAAAATTTACAGAAGAAATAATTCATTATTTAACCTATAAAAAATGTTGGATGAATCAAAGGGGGTTTCACAAAGGAACAGGTGAATCAAATGTGGATGAGATGTTCATTAATAAAATGAATGGTTAATATATATATATATATATAAATAATGTGACCATCCAATTATATGGATAAAGGGAATTCATAGCTTTATGAAAAAGTTTCATCCTAATGATTTTATTGTCAAGATTATGGGAATTGAGATAATAAGTGAATTGACCTTATGGTTGGTGTAAATAGTCAAATGAAACATCTATACAATCCAATAGAATTATCAAAATCCTATTAAATCACTATGCTTGAAGAAGATTATGATTATTAAGTGGATTGTGATAATAAAATAATATTTATCATCCACTTTAGATTATTAAAAGTTTTGTTGGATTGAAACTATAAGAACACTATTATGTGTAATAAATTTTCTAAGGTCAATAAATCACCAAAAAAACGATTTTATTATTTAATAAAAATACTAATGGTATGTTTTTGTATTCTATGATGAATTTTGTTGGAAATTTCCTTATTAAAATTATTATTATTATTCCTTTAAGTAATTTTAGCATGAATTTAATGATGTATCGGTTCCCTCCACTTCACGGAAAAATTTATCTTGTGTAGAGATACATTTAAAATGAACCAATAATATTATATCAATTAACGTATGATAATTAACAGCCTATAGAAACAAATTATATAATTTCAATCAAAAAACCATGCAACGATATGATGTTGGCTGAAAAATGCTGGTGGAAGACTAAATATTATGGTTCGGAATATTCCAATAAAAATGAAAAGTTCATATGTATGTAAGGTTTATATTTATTAACAATAGTTTATAAATATTATTTATATGTACCCCTATATATCTTAATTATTATGTAATAATTAAATTTTTGGGATTCAATTCATTTAAGGGGGGAGACTATAACCACTCAATATATTGAATCCTTTAAAATAAAAATTGTGTGCTATATAATTTTTTTCACACTAAAACCAACATAAAAAATCAAAAACAAATCAATAAGATATTATAAATAAATCTATATAAAGTAATAATATGGTAAACCATTATATATTTATAAGGTAAATAACTAATGTGACTTAATATTGATAAAGTTTATTTTTATATAAATTATATTTTACATTATTTATTTTATTTTAAATTAATAATTAACATTCCAAAAATAATGTTCATTTTTAATTCCCCCTTCAAAATATTTTTAATATGAATTTTTTTTATGAAAATGATGATTTTCATTAAAAAATACAGTTTTTGCTAATATTATAATTTTTCTAAATATAACATTACTAAATATTATACTATTTTATTATAAAACATTTATGTAATAAAATCGAAATATAAAGGATGATATTATGAATTTTATAAAATTTTATCAACTTATTTTCCTATATCGAATATTTTTAAAACTAAATAAAAATGTAACCTTAATATGAAAATGGTTTCGATCATGTTCAAAAATTATGTGTTTAGATGGTGAAATTAAATTTTTTCTTAACATTGAAGCATCATACTATTTATGTGTCCTCCAATAAATAATTTATCAAACAATTTATTATGAATTATCCATATTGTGTTAGTTTCATTCAGTAAACAAGTTACCCAAAATTTAGATAAGAAATATAGTGTGTACATGTCCAAATTATGATTCACTAGTAAAATTTGTAAATTAATCATTATTTCTCAATTTCGATCAAAATTTTATATGGTTTTAATGTGATAAAATCTCTTTCCCTAAATTTGAATAGATTATTTCAATTAAATTGTTAAAATCCTACAGAACACATAATAGAATAAAATACATGTGAAAATAATTAAAAATAAACCAAAATACAATTAAAGATCTTAAAAACTGTTGCACTTAATAAATTCAATTTTTCCAATGTATCCTTACAATTATAAATATTCATAGAAAATTTACATACAGGATAGTTATAATTGAGTAATGGAATGGGATAACATGGTGGATCATTTAAAAAAATGTTATGAAATCATGAACTCACCCAATTTTTTCGTGGTAATATGTCTATAGTATTTATACAATTAATGGTTACTGGGAGTGAATTTATTATTGTATTCCTCTTTGGTTATTTCAAGGTATAGGAATTTAATTATTTATTTATAATGTAGAAAAGTTTATTCAAGAATAAATTCTATTTCATAAATATATTTTTTGTCACCTAATTTTATCATTTCTTTTTATTTTTTGGAATTATTAAATCATTTTCTTTTGACTTCATTAATATTATTTATTTGTATATTCTTACAGTTTCTAGAATATAACTATTTTAGACTAATTTTCGTGAAATCCTAGAGATATTATTTTTTTAATTCTACTAGAATAAGGAAAATCATTGAATTTACTAACATATTTTATTTCAATTCAATGGGAGTCTTGGTGGCTATTTTGTAGACCCATATAGTGGATATGATCTATAAATTCATACCCTTTTTAAATATTTATAAGATTATTTGAAATAAACATCTCTATATTGGAAAATTCATATTTTTATTGGTATATCTATAGTATAGTGTTTATTATGTGCGGTTTATTCCATAACTTCTCATTAGTGAATCTATGATTTTGTTGCCAAAATTTATGCTTTCATCACAGATAATTTTTTTTGTATCTATAATCTTAAAATATATTATTTCAAATAAATACAAACAAATGAAATGTTTCATAAATTTTTGTAACTTTATATTTTAACCAATTCTAAAAAAAATATTAGTGATAAGTTGTATAAATATTTAAGAGGCTTGGTAAATAGTTCTATAAAACTCATTCCTAAAACATAATCAAATTCAACAAATTTCATTGTTCATTGAGGAATTTCATACATTTTTGATAGTTTTACAATGAGTTAAAATTACTAGAAGTTCATATAGAACTCTATAATTAATTAAAAATATGCTATGATAAATGTATTTTAATTATATATGTAAATTTAAAAAATGAAAATTAAAAACGACTATATTTAATTTAGAATAGAATAAGAAATTAATAAAAGTAAATTTCATGGCTAAGGGATTTAAATACCATAGTCTTCTATAAAAATAAATAAATCAATTAGTAATGTATTTTATATTTCATTATCTTCATTTTATAATTAAATAAAAAATATTTTAGAAATACTATAAATAAAAGTATGTAAATTATATATCTTAACTCATGGTCTCAAAAAACATTATATATATATAGAGTATGATATATAAGAAAAATAGAATGATTTGTGAAATTTATATTTTTCATACATAATTTATAATTAATTTTATAATAATGTATATGGATTTTATATATAATTATCAAAGAAGAATTAATAATTACATTATATTAAATAGTAATTAATTATTTTAATGGTAAGAAAATTTCTTCCATCCCAATATCATGATTTTATAATATATACTTTATCAAAATTATATATATTTCATAAAATTTATAATGTATCCATATATTATCGTGGTATTATTATATTTAATATTGATATAAATTTTATTAATCCATATATCATAACTAAATATTTCTTTCAATTGTGAATATTTTATAAAGTTGTTTCATAGAATCTTGTTTTATAAGTTGTTGATATATTGGTAACGATGTTTCTCACATTTATAATTTTATTTTCTATATTAATACTACAGTAATTATAATATAATTGAATTTATATTAATTTAAATCTTGTTATAGTTAAATATTTTTAACATATAACCATTCCAAATAATGTAATAAATTTTTGAATGAATTTTAATATCATGTGGAATTTTATGTGAATCTCATAATAAAATAAAATATTTATTTAAATTATTAAATAAAAATTCAAAATAAATATAAATTTATAATTCATTAAATGATTAAATGAGTTCTTACATACTTATAAAACTAATACATCATTCACTGTGCACATTTTGATACTTTAAAATATATAGTTTAATGGTTAGAAATAATATTTATGACTGAAAAATATTTTTCTAAGTTTTTTTTATTTTCATTAGAACCTCATTTCTAATATTTATAGACTTATTATAATAAAATTGATATTACATTTCATTAAATAATTCATTAGAAAATAATGTCTTCATTTGAATAGTAATGTTGTCATTTTGAGTAACATTCATCACACAAAAATAGATTTCAAAAAAAAATTATTTAAAAGATTAAATTACTATATTTATAATATTAATTTGATAAAATTTACTAAAAATATTATATTTGGAGATTTATAAATATTTAATCGGTAATATTTGGTAATTTCATGTAAACACAGAGAAATATGGTAAAATAAGTAAATGTGGTAAGATGTGATAAATATGACATTATATATATATAAGAATGTTTAAAATATACCAAATTAGTGCTTTTAACCTAATTTTGATACTAATTATTTCATTTACTCATTCATGGGTATTATTAGAAAGTCTAGGTGTAGTAGAGCACCTGAGATATGGTACATATTAAATGATTTTTACACCGATAAATGGTATTTCAATGACCACACCTATAAATACACACCCCATTCTAATTTCACCTCATAGAAAGATTGAATTGTCTCTGAATATCATTATCAAGGAATCTGTATCATATCTTTTTCTTTAAACCTTTTGTATTTTTTTGTTCTAAGGGACTACTCTATGCTAATAAGTTTAAAAAATATAAGTGTTTATATTCCACTCATTTTCCTTTTTTATTACAATACTATTTCTGTAAAACCCTTTAAAACCAATTTTAATTGATTATCCATTTTAATTTATTGTTTACTAGAGTCCTTTTTCATAATATTTCATGATATATTATTCATTTACTTTTATTATACCCTTTCTAAATGTTGTTACATAGTGAACATAAGGGTTCATATTTCCCCCACTTCAATTCCAATTTGTAAATATTTATTATAATGATTTTTATAATACAACTTAATATAATTCTAGGATTATATATCCATGTTATTATCACCCTTATAATCAGTTAACATTTCTGTGTTATGCGAATCCCTCTCATATTTCCTATTAAATAGTATTTACAATTCCAATGTAAATCTGTTTTTTCTCTCCCTTTTCAATTCGTATTTTCCATGCCATTATACTAGCCTTTTAAAATTAACAAATAATTGTTGTAATATTATTAAAAAATAATTTTATGTAATTCCATTATGATATAATTTATATGCATGACCCCATTTATCCCACATTATAAAATGTTCATATTAATGAAATCAACCCAAAAGGAATGAAATTCTATTTGTTCTGGAGATAAAAAAATATCAATGTATCCCATGTACATTTAGTATTTGGATTTTTATTTAAAAAATCACTTTTTTAAAGTATTAAATATAGATATGTATATTTTGCATCCTTTTTTGGATCCAAAGTGTATTATACATGATTTTGGTGTATTCTTATCTTTTCCCTAAAAGCATATCATCATGGAAGTATTCCCTTATAGTATTTTTATATCCCTTTTTGAGTATATTATTTGTCATTATAAAATTGAAATTTAAAATGATATTTATCCATATTTTTTAGACTCTTAGCATTACAAAAACATGTAAAGATTTATCTAAACATGTTAATCATATTAATATTTTTCAGTTCCAAACTACTACAGCTCTATATTCTTCTCATGATAAAGTAAATAAAACTAACATTTTGAATCATTAACTTTTCATAATAATATTCAAATGAATTTTCTTCGATATAGTTATATTTCAATTGACTTAGAATATATATTTACATGACAATATATAATATTTTCTATATGATGGTGGGCTTTATACATCATTATTTAATATAAATGGGACTTAATTATATATAAAATTTAATTGACTGAGAAAATCTATTGATTTGACCTTACATACATTTATCTTATACAGTTTGATTATAGTATACATAATATTATTGATCGGTGTCCACATATATTTTCATACCATTAATTAAACTAGTTAATTTTAGACAATATCTATACCCATTATTTATACAATGATAATGATTGATTATTTATCCTTAACAATATAAAAGGTTTCATTTTGAGAATTTTATTTTTTAAACGTGTTTTCTATTTGATTAAGGAATTTAAATTATTTTGTGATTGGTGGGGCCCAATAAATTTATATCCTCTTGATGAATTATTATGTCTCATGAGATAATTTTCATTATGTGATTAAAATGTTTCTAATCATGTATATATGATGTATTGGCATGATTTTTTTGACTATATGGTTAAGATTTATAAAATTATATATTCCATCATTATGAGAGCATTAATTGTTATCCATGTGATTATTTATTTTCTAGACATGCATGGAATTTATTATATTAATGTTTCCCTTAATTTGGAATCATTTTTTTTTCTATATTCAATTTATTTTTTATGCTAAAATTATTCCAAGAAACATTCAATTGTATGATATTCTGTACTGGTACCTTATTCTCATCCTTCTATTATTTTTATTTATTTTCCTAGTTAATGAAGAGTATTAAAATTTATGGAATTCTATGGAGAAAATTTATGAAGTAATAATGATTCATTCAATTAATATTTTAAACTATCATGTATTTTAAGTTTTAATAATGTAATTTAATATTCATATATGTATATTTTGTCATAAATACTATTAATATTTTGATCTTGTGTAAGTGATATATTTTAATTTTATTTTCATTTAATAAATAACCCATCAATAGTTGATGTTTATTTCTTCAATCAAAGTAATTGTGGTATGTTATTTTATCTCACCAAATTATTTCATGAATTATTAGAAAAAAAATAGTTCATCATTTTTTGAATAAATTTTGAAAGTGGTAAATACATCATACTATAAAAACATTATTAATATCTTATAGAAAATGAATATATTAAAAATAATCATATATATTTAAAATATATGGTATAATTTATTTATGTTATGATCACAGCCATGAATTTATCAACCTCAATATCTTTTGTCGAGATCAAAATGAAAAGAACTATTACATTTTTTAAAATATAATGAAATTTTTTAATGTGTTGAAATATATCTATTTCAATGAATGTTTTTTTACTGTCTCAATTGGTGAGGTCCTCAATAATTATTTCAGGTATATCTTTTGTTAAATTATGGAAAATTATTACCATATATCATTATAATATTCTAGGATCATTTTAAGATTCAAATATAATACTTATATAATAAAAAGTTCCCAAATGACATGTGAATTTCATTATCATGCTCATTAGTGAAATTGGAACTATAAACTACCAAAATATTCAATATAAGTATAATTAATCTATCATCTTATATATCGTTCAAAAAATTAGTCAATAAATGGGTTTGATAACTAATAATTTCTTATTTCATGATTTGATATCTGGTAGTTAATTTATAACATTCACCTATTTGGAACTATCATAACGATCAATTTATTCTTTTCATTATTAATAATTGTGAGATATTACATTTCCGGAGAGATGTGAATTTGGTTTACCCAATATGAATCTAATATTGGGTATATTATTCTTATCGTAATAGTTTTCTATTTTTTCTTCTTGGATACATTCAATATTGTTGGTTTATGTGTCATTTTTGGTTACCGCAATGGTTAAAATCATTATTAAGAATATACCTATGTATATACATTCGTAGAATAATTATAGATATGTCTCCTATGATGACCCATGAGGATTTCATATTTTATTCTAAAAAGATGATAATTTTTATTTCATCATCCATTGATATATTTTTATCAATGATTATTTTTACTTTACCGTTATCCAATAAAAAATGTTTATGGAATTTGGTTGTGGATTTAATTCCATATTAGGTTTCCCAATAAATTTCGGTATCATTTTGTTTCACTTACATCAACCACTAAAAATCACTAGACAGAATTATGTTTTTATTATAATTTTACCATATGTAAAAAAATAATAAAATATATCATAAAAATCATAGTTTAACCTATTATATAGGTTTTTATAGTGTTTTAACTACTATATTTTTTCATGTATTAATTTATAATATAATATGGATTATTTTTTGTGTCGGGCACTAAGTGGGTGTGAGATTATGAGTCAAGGCGAGGATAAAATTTATTTCTGATATATATTAAAAATATAAATATCATAAGATTGATGTCTCCTTGAAAATGTGTGAAAATATTAAATGGATTATTAAATTGGAAATATGACACCTCCATTGAGTTCAATGCATGAGATTTAACCTAGGTAAGTCATATTCCATTCCACGATGGGTGTTTTCAAAATGTACAATCGTGGGATAAATTAATAAAATTTATTTATTTATTTTATTAGCTTGAAAAAGTAACCCATTTTCTCCATAAATAAATATCTAAGACCGAGTCCCAAGGTTTAGTAACATTTTCCTTAAATTGAAATAACCAATTAGAGAGGATATATTAGATGATTCTTCACTAATGACCTCAAATCGAGATCCTATTTGATATTTTACAACTGAGGAGTTTGTGGATATAACCAACGATGAACATTCAAGACTTTTCTTCATTATTGATCAATCCAAAATCATGGTGGAATTTTTTAGCTAAATTATTCCATCCATTTATTTTATCCCATTCAAATAAAGATCAATTCCATGTATGATAATTGAATTGTTCATCGAAGGTAGATTTATTTACAATGTATTTATTTGTTAGTTGGTTATTTCCCTCTTCATTAATATAATTATTTGACCATGGATTTATGCTGAATGAATAATGGATAGATTTTTATAACACATTTTATAGTTTATAGTTTTCTTACCTATTCTTTTTCTTGATAATTATTGTTATTTTCCTTGGAATATGGTTCGATGAATGCCTGTTGTTTAATCATTTTTTAACAATTATTCAACACAATGGATCATTACCATATTTACAACTTTAGATTGGGGATGATATTTTAGGATTGATGATAACGGAGGGTGAATCAAGGAGGAATGAGATTGGACATGATGTATTTTTATTTATCAAGTTGCTCATTGAGACACAAAAAATAGTGGTGGGTTCCTGGTCTATTTTGGTGTCCATAATCCTAGGAGAAAGTGCTAGAAATATTTTTAAATAAAATATGAATTTATTTGGAATTATTAATAGAATTGGTGGTGTATTTGGATTATACATTATCCTAGAATGGGGTTTGGTAAAATCCCATGTTATATGGTCTGTAATCGAGGATTGCACACAGTATGGGGCCCTATATGTGATGCTAGTGTTTTTCATGGAGAAAAAAAGATCATATTCCCTATTATATATTTCATACATCATCAGACATGTGTTCTAGGATTGTTTTTTATTTCGAAAGACAAATAGTCATTGGTAGGCTAGGATACACAAACACAACCAGGTTTACACAAGAACAACCAAGTGTACACGAGTTGGTACTTGGGCGTGACCAACCAGACATTGTTTTGGACCAACATCATGGGAATGGTATCTCCATACCTCTACAAAAAGTGTACATATACTTAGACTCCATGTATTAATAGTTTTCTATGTTGTTTTAGGTATCAAAAAATGGGAATACTATGGGTTTTTAGGACACATTGTGTACACCCTTTTATGGTTTTTGGAGCCCTTCATTTCGTTAGTATTAAACCAGTATTAGTTGAGAGTGTTTCTTTGGTTCATACCCTCAAGGGTAACATATTTAATTATATTCATATATTTGGATTGTGATTCCCTCTAGATGATGACTCTCTAATAGGGTTTTTAGTTCCCCTCTATGATACTGGAGTGTGATATTCAATAATTTAATCTTATAACCTTGGTGGGGTTCATGGAATCAGCATGACCACCACACTTGGGGATTTAATCCTTCATAATGAAATCCATTTATTTAGGGTTTATGGTATAATTTGTATATGATCCACTATATTTTGGTCTAATCTATATTATATTATGGGTGTCTCCCTATGGTCCTGTGTTTGATCCCCTAATTGAGTATCGAGGTCTTTTGTTTGTAGTGTGTTCTCTTGGGTTGGAGACAATGATCATGAACTCTTGGATGACTTACTCTAATTATATAATGTATCATAGAGTGGATTACATAGAAATTTGTATTCCTTATAATCATTTTGTAGAATCTAGTGGATGATAGTTTGGTTAGGACTTCCTAATGGTATGATATACTTACTAAGTAAATACGACATTTTTTTATTAATTAGGAACATCATTTATGGGATTGTCTAGCCCATCATTCAACTGATCCAGAGGTAGTCAAGGGATTTAGTATGAAGATATAGTCATTGTATCTTGTCAGTAAGAAGGGTTGTGAGTAGGTTAGAGGTCCAGGTACAAAATTAGGAGGTAGTCAAGTGTTTGACCTATTACCACCACCACCTCCATGTTTTCAACACCAGGATCAAGGACCAGGTGACCATGAATGTGGACATATACATGATATGGAGTCATATAAACATAAGGCTATAGGGGTTTTGTGAGGTATTATATGCTTATTTTCTACCACTTATACAAAACTCATATAAATAGTTATGATACATTCCATTCGTTACACTTTTATAGACCACGATATAGAGATTATGGTTGTGCCATTGTCTCTACCCTTTCACTTGCAGACTATAAAATGAGGGGACCCTATGATTTAAAAATTCTTTTAATAGTGTTATTTTATTCAAGGAGGAAAAATATTCATATGAAATCACTTTGTAGTAGTGTTGATGCTATATGACATAATCATTTGTATGGACTGAATATAAAATGTTCAGGCCTAGATTTACTATATTAAGTGGAGTATGTAGGGTTTATATATTTATGGGATATGGGATTCTTCTATCGATGAAAATTAACTCATGGACAATTAATATAAGATTAGACCTATGAATTTGTATTTGATTACTCACCAGTTTTCTAGGATTACTCTTAGACTGGTGGATTTTATATGAAACAATTCCCCATTAGAAGTGGTGAAGTATGAGAATATATTTCCTATGGAAATTCTAGGCATACCTCCACATTGGGATGTAGATATATTCATTTAATTTCACAATGGTGTGGCCCTGTTATCTAACCCTGAAAATCAGATGGCTCCCATAGACCCTTGAGAATGTGGGGTATAGTTAGAGGACTTGCAATAGATAGGATTCATTTAACCAGGTGTTTCTTTTTGGGTTTCACTAGTTTTTTTTTCAAAAGGAAGATGGAAAATTGAGGTTATGTGTGTGTCACCAATGCTTGAATTATGTTATTTTGAACAACAATTATCTAATAACGAGCATCAATGGACTCTTATATCAGTTCAGAGGGGTATTATTATTCTTGAATATTTACCTCAAATTAGGATATTACCATTTATGAGTACATGATAAGGATATACCATATAAATAATTCAGATCTCACAAGCATCACTATGAGAACTTTTTTATTTCTTTTTTCAAGAAAAAATTCTTACTGGTGTTTCGTGGGGCTCATGAACTGAATCATTAGTCCTTTTATAAACCTATTTGTTGTGGTCTATATCATAAATATACTTACATACTATATATTCATGGAGTTTAATGTTATATAGTATAGGATGGCCTTTTATGCACTTTGAGAGAATAAAATTTATCAATATATCTCTGAGAATAATTTTTTTTATTCGATAGGTCCACTTCCTGCAACACATCATCTCAAAGATAGAAATTTCTGTAGACCTTATGAATTTTGAGAAAGTCCTTTTTTGGGATCCACCAAAGATTCTTATTTACATTTTGAGAGTCATTTGTTTGACAAGGTACTATTGGAGATTTATAAAAAATTATATAGAGTGGTAGCACCCTTAAAGTGCCCTTGAAATCATTAGCCTGAAATGAAAACCTTTGTGTGGATTTAAAGGTTCCAGTAATGTTTTCTATAATTGAGTAAGAAATTGGTGACCCCCCCCCCCCCATCATGGGATTTCTTGAGAAGGGTGTTCTTTACATATTATATTTTGATTCCTTAGGGACCATAATTTATTTTTTCCTAATTTAGAGGAATGTAGTTATTTCTAATGTGTCCAAGAATATGAGACCACATGGGTAAAACTACACGGACATCATTATTGGGATAATTTTGTTTCTATTTTCATTAAATATAAGGTGACACTTCCTGATGGGAGAGTGGTTTATCATCTTCTATGACACCTAGAGACTCATGTATATATTATCTCATATGTTTATTAATTTTTCATAGATAAGACGTATAGGGTTACCCTAGGATGATGAATTAGAAATTTTCTATAATCCTTGGAAGGGTAAAATGGTGGCATACACTCTCATTAGGAGATCATATTATCAGTTATTAGTCGGAGAATCAACATAATTAGCCTCTTAGTAGTTGTACGTAGTGAACAAGTATGGTGAATCAAATCTTCAATAAATGTTAGTTATCCATTAAATTTTATAGTGTGTTATGGAATCTCAATATGGAGATACAGATAGTGAGACACTACATTATCAGATATCCACTTGACGTGCTCCTGACAGATTTTCTTAAGGTGGGTATCATGTTATCCTATTCAAAGGATAGTTTATGGTACCAGTGACATTGTGGGAGGAGGTGATGAGGTAGTTTCATACATACCCTTTGGTAGAAAATTTTGCGGTGGAAAAGATGTATCAGGTTTTCCAAATTCAGTTTTAGTGGCCATTCAAGAATGAATGTGTTGTATAGTTTCTCCCATGATCCCTTGCTTATCCGAAAATGATGGTGGAGCACCAGGTTCTGTTAGGTTTAGCTCAAACCATTGAGGTTCCAAAGTGGATGTGGGATAGTATATCCATGGACTCCATTATGGTGAAGCCGTATACATCAAGAGGAAATGATGAAAAACGGGTGATTGTAGACTGAATCACCAAGTCATCCCACATTATATATTTTTTAGAGAAGAGTTCATTATAGATCAATGGATTATTTTACATGCATGATATAGTCATGCTCTATGGAGTTCCCTCAATGATCATTTTTAACCATAATTCTCGCTTCACATTGTGGATATGGAGAGGATTGAGTAGGCCATTGAGAATCATTTCCATTTGAGAACAGTGTTTAACCTATAGAATGATGTTCAGAATGACAAAACCATTCAGGTCGTTGAGAACATGCTTCATGCTTAAATGTTGTATTTTTCATATGTTGGGAGGATCACCTACCATTGGTGTAGTTTGGGCACAAAAAAATACCATTTCACCATCGGTATTGAACCATTCCAGGCCTTGTATGGGAGACCCTATAGTTTACCACATTATTGGAGTAATCCATCTTATTCAAAACTCGTGGGACTAGAGTTGGTGTCATATATGATAGAGAAGGTGTTTATCATCCCCAATAGTATTAAGACCTAAAAAATCTGACACAAGTCTTTTGTGTACTGAGAAAGGATTCCTTTTGAGTTTAAGGAGGGAGACCATGTATTCATTAGTTCCCTACAACAACATGGATTTTATAGATTTGATAATTGTGTAAATATATCTCTGAGATTTGTTAACCCATTCTAGATACTATTTAGAGTTGGTAAGATTTTATTAAGCATAGATATACCACTATACTTTGACTGGGTATAATAAACCTTCCACATGTCGCATATGAGGATGCACATCCGCAACCCATCACATATTATCAACTTTGGAGACCTAGACATTGAGGATCATGCTACCTTTCTACAGTACCCAATGGATATTGAGGATCATAATGAAAGGATCATTCGTGAGGCATTGATTCTCCTAACTTTTTTCTAGTGGATGTATGATAATATTCTAGAGATAACCTAGGATAGGGAGACCTATATGTGAGATCAATACCCTCATCATTTTTAGAATGTTTTTTGATTTTCAGGATGATAGTACCTAAGGTGGGGAGAATATAATGACTCAATTTTTTTATTTATTACTTTATAATATTGTATAGATTATTCTCAGATCCATGTACTTATATTCCTTGAGATTCGGAGGATAGGTGAGCTCAAAATTGATATTTGAAAATTATTCCAATTATTAATTTTTTGTGAATGAGTTTTTCCTAAAAAAGTGAATAACTATTAATAAAATGATCATATCAAAAATATAGGGCTAATATTGAGTTCAAAGTGTGATATTTACACCAGTAATTCAATAATATTTAGACATTTTAGTGTTTTTGTAAAGTGTTGTCATGGGAGAAATTGAGAATATAAATTTATTTAGTTAATTTTATTGACACAATGACCCTATTTTATATATAAATAATGGATATAGCTCACTCACTAGTGATATACTCATAACCTATATATTTATAGAATTATTTTGAGTGTATCCATTAAATGAACTTTCGTTGATGATTTGGGATAGTGATGAGACTAAGGATTGTGTGCCAATGATGATTGTGGATCTCACCAATAATAGAAAATTTAAACCATTATTTTATAGAGATCAATCCAAACTCTATGAAGGATGTTTCCTTTATGTGATTCCATCTCATTATTTTATCCTGATCGAATGTGGATACATTCCATAAAAATGAATTAATTAACACGTCTATGGTAGATTTATATATGGTGTATTTAGTTTTTCGTTGGTTATTTCCCACATCACTTATCTAATTATTCAACAATATATAGTGGTTGAATGAACCTAGGCTAATGTTCTTTCAAAACATTTTCTATTTAATGGTTTTCTCCAATGTTTATTTTCTTGATCAATGTTGGTTTTTTCTTTACCTAAATTTTCAATGGAACCCTGATATTCTATCATTACACAAGAGTTATTTTATTCAACTCATCATTACCATATGTATGAGTTACGATTGAAGATTTTATTTGAGGGTTGATGATTAAAATGAGTTAATAAAGGAGGAATGATATTATATTGTAGGTGTTTTCTTCCTTGAGTGGTGCATGGTGACAAGGATGATGTAGTTTGGTTCCCAATACATTTTAGTGGCCGAAATCTGATGAGTGGGTGACAAAGATGGTGGTCAACCTAAATACAATTTTTTTAAGGGAAATAGATGACAAAGATGGTGGATCTAGGTGACACATGAACCAGGTGTGGGTTTCCAAAATATTCAAAATTACATGGTATATAATGTGGGACTAGATGACATGTGGGACCCACTATATGGTGTGGGTGTTTTTGTAGAGAAGACAAATTCAAACAATGTATGGAAATTTTCAAATGTTATATGACATGTACTAGATTCTCAATGTGTATCTCAAAGGAAACCTAGTAATGATCAGGAAATGATATACTCTCATGGCTATGTTGACAGAGGTGCATCCATGTGTATATGGGTTCGAACATTGGCACATCCATTAGTACAATGGAATGGTTAGAAGTACATGGGTACGAATAGATAACACTAGAAGGGTTTCAGAAAACCACTACACACTGTGACATTTTCACACATTCCATGTATTTGTTTTTTTATGTTCTATGATAAAAAGAACCGCATGGGCATACCACGAGTTGGTCATACATTTCTTATACCCCCAATACATATTGTGTCCCCCCTTTGAGGGTTATTAGAGACCTTTGATTCATTGATATTTTTATAGTACCAGTTTATTGTTTCCCCTCATTTCATCCCCTTGAGGGTATAGAGTGTAATTATGTCCACATATTTGGATTGTGATCCCCTATATGGGATGAGTCTCTAAAAGAGTTTGTGGTGTCCCTCCAGGAGACTAGTGTGTGATCCTATATCATTTATTATTATACCATTTATGAGGTTCAGAGAATCGGTGGGATATCTAAACAAATGGAATTGATCCTCAATGTAGTAGAAACGTTTTGTAGGGTTAAATTTTTCGCTCAAATAAGATTCCCTACATAAGATATTTATCCATGTGATTCGATGGGAACATGTCGAGCTAGAACTAGATGCTTCATTGGTGCATGTGCCAGTGTGGGTTGTGGATAGGAAAGAGAATGTATTGCATGGTAAAAGCACCAGTTTAGTTCATGTTCTGTGTAAACATGGTCCGATTCAAGAGGAGACATGGGAGTGGTAGAAAGAGACGGTCGAGCAGTGGCCCGAGCTCTTTCTACAAAGGGCGGGTTCACTACTTTCCGGGGACGGAAAGTGCAATGGTGGGGAGAATGTAGTACCCTCCATTTGAGGTATGTGACCTTTTTTATGCATTTGTTATGTGTTGAAAGTGTATGGGATTAGTTGGGAAAGTTTGGGAGAGTTTGGAATGGTTTTGGATGAGTTTGGAGGATTTTCTAAGGGATCATGGTTTGAGCACGGTTAGGGGAAACCGTGTGGTTGTTCCAGGAAAACATGCAGGGGGAGACAGTAGGCTTCACACAACCTACGCATGGTTTTCCAAACCGTGTGAGGAAACTGTGTGGACCCTTGCTCTCGAGGTAGTATCATGCGCATAGTTAGCGCACTGATTCCCAAACCATGCATATTTACCGTGCAACCACATAAAATAAGGTTTTAAAACCCGGGGTCACTTGGGATTGCCTGTTTCCTATCCAAATTCTCTCAAACTCGATCCTCATTCGGGTTCTTTAGTTTTCAAGGGTTGGAGGTGCTCTCCCACACATTTTGGAAGCGTTTTGAAGGGATATTGAGGTGGTTTGAAAGCGGTTTCTCCTGGGTAAGTCTCTCCTCTTGGTTTTCTTGTGGTTTCCTCTAGATCCACATCTCCCTCTTTCTTGGGTATATTGATCTACACTTTTTTTGTGTAGATATAAGGTTGTGGTTTCCTTGAATGTTGATTTTAAGGCTTGTGAATGTTAGTGAAGGGGATCTAGAGAGGTTTCAGTGGTGTGTTTTCTGGATTTGAGGTGTCATTACGTGTGGGTCAATTTTTTAGGAACCCTAAAGGTAGGTGGCTTCTATCTCGACTCCACTTGGTTAGGACTAGTGGTTCATTGTTGAAATTATTTTGTTATGCTGAAAAAATAATTGCCTTTTTTTGTGAGAAATTGGTTAGAAATCACTTGGGTGATGTTTTGGGGGTTTTGGAAAAAGGGGGTTTTATGATGAAATGTTATTATTGTGGATTTTAAAATGGATATTTTAAAATGGGATCATATGGTTGGTTTGTTAAAATGATTGATAGAAATGGTTTTCAATAAAAAGTTTGTTTTATTGACATGTGGTTTGGCATGGAAAATGATTTTAAATAAAAAGGTGATTTATTGAAGTGGTTTGATTAGCAATGGAATTGTTTGATTGCATGTTGTTGTTATATTTGTGGGTCATATGATTTTTTATTGATTGATTGTAATGTTGTGAGAATGTGGATAGAAGTAACACTATAAAATGGGGATGGATAGTGTATGGAAGGGCCACCATTAAAGGATAAGTGGACGGGAAGAGTGACTAGTTGTGAATGGGTGAATGGTTGGACGGAATCTCCATTATTTGGTTGTGGTCTTGACATACCACTAGGTGTGAATGGATGAATGGGTTGTATGGAAGATCCACCATTTGGTTGTTTTGGAAGTTTGTTGTGCATTTCATTGCATGTTGGAAATTGTTATGCTAGTGTGTGAATGATGAAATGGATTATGGAATGTTTGGTTGGATTTCCCTTGGTTTCATGGATTGGGTGAGATGGATTGGTAAGGGTATGATGGATTATGGTAATTGTTTCACTTATGATTATTTTATAAAAAAATTTTATATAAATGTGCTAACAGTTTTATCCTAGTGGCATGTGTAGGGAAGTCATTTGGGGAAAACCTACTGAGTTTTAGTACTCACCCCCTGCTTTGGAACTGTGGTGTCATTCCAGATGTCGTGTACCGTGATGTGGGCAATGGTAAGGAATCACCCTCCTTTATTGGAGCATTGTGATCTCTTGGTGGAGCTTGGATCTTGGAGCTTGTTGTGGAGCCATGGAGTGTGACTTAGCTAATTTTGGGTCTTTGTTGAGTCTTCTACATATTACTCTGATATGGTATTGGTTGTATTGGTTTTGGGTTGTATTGTGGAACAACATGGTTTTCCTTTGGGAATAAATGATTTATTTTTTTAGTTGACATGCATCATATAGTTATTGATAGTAGATGGTATTTTTTTGGTTTTATCTTAAGAGAAAATAATTCCCCAATTTTTTCTCGAAGCCCTCGACATTTATTTCCATCCTATGGGACCTTGGGAACATCGCATAATGCCTAGTAACCCTCACCACCTCCTCAATGCAATGAGGTAGGGGCGGGGTGTTACATAACTACACACTAGGTATGAAACTCCCTGAGGAAATGCATTGGTTAATCATAATTCTATTTATGAACCATTATGAATGATTTAAATAACTAAGTAATTATGTTTCAAAACTATGTTGGGTGATGTCCATCACTATAATAGAATCATTCCTTTATTTTGGTATTATAGGTTATATATGTAATTTATTGGTTATTTATTTTGAGGTAATAGTTTTAAGTATTCAGATAGTTTATTATTTTAAAATTATCTTTATTTAAATTATTGGATGGATCCCAATGGAACCATATTAACAATGGGAGTAACAAATGATATATAAACTTTACCAAAAAGTAACCTAATGTGTTTGAAAATGGAGTACAGATATTCATAATAATTTCAACCTAATATATGAAAAATAATTCAATACTTTTAGATATTTCAAACTCAATAAGGATGAAGAAACTTGCAATCAGTTTTTTCATACATTGATGACAACTAATTTTAGTGGTTATTCTAGTATATTGGTTGCTAATGAAAAGAAAATATATTGTAGAAACAATATTTTACATTCTATAAATATCAAATCATGAAAATGTTTTTATTGATTGGTATCATTTGTAATGTTAAGTTGGTCAATTCTTGACTCTAATCATGAACATAGGTCTAAAGTAGTTGATCAATTCATTGAAATTTCAACACTTTAAGGATTAATTATTTCATATATATTTTCCCAAGATTTTTCATAAAAAATATAAAAAAACATTATTTAAATCATTTAAAATTAAAATGAATCTATAGTAATCTATGCATAAAACATTAAAATATATTAAATTTAATAACCCACTAGTTTTGTCATTTACCATGAAAGTGCATTTGATCAATTCATTAGTGGTTTAAAGTTGAGTCTCCAAATGTCTTTTTCTATAATGGAGTTTTAATATATGATTATTTCATTATGTACTCTGAAGGTGGAAATTAAAATTAAAGACTATAATTATTATGAAGGTTTTTAGAAAAACAATAAAAAAAATTATTTCTATGAATATTCAGATGATAACAAATTGGAAGAAGAAACAATTCATTATTTAACCTATAGAAAATGTTGGATGAATCAAAGCGGGTTTCACAAAGGAACAGGTGAATCAAATGTGGATGAGATGTTCATTAATAAAATGAATGGTTAATATATATATATAAATAATGTGACCATCTAATTATATGGATAAAGGGAATTCATATCTTTATAAAAAAGTTTCATCCTAATGATTTTATTGTCAAGATTATGGGAATTGAGATAATAAGAGAATTGACCCTATGGTTGGTGTAAATAGTCAATGGAAACATCTATCTAATCCAATAGATTATCAAAATCCTATTAAATCACCATGCTTGAAGAAGATTATGATTATTAAGTGGATTGTGATAATAAAATAATATTTATCCTCCACATTAGATTATTAAAAGTCTTGTCGGATTGAAACTATAAGAACACTATCATATGTAATAAATTTTCTAAGGTCATTAAATCCCCAAACAAATGATTTTGTTATTTAATAAAAATGCTAATGGTATTTTTTTGTATTATATGATGAATTTTATGGGAATTTTCCTTATTAAAATTATTATTATTATTCCTTTAGATAATTTTAGCATGAAGTTAATGATGTATTGGTTCCTTCCACTTCAAGGAAAAATTTATCTTGTGTGGAGATACATTTAACATTAACCAATAATATTATATCAATTAACGTATGATAATTAACAGCCTATAGAAACAAATTATATAATTTTGATCTAAAAACCGTGTAATGATATGATGTTTGACAGAAAAATGTTGGTGGAAAACTGAATATTAGGGTTCGGAATATTCCAATAAAAATGAAAAGTTCACATGTATGTAAGGTTGATATTTATTAAAAATATTTTATAAATTTTATTTTTTTATACCCCTATACAACTTAATTATTATGTAATAATTAAATTTTTGGGATTCAATTCATTTAAGGGGGAAGACTATAACCACTCAATATATTTTATCCTTTAAAATAAAAATTGTGTGCTATATAATTCTTTTCACACTTCAACCAACATAAAAAATCAAAAACAAATCAATAAGACATTATAAATAAATCTATATAAAGTAATAATATGGTAAACCATTATATATTTATAAGGTAAATAACTAATGTGACTTAATATTGAAAAATTTTATTTTAAATAAATTAAGTTTTTTGTTATTTATTTTATTTTAAATTAATAATTAACATTCCAAAAATAATGTTCATTTTTAATTCCCCCTTCAAAATATTTTTAATATGCAATTTGTTTATGAAAATGATGATTTTCATTAAAAAATACAGTTTTTGTTAATATTTTAATTTTTCTAAATATAACATTACGAAATATTATGCTATTATATTATAAAACATTTATGTAATAAAATCGAAATATAAAGGATGATATTATGAATTTTATAAAATTTTATCAACTTATTTTCCTATATCGAATATTTTTAAAAATAAATAAAAATGTAACCTTAATATGAAAATGGTTTCGATCATGTCCAAAAATTATGTGTTTAGATGGTGAAATTAATTTTTTTCTTAACAATGAAGCATCATACTATTTATGTGTCCTCCAATAAATCAATTTTTTTAAAATTAGTATCTAATACAATTTTATCATATTAATACATTTAAATCATTAAAAATAAAATTTTTTATACAATTATGTGTGTTAGTTTTTAAAATTATATTTAAAAAAAATATTGTGTTTTATTAAAATTTATTTTTATGTTTTAAATCATAATCCTAAAATAATTCATAAGTATCTAATATTAATTTTCACAATTAATATTAGTTAATAAGCTAAAAAATTAACTGTCTTGGAGACAGTTAATTTTCATAAATAGTTAAAAGTAATAAAAATCATTTAATCACATTTAACTTCTGTAAAAATTAATTGATGAGATTATTTTTGGATTTAAGCTTTCCCAGAACCCCTATTTTTCCATTTTTGAGCCATTTATCCTCTACTATTGTTCGTACATTATTGAAAAATGATGAGTGTTTCCAAAAGTTTTCTGTTTATTCTTTTATAAAAGTGTACCACTTCAACCATTAAATTCTAGAATCCACCATAGATTTAATTTTTAAAAATTTATCATTATATTATACATAAGTCCCAATCCCATAAAAAATAATCCCCTTTCCACTCATAGTAACCTAGTTTTTTAACTATAATGAGACCTTCAAATGAAAGAGCTAGTCTCCAAAATAAGTACTAGTTCTTACTTATGTTTTTCTTCTCAATATTAAACATAAAAATATCAAGAAACATAATTTTATTAATAGTTATGAAAAATTATATAAAGATTTTTTAATATTAGTTATTCGCCCATAATTTATTAATTTTCATCAACTTATAACCAAAAAATAACATTATTAGTTCATTGTGTAGACTACCACCTCCACAAAGTGTCATCATTTGTTTTTTCATTAACACAATTAAAGTCAAGAATTAATGGTGGTACTGATGATTAAATATGATATAAATATATATAATGTAATTATTAATCTGTAATTTTATTTAAATTTCAACCATCATTCCCTATCAATCAATGAGAAAACATAAAATTAAGCATGAACAAGTTTGGACTCCCGCTTCAATGATATAATATTTTTCTTTTTTTATCAAGATTTTTATACATAATAAGTAAATCATTAAATCTAAAGAAAAATATAAATATAAAAAATAATATCATTATACTTATTCTAAATTTATATACAATCCAAATAGACACCTCCTGAAACATACATTCTAATTGAGTTAAAGCATTTTCAAGACTATGTTGATTTAACCACCTACAACAACAGTGCTGTAAAATCCAATTATGGATAGATATAAGATCATAAATACTTTTATTATTATACTATATTAATAAAATAATCATTATAATATGTTTCAAGAAATATTATTTTCATTATTAAACTTATTAATAAAGTATAATTTTTGTTCGATAAAGAGACAAAAATAAATGATTTTAAATTCAGTTTTCACATTACATATCCAATAAACATATGGAATGAAATAAGATAATTATAAATATATATATATTATATATTAAAAAAATTAAATGATATATCAATAATGAAATTTTTATCACATTAAGGATAATGATATAAAATTTATGAAACATGGGAAAACAGTTAAAATTATATGCACTTGTTTTTTACAATATGTTGTAAGTATTTATTGTACTCACGATAAAAAAAATATAATAATGATTATAAAATGGTAATGTTTAGGATTATTTATTTTAAATATAATTTTAATATATTTATTTTTTGTTTAATATAAGTTTAGTGATTGATTAACTATGGAAATAAAAAACGTAAGGGTTTTTCTCAATTTATATTCATTGAGATGTGTTTTATTATTATGAACCAATTTTATATTTCTATGTTATATTAACTACTGAATAAGTTATTTTATAATTCACAATAACATAATTGAATTTATTTAATGAACCATATTATGTTTAATATTACAAGGACTTTTTATCCAAAAATTACTAAAGTCATAAGGGTTTATGTCTCATATTTTACTTTTTGTAACATGTTTTTTATTATTCACCTAATTAAATTTATGTGGTTAATATAATTCCTATTTGAGATATTATATCATGAATTAAATTTTCATCATTTTAACTAAATTCTAATTTGAATCTCTCTTTTTCATAAGGATTTTATATAAAGTCTCCTCATGTCAGAAGGTGTTTTTATGTATCCAATATTTTTATGAGGTTTTAATAACTTTTATTGAAAATAATTTTTAACGACTTATCAATTATTAAAAAAATTAATCTTATGTTGTATTTCTACATCCTTTTTAGGTGATACCATATTTCATATCAAGTTATTCATCCTTGATTATTCTATTTTTTCATTCAAATAAATTTGGTGAAGAATAATTCCAGTTAATTTTAATGAATTTTTCTTTCATATCATTGTTTTTATTCCCACAAGTGTTATCCATTACCTCATGAAAAATAATTTTTTATATATAAAAAGATCATTTCCCTCAATTTTAATAATTTCAATGTAATGTTTTTGTTTTCTTTCTAATGATATTGTTATTAAATAATATAGTTTCATAACATTCAAAAGGTATTCCTTCCTCGCAAAATAAAATGTTTTATCTTCCCCTAAAAATATTTTGTAACATTTTTTAATTTTCAGTGAAATCCAATTTGGTATAATTTATAACATGTTATTGAAAAAAAAATCTCTTCTTGATGATGTTTTAAATGTGATTTGAACTTCATCTCATTGTGATAGTGTTTAAATGGTTATCTGGAAACATTTTAATCTTCACTTGGATTATTCTAATGTAGTTAATATCTCATGAAGTAATGTTTGATCATATAATATATTTAATTATTATATTATAATATTTAGGAAAGTAAAATTTAAATATCTTATGATATTTTATGTTATTGTTATGTGTTATTTTGTTAATGAATTATATATGATACAATCTTTTTAAAAGGTTTCATTATGAAATGTTGAATATTTATTTTATGAAAAGATTTTTGTATCAATGATTCTAGGGGGTGTATTATATAAAATTCCAATTAATTAATTTGAATTTATGCCTCATGTGCTAAAAAATGAAGATGGAAATATTTATCTCAATCCAAATGATACATGAGATGATTTATCCCTAGCCAAAGGGTATACCATAGGATTTATCCGAAGACAAAAGTGTAGACAACAGGTTTTTCCAAAGACTATTGGTAAAAATTATTTTTGTCTCCATACCAATATGGTACATTAGTGGTTATCCCAATTCAACTATTTTATGAATTCATTGGTGTTTAGAATTGACTAAGAGTATTTAATCTTATATTAATTTAATACACAAATGTAATATTATGTGCCTATAGTTATGTTCTTCCAAAACAAATTACTTTCTTCTGATTCCACACGCTTTTTTGTGGTACAATTTTTTATTTTGAGATTACATATTCTTCTATCATGACTTATGTAAAACACTTATTTTTCCTGATTACATTTTATAATAAATTGACGCCCTTCCCTTATTTCTCAAATTCTCATTATCTAACTCTTAATGGTATGTGGATATATTTTATCATATAGATAATTTGAGCTCACCCAGTTCTTATGTTTCTACCTATTTATGGTGTGAATATAAGTATAATTTCTAGAAAATAAATTAGAGATTCTATATGTGTTTATTTATGGTGAAATGACTATATATTATTATAATTATGTAGAAAATCACTAAGACACTAAATCATTCAATCCTTGGCTAGGGTGACTATTTGTAAGATGTATTAATTAAAAAAGTGGAATAAATATATTATTAATGGGATTCGTATGGGGAATGTCTATTGGATGAGGTCATCGCTTCCTTTGTCTGAGTAAATTGGATTTGTTAAAGCAATATATTTATAAAATTCATGTGACCACTATTAAATGACTATATTAGAAAGAGTCACAATTTTTAACAGTATTTTAAAATATCGAAACATAAAACCAAATAATTTTATGTTTTATATATAATTTTACAAAAAGAGACATTTAATTAGATCAAGAGGGATTTCCATTAATGAAATCTTTGGTCGTTACACTAATGTTCTCATTTCTACAATGGAATCTTTTTTTAATTTGATCTCTCGTGATCCTTATAATCCCATATTTTCATTTCAAGGTAATGGTGTTCTTATTTATTTAATGATGTAGGTTTTCAATAATGTAATTTAAAATTTTCAAAGGGTTTTCCATTAATTCAAAATAAATTTTTTTATCTTTGACTCCACATTTTTTATAAAATTTATTTCATTTCTGGATCCTTTTCTTCAAAACTCTTTATAAATTTATTTTTTAAAAATATATATTCTTCATTCTGATTTTTTTTAAATTTAATTATACATTATATTTATGATAATTTTTAAAATGTATTTTAAAACTACTATATTTTCACTTTTTTCCTCCTTATTTTATCTCTAATGAAGTAATGTGATAATTGTCCTTTATATTTAATTATGAAATGATTAGTCTTTGAAAATTATATTTTAAATTTCCAATGATATTTTTTATTTATGTTGTAAAATTATTTCATTAAGTTTTCTAATAACCCCATTCATTTTACATGAATTCATTATGATATGTTTATAACTAATTTTAAGTGGTGGTAATATTTATGGATGGTGAATGGTGGAATCTAATATCATACTGCAAGGAATTAAGTTATTTTTTTGTTATTATTACTAAAGGGTATGTGTAAGGATTTATTGAAATCTATAAGGGTATATAGGTGTATTTATCCTAGGCCCATGGGTATATGGGAGTATTATCACAATACCAAGATAGTACATAGGTTGTTTTCTAAAATCTGAATATGTGATAAATCTATTGGTTGATAAACATGAATTATGGTTTTAGGAATATTTTTAAGAAAACATATTACATAATATTATTTTGTCTTTGCATAGTATCTATAAATAATATTTAATGTCTCATGATTCTTCACAGTTTTTCCCTACCAAATTTTTCTTTCATTGAGATTACATTACCTTATATAAGGTCTTATAGAAAATTCTTATCATTCCATATTCCTATTAATTACAAATTCTCCATTGAGTAGGTTTTTTAATATGATCATTATCTCACCCTTAATGTAATGTTGATAAGTTTTCCATTACTAGAAATGTTATTTCACCACATTCTTTTTTTTATTTCCCCAGGATATGATGAAATGTATTATTTATGAAAATTATATACGGGATCTTAGTTGAGTTCTGATATTGATAAAATATTATATATTAATATGATTACAAAGATAATAAAACATACACTAAAAATTTTAATCTTTGACATGACAGACTTTTTTTGAGATGTTCTATATAAATCATGGAATAAATGTATTATTTATGTATTTTTATCTTGGTTAAACATTTTTTTATCAAAGTGAAGGTTAAATTAAATTTTTATATTGGTTATATTGTTTTTAATTTTATTTTGGACAACATTATTGAAAACCATATCGATAAATCTATTCTATAATTCGATGTATATAATTACACGATTTTTTGGTAATATAGATATTATGAGGTTCTCATAGAAATAACATAACAATATGGTAACATAAAGTGGATGTAGGCATTAAAATATATGCACATTTGGGCAAGAACAATAAAATGGAATGTTGTATATTAACTCAAACTTCACACATTACATGATAAAGAGACCTACCTACACACTAAGATTGAAACTCCCTGAGGAAATGAATTGCATAATGAAAATTCACTTTAAGAACCATTATAAATGATTTAAATAACTAACTAATTATGTTAGATAACTATTTTGGGTTATGTCCATGAATAACATAGAATCGAATATTTATTTTGGTAATATAGGTTATATATAAACTTTATTGGTTATATATTTGGAGGTAATATTTATAATTATTTAAATAGATTATTATTTTAAAATTTCCTTTATTTATAGTATTGGTTGGATCCCTATGGAACTATATTAACAATGGGAGTAATGAATGATGAAGAAATTTTTACCAAAATGTATGATAATGTGTATGAAAATGGAGTAAAAATATTCATAATAATGTCATTCTAATATATGAAAAATAATTCAATCCTTTTAGAGATTCCAAAACTCAATAAGGAAGGAGCTACTTGCTATTAGTTTTTTCATTCATCAATGAAAACTTATTTTAGTGGTTCTCATAGTATATTGATTGCTATGGAATAGAAAAAATATTGTAGAACCAATATTTTACATTATATAAATATCAAATCATGTAAAGGTTGTTCTTGATATGTATCATTTTTATGGTGAAGCTGATCAATTCTTGACTCTAATCAAGAATATAACTCTAAACTAGGTGATCAATTCCTTGAAATTTTCATACATTAAGGATTAATTATTTCATAAATATTTTCCCAAAAATGTTTATAAAAAAAATATAGAAACAATTTTATTAAATAATTTAAAATTAATATGAATTATTTGTAAACAATGAAAAAAACTTCACAATAAATTAAACTTAACACTTTGAGAAAACATAATTTTAGCAGTGGTTTTTAAAACAGCATCGAAAAAACTGCCGCTAATTTTTTGAAAAAAAATATTTTTAATTTTTTTAAAAAAATATCTTCTAAAAAAATTAATTTTTTTGATAGCAGTTTATTTTAAAAACCACTGTGAAATAGCTGTGGTTTTTTAAAAACCACCCCAATAATTATAATTTTTTTTAAAAAATATTTGTTATTTATTATTATATCTTCATTCATTCATTTATTTATTTATTATTTTGTTATTATTTTCATATTAATTATTAATTTATTTTAAATTTATTTATTATTTATTTATTATTTATTTATTATTTATTATTAGTTTATTATTCTTTATTTTTTAATTGTTTTATTTATTTATTTGATTATTTATTTTTTTATTTATTTGTTATTCATTATTTATTAATTAGTTATTAATTATTAATTGATTAATTATTATTTATTAATTATAAATTATGAGTTATTAGTTATTAGTAATTATTAATTATTAAAGATTTATTATATATTTATCTGTTAATTTAGTTATGTATTAATTTCTTGATTTTTTATTTTTTATTTTTTATTTTTTATTTTTTATTCCTTATTCTTCATTATTTATTATTTATCATTTATCATTTACTTATTATTTACTAAATATTAATTTATTACTAGTTTATTAATTATTTATTATTTATTTATTATTTAATATTTATTTATAATTATTTTTTGAGTTATTTATTATTTTTTAAATATTAAATATTTGATATTTCACATTAAATATTAAAATTAAAATATTATTTATTAATTAAGAATAGTTATTTTTATAATTATCGATTATTAATTATTAGTTATTATTAGTTATTAATTATTAATTATTTGTTATTTATTTATCTATTTATTTGTGTATTTATTTATTTATTGTGGATTATTTATTTATTATTTATTAAATAAATATTAAATATTTATTAAATATTTCATATTTCATATTTTATATTAAATATTAAAATTAAAATATTAATTATTAATTAAGAATTTTTCATTTTATAATTATCAATTATTAATAAGTAGTTATTATAATTTATTAATTATTAATTAATTATTAATTATCTATCTCTTTATTTATGTATTTATTTATTTATTCGTTATTTCTTATTTCTTATTTATTATTTTTTATATATTAATTTATTTTTTATTTACTAAATATTAATTTATTATAGTTTATTATTCATTTAATATTTATTTATTTATTTATTCATTATTCAATATTTATTATTATTTATTATTTATTTATTAATACTTTATAAATAATTTATAAATTATTAATAAATTATTAAATATAAATTATAAAGTCTTAATTCATAATTCTTAATGATCAATTATTTATTATTATTTATAATTAATTATAAATTAATTATTATTTATTTTATAATATTTATTATTTACTATTTAGTATTAATTATTAATTATTTTTTATTTTTGTTTTCTGTTTTTTATTTTTTATTTTTTTATTTTTTTATTTTTTTATCTATTATTTATTAATTTATTAGGAATTTTTATTTATTTATTATATATTAAATTATTTTTGAATTTTTTTATTATTTATACATTACTTATATATATATTTTCTTATATATTATATATTATGTATTATGTATTATATATTATAGATTATAGATTATATATTATATATTATATATTATTGATTATATATTATGTATTATCTATTATCTATTATATAATACATTATACATTATACAAAATATATAATATATATTATATATTATATATAATAAATTATATATTAGATATTAGATATTAGATATTAGAAATTATGTATTATTGTTTATTGATTAATAAATATTTAGTTTGTATCTATTTGTTATGAATTACTTGTTTTTCCAATTAATATATATATATATATATATATATAAGTATATTAAATTCGATTTATTGACCACATGGAGAGCCTCCTAGAGTGGTGAAGTCTTTGGAGAATAAGCATGATGTAAGGGGTTCAAATCTCACCCAAGGGAAAATTTATATATATGGCATGCGCATGGGCATGGGCATGTACAGGGGCATGTGCATGGATATAGACTTATGCATGGAGATGGATGGGCATGTACGTGGTAATAATAAATAAATAAATAAATAAATAAATTTGGAAAATAAATAAATAAATAAATAAATTTGGAAAATAAATATATATATATATAAATTATAAATATTAAAAAATAATAAATAAAAAAATAAATTATAAATAAATAAATTATGAAAATAAATAAATAAATTAAATTAATTAATTAATTAACAAACAAATTACGAATTTTAAAAAAATAAAGAAATAAAAAATAAAAAAATAAAAAAAAAATAAAAAAAATAAAAAAAATTAAAAACGATTTAGCGACGGTTTAAACCGCCGCAAAAAAACAGCCGTGAATTAGAAAATTACAAAAATTACAAAAATTAAAAAAAATATTACAATAATTTAAAAACGATTTAGCGGCGATTTAAACCGCCTCTAAAAACAACCGCTA
This sequence comes from Viscum album, assembly GCA_963277665.1. Classification (NCBI taxonomy): domain Eukaryota; kingdom Viridiplantae; phylum Streptophyta; class Magnoliopsida; order Santalales; family Viscaceae; genus Viscum; species Viscum album. The sequence continues at coordinate 559,676,775 of OY728160.1, read as the reverse complement.
ATTATTTCCTAATGCATGATTTTGTTGCAGTTTTCGAAAACCCTCAAAGAATCATTTCACGGCTTTTTAAACTGCCGCTAAATACAAATTTTGGCATAGTGTAACCCACTAGTTTTATCATTGACCATGAAAGCGCATTTCATCATTTCTTTAGTGGTTTAAAGTTGAGTCTCCAAAAGACTTTTTCTATAACAGAGTTTTAATCTACGAATATTTTTTTATGTTCACTGAAGGTGGAAATGAAAAGTAGAGACTATAATTATTATCAAGTTTATTTGAAAAAGAATTAAAAAATTGATTTCCATGAATATTCAAGAGATAAATAATTGGCAGAAGAAAAAATTCATTATTTGACCTATAGAAAATATTGGAAGAATCAAAGGGGGTTTCTCAAAGGAACAAGTGAATCAAATTTGGATGATATGTTCACGAATAAAATGAATGTTTAATATATATATATAAAGTGACAATCCAATTAGACGGATAAAGGGAATTCATAGCTATTTGAAAAAGCCTCATCATAATGATTTTATTGTCAAGTGTAAGGGAATTGAGCCAATAAAAGAATTGGTCTTATGGTTTGTGTAAATAGTCAATGGAAATATCTATATAATCCAATAGAATTATGAAAATCCTATTAAATCACCCTTCTTGAAGAAGATTATAATTATTTAGTGGATTGTGATAATAAATAAATATTTATCCTCCACTTTAGATCACTAAATGTCTTGTTGGATTCAAACTCTATGAACAATAGTATATATAATAAATTTTCTAAGCTCATTAAATCCTCAATCTAATTATTTTATTATTTAATAAAAATACTAATGGTATATTTTTGTACTCTATGAGGAATTTTATGGGAATTTTCCATATTAAAATTATTATTATCATTCCTTTAGATAATTTTAGCATGAGTTTAGTCATGTATTGGTTCCCTTCACTTCAATGAAAATTTTATCTTGTGTAAAGACACATTTAACAAGAAACAATAATATTATATCAATTAATGGACGATAATTAATATCCTATAGAAGTAAATTATATAATTTTGATCTAAAAACCTTGTAATGATATAATCATGGCAGAAAAATGATGCTGGGAAACTAAATATTAGTGTTCTGAATGTTTCAATAAAAAAGAAAAGTTCACACTTATGTAAGGTTGATATTTATTAAGAATATTTTCAAAATTGTATTTATATATAACCCTATATAACTTCATTATTATATAACAATTAAATTTTGGGGATTCAATTCATTTAAGGGGGTTGACTGTAACCACTAAATATATTGTGTCCTTTAAAACAAAATGTGTGTTCTATAATATTTTTTGCACACTACATCCAACATAAAAATTAAAAAACAAATCAATAAGGTATTTTAAATAAATCAATAGTATATAATAATATGGTAAACCATTATATATTTATAAGGTAAATAACTAATGTGAGTTAATATTGAAAAAATTTTATTTTAAATAAAATATATTTTCGTATTATTTATTTTATTTTAAATTAATAACTAACATTTCAAAAATAATGTTCATTTTTAATTCCGCCCAAAAAAATTTATTTAATCAGAATTTTTTTATGAAAATGCTGATTTTTAGTAAAAAATGCTGTTTTTGTTAATATTTTAATTTTTCGAAATATAACATTACGAAATATTATATTATTATATTATAAAAATTTTATGTAATAAAATATGAATATAAAGGATGAAATTTTGAATTTTGTAAAATTTTATCAACTTATTGTCCTATATCCAATATTTTTAAAACTAAATAAAAATGTAACCTTAGTAAAAAAATGTTTTGGATCATTTCCAAAAATTATGTGTTTCGAGGGTGAAATTAAATTTTTTTCTTAACATTGAAGCATCATAATATTTAAGTGTCCTATAATAAATCAATTGTTTCTATATTTGTATAAAATAAAATTTTTCCTTATATATTCATTTAAATTATAAAAAATCCCATTTATTTAAATATTTATTTGTGTTACTTTTCCCCAATTTTGAGCCATTGAACCTTGACTAGTGTTAGGACATTATTGAAAATGATGAGTTTTTCAAAAAAAATTATTTTTATTCTTTTATAAAATGGTAACACTTCCACTGTTAAATGCTACAATCCACCATAGATTTAATATTTCCAAATTTATCATTATATTAAAAATAAATCTCAATCCCATAAAAGATAATCCCATTTCCACTCATAGTAACCTATTGCCTTTAAATATAGTGAGAACTTCAAAGGAAATGTCTAGTCTCCATAATAAGTATTAGTTCTTAATTACGTTTTTCTTCTCAATATTATACATACAAATATCATGAAACATAATTTTAGGAAAAATTATGAAAAATTATATAGAGTTTTTTTATATTAATTATTCACCCATAATTTATTCATTTTCATATTCTCATGAAAACAAAATAACTTCATTAGTTTATTGTGCAGACTACCACCTCCACGAAGTGATATCATTTGTTTTTTCATTAACACAATTAATGACTACAATTAATGGTGGTAATGATGATTAAATAAGATATAAATATATATAATGTAATTATTAATCTATAATTTTAACTTATTATCAACTATCATGCACTCTCAATCATTGAGATACAAAAATCTTAAGCATGAACATGTGTGGACTCCCACCTCTATGATAAAATATTTTTCTTTTTTCATCATGATTTTGATACATAATAAAAAACATTAAATTTGGAGAAAAATATAAATATAAAAAAGTAATATCATTATACGTATTTTATATTTATATGATGTCAAAATAGAAACCTCCTTAAACATATATTCCAATTGATTTAAAACATGTTCAAGACAGTGTTGATTTAGCCACCTATGACAAAAGTGTTGTAAAATCCAATTATAGATAATTATAAGATCATAAAAACTACTATTATTATACTATATTTATCAAATAATTATTATAATATGTTTCATAAAATATTATTTTCATTATTAAACTTATTATTAAAGTAACATTTGTGTTCGATAATGTTACCAAAATTAACCATTTTAAATTCAATTTTCACATTACATATCCAATACACATATAGAATAAAATAAGATAATTTTAAATATATATATATATATTATATATTTAAAAAATTAAATGATATATAAATAATGAAATTTTTATCACATTATGGATAATGATATAAAAATTATTAATCATGGAAAAAAGAGTTAATTATTCTCACTTTTTGTTCATAATATGTTATAAATATTTATTATAATCATGATAATAAAATATTACAATGATTATAAAATGGTAATGTTTAGAATTAATTATTTTAAATATAATTTTAATTTATTAATTTATTTTTGAAATAAGGTTAGTGATTGATTAACTATAGAAAGAAAAAATGCAAGGGTTTTTCTCAATTTATATTCATTGAGATGTGATTTATTATTATGAACAAATTTTATATTTATATGTTATATAAACAACCAAATAATTTATTTTTTAATTCACAATACCTTAATTAAATTTATTTAATGAACCATATTATGTTCAATATTCCAAGGAGTTTTGATCCATAAATTACTAAATCCATAAGTGTTTTTGTCTCAAATTTCACTTTGTGTTACATGACTTCTATTTATCACCTAATTAAAGTTATGTTGTTAATATAATTATTTTTTGAGATATTATATTGTGAATTAAATTTTCTTTATTTCGACTGAATTTTAATTTGAATAACTCTTTTTTATAAGGATTTGATTTAAAGACTACTCATTTTACAAGGTGTTTTCATGAATAAAATATTTTTTTGAGGTTTTAATAACTCTTATTGACTATAATATTTATTGATTGATCAATTATTAAAAAAAATAATTTTATATCGTATTTCTACATCCTTTTCATGTGATACCATATTTCATTTTAAATAATTCATCCTTGGTTATTCTATTTTTTCATTCAAATAAATTTTTTGAAGAATAATTGATGTTAATTTTAATGAATTTTTCTTTAATACAATTGTTTTTTATTCCCACCAAGGTTATCCTTTTCCTTATGAAGAATAAATGTTCTTATATAAAATGATCATTTCCCTCATTTTTAATAATTTTAATGCAATGTTTTTTATTTCCATCAAATGATATTAATATTAAATAATATAATTTCATATCATTTAAAATCTATTCTGTCCTCTCAAAATAAAATGTTTTATCTTCCCCTAAAAAACGTGAAACTTTTTTTAATTTTAAATGAAATCCAATTTGGGACAATTAATAACATGTTTTTGAAAAACATATATTCTTGATGATGTTTTTAATGTGATTTGAAGTTCATCTCATTGTAACTATGTTTAAATGTTTTCCTGGAAACATTTTTATTTTCACTTAGATTATTCTTCTATAGTTAATATCTCATGAAGTTATGTTTGATCATATAATATATTTAATTATTATATTATTGCATCTATGATAGTATAATTGAAACAATATATGATCTTTTATGAATATGTTTTGTGATATTCTGTTAATGAATTTTTTATGATAAAATCTTTTTACAAGAGTTCATTATGATATTTTGATTATATATTTTTAGAAAAAAAATTTGTATTGATGATTCTAGGTGGAGTCTTATATCAATTTCCAATTAATTGATTTAATATAATGTCTTATAAGCTCAAAATGGAACGTGGGAGTATTTATATCTATCCAAATGATACAAGAGAAGATTTATCCCCAGCCAAAGGGTATACATGGGGATTTATCCCAAGACAAAAGGGTAGACTGGAGGTTTTTTCCCAATACCATTAGTAAAAATGAATTTTTTTAATCCATCACAATTTAGTTCATTAGTGGTTATCCCAATTCTATGATGTGATGAATTTATTGGTGTTTATCATTAACTAAGTGTATTTATTATTATATTAATTTAAAACTCTAATGTAATATTATGTGCCTATAATTATGTTCCTCTGTAGAGTTTTATTATCTTCTTGATTCCACAAACTTTTTTGTGGTAAATTTTTTTATTTTGAGATTACATATCCTTCTATAATGACTTTTGAAAAACTATTATTTTTCTTTGTTACGTTTAATAATAAATTTATCCACTTCCCTTTTTTCATATTCTCACTATCTATTTGATAATGGTATGTATATATATTTTCTCGTATAGGGAATTTGAGCTCACTCATTTCTTATATTTTCACATCTTTATGGTGTGAATATAAGTATAATTTCTAGAAAATATATTAGAGAGTCTATATGTTTTTACTAATGGAGTAATGATTATATATTATTATACTTATGTTGCAAATCACTAAGACACTAAATCATTTGATCCTCTGGTCGGGTGACTATTTTTCAGATGTATTAATTAAAAAACGGAATAAATATACTATTAATGTATTTTTTATTCAATGTCAATTGTTTCACAATGCCAGGATAATAGAGTAGTGGTGCCATGTCCTATTTTTAAAGAGATCCCCTGATGATGAAAATTTCCATGTGGGGATTAGAATATTTGGGACACTATTGAACTAAAATGAAGCATGTGTGGCTTTTCCCAATAAATATTATTTTAGTTTTATTATGTTCAAAGATTATGGTTAACATAATACTAACTAATTTCATGATGAACATGTAAAATTCCCTTAAAAATCAGAAGAATATATTTATTACATTATATTCATGTGCATATGAGGAGTCACAATGAATCTAATGGGTTTTATGTGAAGATTAACTAAAGCGCATGATATTTATGATAATTTAACATCATATTCAATGTTTTTTCATTATTAGTTATGAAGATAAGTGTCCTTATAAGTTATTCGTAAAAGTAACTTTAGGGTAAGTGAAGTTAATAAGTAATAAGAAATTTTACTATTTTCCAAAGTTAAATTTGCACCATGTATAACATGTTTCAACTTGTCATATGTTGATATGGAGCCTAATTTAACTTTCATTTTCTATCACACCATTTTCTATGGGAGTTGTTTATGAGATAAATATAATGATCAATACATTGTGTAGATTAGGATTCAATTTAACAGGAGGAAGATGTCATTATAGGGCTTAGGGAAACTATATTTTATAAAAGATATGGTATTTCATAAATTGTATTATGAAAGGGTTTTTATAGAGGATTGATTTATCTATTGTTGTTGGAATAAATAATTAATTATAAGAGCTTAGTGAATAAAATAGTTCATTCTATGAGAAGGATAAGGGTGCAACATACAATGGATGATTCATATGTTATGATAGTATTGGTTCATTATGATGGATAATATGACTAATTGTACATGAGACTGGATGGAATGAAAAATTAGAATATAGTAATAACAGAATAAATTTTATAGGAATAATGTTTCACAATTAGAGTTACACCTTATGACCAAAAGATGGGTATTTATATTAGATATGACAGTTTGGTTGTCTTCCATCTATGTGAGTTTTTTGGGTTTCTTACATATGATAGAAGGGTTTTTAACTTGTTATTTTTTTATTTATATATATGTAATTATTGTTATATATAATAGAGGATATATCTTATGGATAAAGATAACTAGATATATGATTATGGATTATTTTTTTATAAATAGAGGAGGAAGTTTCACTAATGTAAATATTCAATCTAGAGGAATCAAGTGTGAAGCACCGAGAGTCTTATCTTCTTATCTTCATTCTAATATATCTAGGGTTTTCTCATTTTATTTATATAATTTTCCATATCTAGAATGCATGAAAATCATTTTTTCCCATTTTAAAAGCTGGTTTATGGGTTTCGGGTACCCAACATACAACCCCAAACACAAACAAGTGAAACTTACACATCAGATTTTCCAGACTCATCACCGCACCCCATGTATGATCCATCATCTTCAGTGGTTGATTTCTAGTATGGAGACCTCCTAAAGATAGCAATTTGAACTCAAATCCTAAGATTCTCCATAGTGGGTTGCTCTAGTGATGCCTTTTCTACTACACTACCATTTTTAATGGCCACATTTACCACACTATTCCATTTAAAGGAAGATCTGGCACGCATCGACCGCGAAAGGTAAGATTAATCCTTTCTTGGCCTTTTTCATAGTGTATCAGATAAAGGCCCTTCTATTAAAACCATATTCTGATTCTCACTATGCACAACATCACTGAATGACCGGACAATGGTGCCACTCTCGTGTCTTTAATGAGGTTATGAGTATCATAATTCCAATATAATATAGTGAAGGTTAATTTTTTCTACTGAAATATTCTTTTATGATTTTTTTAGATTTACTTTAATGTTTATTCCATTCTTATTCATCTTGTTCCCTCATCCTTACATAATCATTATGTTTTTTGTGGATGAAATGTATCTTAATATATTAACTAGATACCTTTATCATTGCATTACTATTGTGGTTTATAAAGTATGTACATTTAAATATTGCTTTAGGTCATCTATATTACTGATTACTTGATGTATATTGATATAATAAAAGGATAATTTTTAAGATAAAGAGTGACTAAAAAAGGCCAAGGATTTTTTTACACAAAAAAATAAATAACATATTTACAAATTCATTATCATTTTCACAACATTAGTTAATAATCATGGATTTTGAATGATTGGTAAACATTATCTGATGGAATCCATGAATTTTAATTTAATTTTTCTAATTCTGATATCTTATTTTATAAATTTTTGCCCTATTTGTTCATATTTGGATGACCACTTACTACTCATATTAGATAAGTAGTTATGAATAGTTTTATAAACTTCCAAGGATTATAAAAACATAAGAATTTATAATTTCATATCTAATTTCACATGATATGTTTAAGTGATGGAGGAATTTTTATACATGATTTAGTGATATAAGAATAATTGATGGTTTATGTATGGTATTTGAGGGTAATTCATCTTGACAGAGAAATAAAAAGATGGAGATGGAAAGGAGGAGGGGTTGATATTTTTAGATATTTCATTACTTTATGTTATTTAATTTTGTATTTAGTTAATTTTTAAGAAAATTAAATTTTCAATGATGATATAGTGTTCAATTCAAAACTTATTTTTATTTTGGTGTTATTTTTATTTTGTTATTTCATTGATAAAATTCTATAATCTAATCGTTATATAATAACTTCATGAAGTAATTTTCAGATATTGATACAGTAGTTGTAACCCTGAAATTCTACATGGAATTTATCCTAAATATTTTTAAATGTACTGTATAGATTTTTTTATATAGGTATATTATGTAATTTCTATATACATGGTCTTTAATCCAACTGATCAATATTAATGTCTATAAATACTAAAATATTAATTCTTTTATGATTTATCTTCCTTTCTTAGCTATTAATCACGATTGAATGTGAATTAAAAAATTTAACATTAATTAAAATACAGGAACAATATAAAAAATAATGTTATAATGAAAATAATTTATATGACATTATTTAGCCCTCAGGTTATTTCCATCATACTTGGGTTCTTGATTATACTTTGTAAACTCAATTGGATAACAATTTTAGTCTATTTATTAAGAAATGAATTAAAATTTACAATAATGCATATATATTTAAAGGGTGTTAATGGAGGATATTTATGGTCCATAAATATATATTTATGTCCTAGTGGTTGTTATTAATATATTTTTGATAGAAAAATATCATTGAAAATATGGACGAAATAAATCAATATAGTATGGAAAGGATTAGTTTAGAATAACTTCGCTAGAATATTCTTTACAATTATTTGGAAAAACAAAAGTGTTTTTGAATATTTATAATAAATTATTACATTATAAATATTAATTTATTTGATTTATAGTAAAATATTTTTAGGGTTATATGAATAATAAATTTAAATTCTATTAATATATTATTAAATTTTAAGATAATGATTGGAAAATACTCAGGAATCCAAGATAATTGATGAATAAAATTCAGAAGTGGTTTGTATAAAATATTTGAATAATTTATGAACAAATAGAGATAATCTTGCAAAATTTTCTATAGAAGAAAACTAAAATACACATCACATTATAGAATAATTAGGCATAATAAAAAAATAATATTACTAGATGTGGGATAAAAAATACTTGACTATAATAAAATGCATATTACGACAACCTAGAACAACACAACTAAATAATACTGACTGAAATAAGTGATAATATACCTAATAAAATGTATCATAAGTAATTTAAAATATAAATTACCATTAATATAAAAATTTACATAGTTCTATATTTTAAAGGATAATAACATCTTATTTACTATAATCATGTATTTCTCTAGTATTTTAGTTGATGCATATAATAAATATTACATATCTAATCACAACATAACTTGTATATAATTATAAGAAACATGTATCTAACATTTTTTACAATAAAAAAAGAGATAAATGTGTTTATGAAATACCAAATTACATGATTATGCCGTTGAAATGAAAATCAATAACACCTGAAATAATCATTGAAATCACCAGATGATGGAAACTGGAACATTGAGTTTAAAAAATAAATAAAATGTAAATATACCCTCCAATGCATCATTACAATATAACTATTAGTCAATGTGGAATCAAAACAACATTAATAAAAAATATATAAAATAATAATTTTCATATGTATGAAAATTTTATGAAACCAAGAGTTTATTAATCCCTATGTCAAATATATGTCGCTTATATACATAAATAAAAGAAAATAAAAATGTAGAAAACATCAACCACTTAATAATATGATCCAAATAAAAAATTCCTAAAATCTATCAAAAATCAAGGATGAAGATCCTATATAAGTTTTCAACCCGTACATGTTACATGTGACATGATATTTAAATTTATATAATACGTTCACATAGATGGTGTGATAATGAAAACTCAATATTAAAGAACAGAAGTACCCAAAAAAAATTCAATGATATAAATTTCTTATATATGTAACGATTAATAATGATACCAAATTTTCATCCTCAGACACGGAAAAATAAATTATTATATTTCATATTAATATAATAAATCAAACCAAATGGTATTAAATTGTTCCTAGGAAACATATTAATTAATTTCATAAGATATATATTCTCATTATGCTTTCACATATGATGCTATGTGGTCATTTTGTTTCTCAGTTCACACTTTCTATGACAGAAACATCATAATTCATTAATTATTGGAATAAAGTGTACTTATTATTTACTTTTTAGATAATATTTAATATATCCATCATTCCTCGTTTTCACAATGTGTATCATAAATATCACATTTATCCTTCATGTCATATGTTAATATTGAATTTATTTCATTTAACATCCTATTATATTATTGGTATTATATCATTTTCAAAATAATGGTACAAAAGCCATCATAATACCCATTATATCATCATGTAAAAAATTCCTTGAAAATCGTTATTTGTAATCAACACATATCACATACATTTTATAAACAATTATAACACACATAATAAAAAAATATCTAAATTCATTGATTTATATGTTATAACCAACAGTTTGAAAAAAATTGGCATTTCCAAAAAAAAATATAATAAAACAATAAATATATTTAAAAAATTGTAAAATACATCTAATTTAAACCATTTTCTATAATTATAAATAAATATCATATATATTACTAAAAAATACTATGGTTAATATTTATTTATAATTTCCATTATCAATTTAAATAACATTTCAAAAATAATTTTCTTACAAAAATTAAAACAACTTTCTTATGCATAGTCCAATTATGATCGTTATAATAAAATTGAAAACAAATTTATTAATAATCTAAACCATATAAAGTGTTTTTTAAATCCAATATCTCAAATCACAAATCCTATTTACAATATTAATTAAATATTAGTAATTAAATAATTTCAATAATTTATGTCCACATGCCTCACTATATATCATGAATTATATTAAAGGACTAAAAACAAATTCCCTAATATTTATTCTAAATACAATAATTCAATAAATTAAAATAAAAATTATTAAATTATTTCAAAACTAAAATAAAACTAAATCAATCACATGTAAAACATTAAAAAAATTATTATATATAAATAACTCTATGCAACTGAATGATTAAAAATCAATTATGAATTTATAAGTCTGTTCTAAAATAACATGGAGAGAATATTCCACTGAATATATTGTTCATCCAAGTGAGGAAATAATGTCTTAAATGAAAATAATAACATGTAATTAACCAATATATCCCCAATTAGAATTTATGGTTGATTATAAAACCATGTACCAGATGGTCACTCCCCATGTACATCATAGCTGCAAGGAACATGATAACAACGGCTAATCAACTAATGCTTGGAACAAAAACAAACCCTCCTGAATGATTTAGAAACCACGTAGATATTTCTATTTACCAATTCCCCTTTATTATTAACATGTTTTTAATATAAAAACTGCAACTTATAAATCAATTGTATCATATTATAATTCTTAAAACCAATTTAATTATATTAAAAACACCCATATTTAAAAACACAAAAAAAAAAGTTAAACCACAGCTAAAATCGTGAATATGTTTCTATATCATTTTAATAAGGACTATTAAATTTGATTATCATCATAAAGCATTTATAGTGAACATTGGTCATCACTAATATTTTATTTTCTTTTATAATTACAATGTATCTTCTTGATCATATTAATAATTTTACAATGTATGTACCAATGTTATAACATTCTATGGTAACTAATTCTCACTATGTTCCCAAATAATCATTATATATTTAAATAATGAAATATTGACTTAAATTTGGATTCTTCACATTTAACATGATTTGGGTTTAACTCATAAATTCTCAACCAATAAATAAGAAATACATTAATGATTCTACTAAAGTTAGGACAAAGTGTAATGAAACATTATCATAGGTAGTCATAATAGATTTTATCTAAGAATAAAATATAGTATAGTAGAAATAAATATTATCTCAAGTGTGGATACAAAATTTATGAATCTAGCTAGACTAAAATATTATATAAATATAATTTCAATCAGTGTTTACAGAATATTGTTTATTTGTGTTAAAATAAATATGTAGAATAAAAAAATATAAATAAATTATTAGGTCGATGGCCATTGATTACTCAAAAAGTATTAATTTAACATTATTTAATCATTTTCCTAACCTGTTTATTTTTATTTTTATTAATAATCACTTATACGGTCTAGATATGTAGTCCTCACACCATGCATTAAATAAAATGTGATCCATAAAAGTTAAAATATTATTAATGGTTTGTTCTATTTCCAATGTTCATGTGTAAATATTAGGATATCCACCAATAAAAATAATAATAAAATCATAATTGATTACTTTAGAAAATCCTAATAAGGAGATGATGATTTAAAAGAATTAATAGAAATATCACTTCTTTCCACACATATTCCAATAATTGGAATGGGTTCCCTGGTTAAAAAGTATATTCCATCTTGTAAAAAATTGTTACAGTTAAAATGGAAAACATAATTAACAACCCATGTAGTAAATTTTCACACAAATATTAAACTAATTATAATCACATCTGATCAAGAAATCAAATATTTTATCCTAAAATAATTGGATATATTAAGGTTTATAAGATGTATATTTATGTTCTTTCATAACAAAATTTTCACCTTCCAAATATATTCAATCATCGAACAAATAATGTTACCCCTCTAGATAAATAATCACAACAACGGAGAATCATACCTTGGAAAAAATAAATTCAATCTAGATAAAATTCCCCTCCTATAATAACTATTTTTATCTCCTTACATATTTCACCATATACAAATTGGTGTCCAAATATTTATTATATATACATTGTGTAGTCATCTCTTATGTGTCTTTATGACAAAACATACTTTTTATATATCAACTAAATTCCCTTTTTAAGGATCATATATCATTTGGTGATTAAAATACACTATTGACATATTTATGTGTAAATTTATTTCCAAGACTTTTTTGGACGCCAAATCTCTTACATGCATCCCATGAGTAAATCAAATACCAATAGAGGCTTACTAAGATTTTCATTTTATCATTATTTTTTTATTCAGTCTCAAAGGTTGTGATAATTTTTTTTGTGTTTGGTGGTAACACATCCTTGATTAGTAGTTGAATGATTTTTTTTTAAATATTTATTATATAAAATTGTTAATATGAATTCATTAAAAACATTATTTCACTACCTAAAAATATTTTCACAATGCTCAATGTATTGAACGATGTTTTGTATATGAATTTCTTTTTAAGACAGTGTTGGAAATTGACATTATGTCAACAATTTTATGTAGACAACATTGATTTATACAATGTGTATAGAATTATTGTTGGATAATGTTGATATAATTTTACAATATTAGGTATATATTAGATCAAATTTATAAAAAATTGATTCCAATTTAGTACTCTCTTTTTTTCTACTATAACATCATCACATAGTATTGAGTTGAGTTTTTTTCTTTTGATTCATCAATGAATATTTTTGAGTGTAATAATTCTTATGATTTTATACCTTTTATAAACTCAGACTTTTTTTAGCATTAGTATAAGTGATATATCCACATTCCTTTGTCTACAGATCTAATACTATAAATTTGATGAAATATATGTTCATGATCTGAAACTTACATGAGAATCAATTCTAAGAAACACTATAAGATAATTCTTCCTTAAGATAAAATACATTAATAAATGTATTGAAAATGTTTTCTCTAAATAAATTTATATACAAAATATTATGGACTTCTCAATTTTTATGTAGCCCATAATGAATGTGACTCCTTTTTTATGTTATGAAATTATTATGTACTCATATTACACAATGTACATACCACTTTTTATTGGTAATTAAATTAATTAAAATTGAATAAGCATCCACATATTTTATTCCCATATTAAAATAATTAGGAAATTTATAATTTCAATAATTTAATAAATAATTAAAATTCATCATGAAATAATGTTTTAGTTCAAATACATTACATAAATGATTTGGAGATTAAATGTGAGGGAATAAAATGAGTTAATTATAAACCAAATATAACATATTATTAAACAATTTCAATTTCACCACACATGAAATATTACTTTTACTCATTTAATTTCATCTGAAATGTTTAAAAAGGTTTATAATTATTCTCATATTCATTCGTAGTTCAGTTAATAGTAAATGAATATAAATCAATTTATTAATTATGTTAAATATCATAACCTTCCTAAATAATACTCTTTTATGCTCCTCGGTCCACCATTAAATTTTTTCATTCTTTATTATATATTGATAATATTATAAAACATCATATACCCCTTTATTTATTTGAGATCATTATTGATGAATCATTCCAACTCATTTTAAAAAATAAGAACAAATTATATTTTTTTATTATGACATGTATGTATTGTTTACTTATACAATAAGTGCAGCTAATCTATAAATAATTAATTCCAAATATCAAGAACCAGTCATATGTAATTTTAATAACTAGGAAATGGAATAAAGTTAGTGAAATCATTAATATGTTTTTTAATTTCTTATTTATGGATTTGATTGTTCACACGCAAACTATGTGCCATGTTATCTTATAAAATTTTCATTTTTGGATCCCATAATTCATCTTAATCTAATTTATATAAATTATCAAAGTGTTAATTATGAATTTTCCCAATTGTGTTAGTTTCATTCTGTAAACAAGTTACCCAAAATTGATATTAGAAATATAGTGTGTACATGTCCAAATTATGATTCACTAGAAAAATTTGTAAATTAGTCATTATTTATCAATTTTGATCATAATATTATATTGTTTTAATGTGATTAAATTTGTATCCCTCAATGTGAAAATATGATTTCAATTAAATCGTTAACATCATATATATCACATAAAAGAATAAAAGACAAGTGAAAATAATAAAAAATAAACCAAAATACCATTAACGATATTAAAAACTAGTGCACTTAATTCATTAAATTTCCCCAATGTGTCTTTCAAAATTATGAATATTCATGGAAAATTTAAATATAAGATTGTTATAATTGAGTAATAGAATGGTATAACATGGTGGATCATTTATAAAAAGTTTATGAAATCATGAACTCGCCCAATTATTTTTTGGGAATATGTCCATAGTATTTATACAATCTATGGTCATTGAGAGTGAATTTATTATTGTATTCCTCTTTGGTTATTTCAAGTTAGAGGAAGTTAATTATTGATTTATATTGTAGAAATTTTTATTCTAGAATAAATTGTATTTTTTAAATATATTTATTTTCAACTGATCTTATCATTTCTCTTTATTTTTTGGAATTATTAAAACATTCCTTTCTAACTTCCATAATATTATTTACTTGAATATTCTTATAGTTTCTAGAATATAAAAATTCTGGACTAATTTTTATAACTTCCTAGATATATTATTTTTATAGTTATACTAGAATATGGAAAATTAGTGAATCTACTAATTTATTTTATTTCAATTCAATGGGAGTCTTGTAGGCTATTTTGTAGTCCCATATAGTGCATATGGTCTATAAATTCATACCTTTTTTAAATATTTATAAGGTTATTTGAAAAACTTGTCTCTCTATTATAAAATTATTATTCGTATTGGTATATATTTAATATAGTGTTTATTACTTTTGGTTTATTCCATAACTTCTCATTAGTTAATCTATGATTTTTTTGCCCAAATTAATTCTTTGATCAAAGATATTTTTTTTGGAATCTATAATAATAAAATATATTTTTTCTAATAAATAAAAACAATGTAAATGTTTCATAAATTTTGGTGACATTATATTTTACCCATTTCTAAAAAAAATCATAGTGATATGTTGTGTAAATATTTAAGAGTCTTGGTAAATGGTTCTATAAAATTCATTCTTCAAACATAATAAAATTCAACAAATTTAATTGTTCATTGAGGAATTTCATATATTTTGGATAGTTTTTTAGTGAATTAAAATCACTAGATGTTCATATAGAACTCTCTGATTAATAAAAAAATATGTTAAGATAAATATATTTTAATTATATATGTAAATTAAAAAAATGAAAAATAAAAATGACTATATTTAATTTAGAATAAAATAAGAAATTAATAAAATTAATTTTCATGACTAAGGGATTTCAATATAATAGTATTCTATCAAAATAAATCAATCAATTAGTTATGTATTATATATTTCGTTATCTTCATTTTATAATTAAATAAAAAATATTTTCTAAATACTATAAATAAAAGTATATAAATAATATATCCTAACTCATGGTCTCTAACAAACATTATATCTATATAGAGTATGATATAAAATAAAAATAGAATTATTTGTGAAATTTATATGTTTCTTACAAAATTTATAATGAATTTCATAAGAAGTTATATTGATTTTATATATAATTATCAAACAATATTTAATAATTAAATTATATTAAATAGAAATTAATTATTTAAATTGTAAGAAAATTTCTTCCATCCTAATATCATGCTTTTATAATATATAATTTTTCACAATTATGTGTATTTAATAAAATTTATTATGTTTCCATATAATATCATGGTATTATTATATTTAATATTGATATAAATTTTATTAATCCATGTATCATAAATTAATATTTCATTGAATTGTGAATATTTTATAAAATTGTTTCATATAATTTCATTTTATAAATTAATGATATATTGGTAACCATGTTTCACACATTTATAATTTTATTCGCTAAATTAATACAACTATAATTATAATATAATTGAAATTATATTAATTTAAATCTTGTGATAGTTAAATATTCCAAACATATAACCATTCCAAATAATATAATAAATTTTTTTATGAATTTTAATATAATGTGGAATTTTATGTGAATCACGTCATAAAATAAAATATTTATTAGAATTATTTAATAAAAAGTCAAAATAAATTGAAATTTACAATTCAAAAAATGATTAAATGAGTTCTTACATACTTATAAAACTAATACATCATTCTATGGGAACATTTTGATAGGCTAAAATATATACATTAAGGGTTAGAAATTATATTTTTTATTAAAAAAATATTATATTAAGTATTCTTTATTTTCATTTGAAGCTGATTTCTAATATTTAGAGACTTATTATAATAAAGTTGATATTAAATTTCTTTGAATAATTCATCAGAAATATAATGTCATTATTTGAATAGTAATGTTGTTATTTTGAGTGATATTCATCACACAAAAATAGATTTCAAATTAATTTATTTAAAATATTAAATTAATATATTTAATGTATTAATTTGATAAAATTTACTGAAAATATTAAATTAGGAAATTAATAAATTGGTAAGTGGTTTTATTTGGTAATTTCATGTTAATATAGTAAAATATGGTAAAATAGGGAAATGTGGTAAGATGTGATAAATAAGAAATTAAATATATATAAGAATGTTAAAAATATACAATTTAGTTATTTTAACCTAATATTGCTATTACTTTTTTCATTTAATCATTCAGGGTGATTATTAGAAAGTCTAGGTGTAGTGGAGCACATGAGATATTGTACATATTAAATGATTTTCACATCGATATATGGGATTTCAATGTCCAGACCTATAAATACACACCCATTCTAATTTATCCTCATACAATGATTGAATTATCTATAAATATAATTTTCATTGAATCTGTATCATAGCACTTTCTTTAAACATTTTGTATTTTTTTTCTAATGGACGACTCTAAGCTAATAAGTTTGACAAATGTAAGGGTTTATATTCCACTCAATTTCGTTTTTTATTACAATACTATTCCTATAAAACCCTTTAAAACCAATTTTAATTGATTATACATTTTAATTTATTATTTACTAGATTACTTTTCCATAATATTTCATGATATATTATTCATTCACATTGATTTTACCCTTTCCAAAAGTTGTTACAAAGTCAAAGTAAGGGTTCATATTTCCCCCACTTCAATTCCAATTTAAAATTATTCATTACAATAATTTTTATAATCCAACATTATATGATTCTATGATTATATATCCATGGTATTATCACCCTTCTAATTAGTTAACAATTCTATATTATACAAATCCCTATCATATTTCATATTAAATAGTATTTACCATTCCAATGTAAAAAAATTACTCTCCTTTTTCAATTCCAATTTTCAATGCCATTATATTAGCCTTTAAAAATTTACAAATAGTTTTTGTAATATTATTAAAAAATCATGTTATGTAATTTCATTATGATATAATTTGTCAGTGTGACCCCATTTATCCCACATTATGCAATGTTCAAATTAATAAATCAACATAAAAGGAATGGAATTCTATTATGTCTGGCGATAAAACAAATATGAATGTATCCCATGTACATTAAGTATTTGGATTTATTATTTAAAAACTCACCTTTTCAATGTATTAATGATATATATGTATCTTATGGAGCCTTTGTTGGATCCCAAGTGTATTATATATGATTTTGGTGTTTGTTTATCTTTTCCATCAAAGCATATCATCATGAAAGTTTTCCCATAAGTTATTTGTATATCCCTTTATTGAATATATTATGTGTCATTATAAAATACTTATTTTAAATGGTATTTATCCATATTTTTCTATTCTCCTACCATTAAAAAAACTTGTATCTATTAATCTAAACATTTTAATCATCTTAATATTTTTCAGTGCACAACAACAACGGTTCCATATTCTTCTCATGATAAAGTAAATAAAACTAACATTTTTAATTATTAACTTTTCATAATAATTTTCAATTTATTTTTCTTTGATATATCTATCTTTTAATTGACTTCAAATAAATATTTACAGGAAAATATGTCATATTTTCTATATGATGGTGTAATTTATACACCATTATTGATATTAAAGGGTACTTACTTAATTATATATAAAATTTAATTGACTTAGATAATCTATTGATTTGACCTTATATCCATTTCTCTTATATAGTGTGATTATAGTACACATGAAATTATTGATGTGTGTCCACATATATTTTCACATCATTAATTAAACAAGGTAATTTTAGACAATATCTATACCAATTATTTATACAAATATAATTATTGATTATTTATCCTTATCTTTATAAAAGAATCCATTTTGAGAATTTTATTTTTAAACATGTTTTCTATTTGATTAAGGAATTTAAATTTTTATGTGATTGGTGGGGCCCAAAAATTTAATATCCTCTTGATGAATTATTATCTCTCATGATATAATTATCATTATGTGTTTGGAATATTTTGAATCATTTATATGTGATGTGTTGTAATGGGTTGTAGACTATATGGTTAAGATTTATAAAATTATATATTCCATAATTATGAGATCATTAATTGTTATCCATGTGATTATTTATTTTCTATACATCCATGAAATTCTTTATTCTAATGTTTCCCTTAATTTGGAATCATTTGTTTTTCTATATTCAGTTTATTTTTTATACTAAAATTAGTCCAAAAAACTTTGTATTGTATGATATCCTATACTGGTACTTTAATCTCACACTTCTATATGTTTATTTATTTTTCTAGTTAATGAAGAGTATTAAAATTTATGGCATTCTAAGGAGAAAATTTATGAAGTAATAATGTTTCATTCAATTAATATTTTAATCGATCATGTATTTTATGTATTAATAATGTAATTTAATATTCATATATGTATATTGATTCATAAATACTATTAAAATTTTGATCTTGTGTAAGTGATATCTTGTACTTTTATTTTCATGTAATACATAACCCATTAATTCTGGATGATTTTGATTATGAGTGTTACACATGGTTCCCTCCATTGGTTTCTGAGTGATAGAAATTTGGTACTAAATATACATAACATCAATGAAATCATCCCCCAATCATCATATCACTATAAGTTTTCTGTTGAAATGGACTATCCAACACACTAAAAATATAATGTTTTTTTATAAGTGATAAATCATGAGAATTTATTAGGTAATTTTCCATGTCAACATGAAAAGGTACCTCACCTTCAATCAATCAGTGTTTTTCAAATGGTATTAAGTCATCCATTGGAACCTTATTGAGAACTCATAACTTAGTTGTGTGAATAATTCTAATCATGCGGTCTTCCACTTGATACTTATCACTACTTTTTAATTTTATTTACACCTAAATCTCTATAAGTATCATTTTAATCTAAATAAAATTGGCCATTTTCTACCTACATTATGATAATCCTAATTGATTTGTGATTATATAATCCAATAAATTCTGTTCCCAGAAAATATAATATAAATGTTTCTTATATATAAAAAATTACAAAAAATTTATTCTCGTTTTTGTTCTATTTATTATTATTGTATTCAATAGTCATTGAGGCTTAGGATACGATATTGTTCCTCCATTAATTATAAGGGAATGACATTCTATTAAAGAACAATTTTTCATATCATATAATATCTATATAAATAGTTCTAGTTTAGTGCTTCAATCAAAGTGACTATGTTTAGTTTTTTATCTCACCAAATTATTCCATGAAATATTAGTCAAAAAATATTTCACCATTCTTTTGAATAAATTTTCAAAGTGGTAAATACATATTACTAAAAACATTATTAATATCCTACAAAAAATGAATATATTAAAAATAATCATATCTATTTAAAATATATGGTATAATTTATTTATGTTATGACCCCAACCTTTAATTCATCAACCTCAATATCTTTTGTTGAAATTACTATACAAAGAACACATACATTTGTTAAAATATATTGACATTTTTTAATGTGTTGAACTATATCTATTTCAATGAATGTTATTTTAATGTAAAAAATGGTGAAGACATCATTAAATAATTCATGTATTTATTTTGTTAAATTATATAAAATGATTACCATATATCATTATAATATTCTAGGATCATTTCAAGATTCAAATACAAAACTTATATAATAAAAAGTTTCAAAATGAAATGTGAATTTCTTTATCATTCCCATTAGTGGAATTGGAAATATAAACTACCAAAATATTAAATATATGTATAATTAATCTATCATCTTATATATCTTTCAAACACTTAGTCAATAAATTGTTTTGATAACTTATATTTCTTTATTCCATGATACGATATCTGGTAGTTAATTTGTAACATTCACCTATTTGGAACTATCATAATGATCAATTTATTCTTTTCGTTATTAATAATTGTGATATATTACATTTTCGGAAAGATTTGAATTGGTTTAAACCAATATAAATCTAATATTGGGTATATTATTATTATCATAATAATTTTCTCTTTTTTCTTCTTGGATACATTCAATAATGTGGGGTTATGTGTCATTTTTGGTTACCGCAATGGTTTAAATCATTATTAAAAAAATTCCTATGTATATAGATTCATGGAATAATTATAGGTATTTCTCCTACGATGACCCATGAGGTTGTCACATTTTATTCTATAAAGACGATAATTTTTATTTCATCATCCATTGATAGATTTATTTCAATTATTATTTGTACTTTACCATTATCCATTAAAAAATAAATTTTGAATGTGGTTTTGGATTTAATTACATATTAGGTGTCCCAATAAATTTCTGTATCATTGTGTTTCACTTACCTCAACCACTTAAAATCACTAGACAAAATTATTTTTTTATTATAATTTTTTTCATTTGTAATAAAATAATAAAATCTATCATAAAATTCATGGTTGAACCTATTATATTGGTTTTTTATAGTGTAGTAACCACTATAGTTTTTCATGTATTACATTATAATATAATATGGATTATTTTTTGTGTCTGGAAATAAGTGGGTGTGAGATTATGAGTCACGGTGAGGCCATTATTTATTTTTGAAAAATATTGAAAAAATAAATATTATAAGAATGAAGTCTGCTTGAGAAAATGTTAAAATATTATAATAATTCATCAATTGGAAATATGAAACATACGTTGAGTTCAAAGCATGAGATTTACCTTAGGTAAGACATATTCTATTCCACGTTGGGTGTTTTCAGAAAGTGCCATTGTGGGATAAATTAATAAAATTTATTTATTTATTTTATTAACTTGATAAAGTGAATCATTTTCTCTATAAATAAATATATGAGACATAATCTCGAGGTCTAGTAACATATCCTTGAAATTAAAATAACCAATTATAGAGGATCCATTAGATTATTGTTCGCTGATGACCTCAAATCAAGATCCGATTTGATATTTTATGCCTGTGGAGTTTGTGGATCTCACAAACGATGAACCTTCAATACTTTTCTTCATTATTGATCAATCCAAAATCATGGCAGAATTTTTTAATTAAATTATTCCATCCCTTTATTTTATCCCATTCAAATAAAGATCAATTATATGTACAATAATTGATTTGTTCATCTAAGTTAGAATTATTTATGGTGTATTTATTTATTAGTTGGTTATTTCCATCTACAATAATCTTATTATATTACAATGGATTGAGGCTGAATGAATAATGGATAATATTTTGTATCACATTTTATAGTTTCTAGTTTTCTTCCATGTTCCTTTTCTCGATAATTATTGGTAATTTCCTTATAAAATAGTTTAATGAATACCTATTATTTATTCATTTTTAACCATTATTCAACACAATGGATCATTACCACATGTATAGGTTTAGATTGGGGATTAGATTTGAGGATTGATGATGACGAAGGGTGAATCAAGGAGTAATAAGACTAGACATGACATATTTTTAATTATCAAGTGGCTCATTGAGACACAGAAAATAGAGGTGGGTTACTCGTCTATTTTGGGGGCCAGAATCCCAGGAGAAGGTGATGGAAATATTATTAAATAAAATATGTAGTTATTGGGAATTATTAATAGATGTGGTGGTGTGTTTGGATTATACATGAACAAAGAATGGGATTTGGGAAAATCCCATGTTACATAGTGTGTAATCGAGGATTTCACACCGTGTGGGGCCCTATATGTGGACCTAGTGTTTTTCATGGAGGAAAAAAGATCTCATTCCATGTTATATATTTCATACATCATAAGACACATGTTCTAGGATTGGTTTGTATTTCAAAAGGCACATGGGAATGGGTAGGTGAGGATACACAAACACAACCATGTTTAGAGAGGAACAACCATGTGTACACGGGTTGGTACATGGGTGCGACCAACATGACTTTGTTTTGGACCAACATCATGTGAAAGGTATATCCATACCTCTACACAAAGTTTACATATACTTAAAATCCATGTATTAATAGTTTTCTATGTTGTTTTAGGTATCAAAAAATGGGAATACTATGGGTTTTTTGGACACATTGTGTACACCCTTTGATGGTTTTTTTGAGCCCTTCATTTCTTTAGTATTAAACCAGTATTAGGTGAGAATGTTGCTTTGGTTCATACGCTCAAGGGTAAAATGTATAAATATATTCATATATTTGGATTGTGATTCCCTCCAGATGATGATTCTTTGATATAATTTTTAGTGTCCCTCTATGAGAATAGAGTGTGGTCTTCAATCATTTAATCTTATAACCTTGGTGGGGTTCATGGAATCGGCACGACCACCACAATTGGGGATTTGATCCACCATATAGAAATACATTTATTTAGGTTTCATGGTGTCATTTGTATTTGATCCACTATATTTTTGGTTGATCTATATTAGATTTTTGGTTTCTCCCTATGGTCTTTGGTTTGATACCCTAACTTATTATCGAGGTCTTTTGATGGCAGTATGTTCTCTTAGCTTAGCAACAATGATGATGAACTCTTGGATGAGTTCCTCTAATGATATCATGTCTCGTGGAGTGGATTCCATTGAAATGTGGATTTCTTATAATAATTTTGTATAATTTGGTGGATAGAAGTTTTGGTGGGACTTCCTAATGGTATGCTATACTTTCGAAATAAATATGACATTTTTTTATTAATGTAAATATCCTTATTATGAGATAAACCTTTGTAATGATTTATGATTAGTTTTTTGTTGGTGTCCTACTAGATATTTTAATATTTCCCTTTCTTGGGATCTTCCCAAAAATGTTGTGTCATATCGAGATGGACTATTTTGTGGTTTCTGTTGAGGGAAAATAGTTGGTGAATTAAAGATTCATATTGATAGACAATGTATGTCTCTAAGTTGTTTCATTTGATAGCAGTCCTCAAATTCTAGTACATTTGGAATCTCTGCAATGTTTTTTAGTTTTTTATTTTCCTACACTGTCATTTTATTACATTACAATTGTCATTTCATGGTGGGATTATGGATGTATTCATTCATTGGTTTCATTTATTATACATTTCATTATTTTTTGGGATTGGATATTTGTGTTTGTGTGTGTGTGTGTCTAGGTACCGTAATTTAATACCTCACATGTATATGATTTTACTACATGGCATTGGTTATCATCCCCAAACCTATTGGAGGTGGGACTGGAGTAGTTTTGGTTTGGGACCCTTTAGGATGGGTTGTCATAGAGTAGTATGAGAGAATTAAGTTCTACCATAGGACATTAGTATGTGATATTCTTTTGGGTTTTGTGGAAATAGTGTTAAGTGTTTCAAGTTCATCATTATATATAATGGCTTCGGTGTCAGTGTAGCGGCCAAAGTATCCATACACCATGACTCTGGTCACCTAACCTTTTTACGTGGTACATGTGGGAATTTGTTTCACGGAAAACATTATTAGATGCATCATATATGAATATTTTTTTGTTTTAATGTCCTTATTGAGTCAAATCCCAAAATATAATCTTTAACCATGTTATATCTTCTTTAATTTATGATTCCTCCATGAAGTCATCCATCTAGGATTCTACTGCATGATCAATAGAATGATCCACTTACTGATATGGATTCAGTATGAGCACATGTACCAGAGTTAGTACCTTCGTGTGTTTTACCAGCTATACCACCATAGGTTGAGTAGAATTTACTACTGGTTGTTCCATATGAGGATGAATGTTGGATGACTCTAATACACGAGTTCAACAAGAATTAACAACCATGATTACTGGGTGATCTAGACCCCCTAATGGATTTGAACGATCTAGAGTCGACTACTGGAGTTTTCTACCTTGTGAGGGAATATACAGATTAGATTGATGTTCTCATAGTGATTCTTCTTCAAATATATATTGGATGATAGTGGTTTCCTAAAACTCAATCACATAATAAGATAGTTTTATCCTTATTATAATTTGATATTTTCTTCATGGAGTATTTTTATCCAGCCACATTTTGATTAGTTTGTATCGGGGAGATATTATAACTATTGCAGGGAAGTATGACCATTGTGGAGAATTCAGTGATTTCTACCGGTCTATCAAGATAATCTATAGATATGTTGTGGTATTTTTCATCAGCGTATTGAAATTGGATATGTTCTTATGATAATATATTAGTTTTCTAGCGATATCGCTTTTTATTCACATTTATACAGGATCTGTAGAGTGGACCATAGTGGGGGAGATATTCCTAGAAGGGAAACTGACAACCTTGGGTGTTGGTAGTGGGAACCTAGGTGATCATTCCAGAAATAATGTGGTTTATGGAATTCTAGAAAATTAATGATAATAAATGAGTCATGATACTTTTATGACATATCTTTGTGATGAGTAGTTATCAGGATGGCTTAAATCATCCACAGGAGATGTGGTGTTTCTCTTATGATAGTCAGGAACATCATTCCTTGGATTGTCTGACCCTTCATTCAACTGATCCATGGGCAGTCAAGGGATCTCCAAGGAAGATATATTTGTAGGATCATGTTTGTACAAAGGTTTGTGAGTGGGGTAGATATCCAGGTATAGAAGTATGAGGTGTTCAAGGGTTTGACCTATTACCACCACCACCCCTAGGTTTTCAACACCAGGCTCAAGGACATAGTGTTCATAGATGAGGACATATACATGATATATAGTCATATAAACCTAAGGCTATAAGGGTTATGTGAAGTATTATATGCTTATTTTTTACCATTTATACAAAACTCATAGAAATAGGTATGATACATTCCTTTCGTAATACTTCTATATATCAGGATATAGCGATTATGGTTGTTCCATTATCTCTACCCCTTCACTTGAAGACTATAAATGAAGGGGACTCTATGATTTAAAAGTTCCTCTAATAGTGTTATTTTATTCAAGGATGAATAATATTCATATGAAATCACATTATAGCAGGGATGAGGCTATATGAAATAATCATTTGTATGGACTGACTATAAAATCTTCATGCCTAGATTAATATATTAATTGGAGAATGTGGTGTTTACATAGTTAGGTGATGTGGGATTCTTTTATCGATGAAAAGTAGACCTTGGATAATTAATATAATATTAGACCTATGAATGTGTATCTGATTACTCACCAGTTGTCTAGCATTACTCTTAGATTGGTGGATTCTTTGTGATACACATTCCCTTTAGAAGTGGTGAAGTTTGAGAATATATTTCCTATTTAAATTATAGGCATGCATACACATTGGGATCCAGAAATATTTATTTAATTTCACAGTAGTGTGGCCCTGATATCTAAACCCAAATATCAGATGGCACCCATAGATCATCGAGAACGTGGGGTATAGTTTGAGGACTTGAAAGAGAAAGGATTCATGTGAACTAGTGTTTCTTTTTTGGTAGCCCTAATGTCTTTTTAAAGGAAGATGGAAACATGAGGTTATATGTGGGTTACCTGGGCTTGATTTGTGTTACTGTGAAGAAGAATTATCCAATAACGAGCATAAATGACCTCTTATATATGTTGAGAGGGGTATTATTGTTCTTGGATATTTACCTCAGAACAGTATATTACCATTTATGAGTACATGAGGACGATATACCATAGACATAATTCAGATGTCACAAGCATCGCTATGAGTAGTTTTTATTCTTTTTTTTTCTGGAAAAATTTCCATGTAGTGTTCATGGGGCTCATGAACTGAAACATTAGTCCTTTCATAAACCGGTTTGTGGTGGTCTATATTGGAAATATCCTTACATACTCTACATTCATGGAGGGGAATGTTAGATACTATAGGATGTCCTTTGATGAACTTTGATTGAATAAAATTTATCAATATATCTCTATGAATAATTTTTTGTATTCGATGGGTCCACTTCCTGCAACACATCATCTCAACGATAGAAATTTTTGTAGACCTTATGAATATTGAGGAATTCCTTATTTGGGATCCACCCAAGAGTCTTATTTATGTTTGGAGATTCATTGGTTTTATAATGTACTATTGGATATTTTTAACAAATTTATATAGAGCAGTAGCACCCTTAAAGTACCCTTGAAATCATTGACCTATAATGATAACCTTTGTATGGATTTAAAGGTTCCAGTAATGTTTTCTATAATTGAGAAAGATATTGGTGACCCCCCCCCCCCCATTATGGGATTTCTTGAGGAGGGTGTTCTGTATATATTATATTTCGATTCCTTAAGGACCATAATTTATTGTATCCAAATTTAGAGGAATGTAAGATTTCTACTCAGTCCAAGTTTATGATACCACATGAGTAAAACTACATAGACATTATTATTAATATAATTTTTTCTGTATTTTCATTAAATATACGGTGACACTACCTGATGGGAGAGTGGTTTATCATCATCTATGACACCAAGAGACTCATGTATATATTATCTCATAATTGTACTAATTTGGCATATATAATATGGATAGAGTTCCCCTAGTATGATGAATTAGAAATTTTCTATAGTCCTTGTAGGGGTAAAATGGTGGTATACACTCTCATTAAGAGATCATCTTATCAGTTATTAGTCATGGAATCAATGAAATTATCCACATTATAGTTTTCTGTAGTGAAAAAGAATGGTGCATCATATCATTAGTAAGTGGTAGGTAACCCACTACTTTTATAGTGTGTTAGGGAATCTCAATATGGAGATACAGACTATGAGACCTTACGTACTCAGATATCCTCTAGACATTCTCCATGTGGATTTTCATAAGGTGGGTCTCATGTTATCCTATTCATAGGATAGGTTATGGTACCAGTGACATTGTGGGAGGATATGATGAGGTAGTTTTATACATACCCTTTGGTAGTACATTTTGGGGTGGAAAAGATGTATCAGGACTTCCAAATTCAGTTTTGGTGGCCATTCAAGAATGAATGTGTTGTATAGTTTCTCTCATGATCCCTCGCTTATCAAAAAAAGCTGGTGGAGCACCAGGTTCTGTTTGGTTTATCTCAGACCATTGAGGTTCCAAAGCAGATGTGGGATAGTATATCCATGGACTCCATTATGGTGAAACCATATACATCGAGAGGAAATGATGAAAAATGGGTGATTGTAGACTGAATCACCAAGTCATCCATCTTTCTAGAATATTTAGAGAATAGTTCATTATAGATAATTGGATTATTTTATATACATGAGATAGTCGTGCTCTATGGAGTTCCCTTAATGATCACTTTAAACCATGATTCTTGTTTCACATTGCGGATATGGAGAGGATTGAGTAGGCCATTGGGAGTTATTTCCATTTGAGAACGGTGTTTAACCCATAGACTGATGTTCAGAATTTCAAAACCATTCAGGTCATTCAGAACATGCTTCATGCATACATGTTCTATTATTCATATGTTGGTAGGATCACCTACCCTTGGTGTAGTTTGTGTACAAAAAAAATATTTCAATCCACCATCGGTATTGAACCATTCGAGGCCTTGATTGGGAGACCCAATAGGTCACCACATTATTGGAGTAATCTAGGTTATTCAAAACTCGTGGGACTAGATTTGGTGTAATCTATTATAGGGAAGGTGTAGATCATCCCTGATGGTATTAAGACTACAAAAAATCTGACACAAGCCTTTTGTGAACTGATAAAGGATGCCTTTTGAGTTTATGGAGGGAGACCATGTATTCATGAGTGTCCTACAACAACATGGATTATATAGATTTGATCATTGTATAAATATATAACTAAGATTTTTTAACCCTTTCTAGATATTTTGTAGAGTTGGTAAGTTTTTATTAATCTTAAATACACCACTAAAACTAGATTGGGTATAAGAAGCCTTCCACATGTCACATATGAGGATGTTCGTCCGCAACCCATCACATATTATCAACATGGGAGACCTGGACATTGAGGATCATGCTACCTTTATATAGTACCCAATTAATATTGAGGATCATAAGGAAAGGATCATTCATGAGGGATTGATTCTTCAAAATATTTTCTTGGTGGAGGTATGATATTATTCAAGAGAGAACCTCGGATAAGAAGACCTATATACGAGATCAATACCCTCATCATTTTTAGATTTTTTTTTTGATTTTTAGGATGACATTAACTAAGGTGGGGAGAATATAATGACTCAAATTTTTTATTCATTACTTTAGAATATTGTATATATTATTCATAGATCCATGTACTTATTGGACATGAGATTCTAAGGTTAGGTGAGCTGAAAATAGATATTTGAAATTTTTTCCAATTATTAATTTTTTATGGATGTAGTTTTCAGAAAAAAAGTTAATATCTATTAATAAAATGATCATATCAAAAATCTAAGGAAACAATTGAGTTAAAAGTGTGGTATTTACACTAGTAATTCAAAAATATGTCGATATTTCAGTGTTTTGGTAAAGTTCTGTCATGGGATAAATTAAGAATGTAAATTTATTTATTTGATTTTATTAACATAGTGACCCATTTAACATATAAATAATTGATATAACTAACACACTAGTGATATCCTCAAAGCCTAGATATTTGTAGAATAATTTTGAGTTTATCCATTAAAATAACATTCCTTGATGATATTGGATAGTGATGAGGATAAGGATTGTGTGCCAATAGAGTTTGTGGATCTCACCAGCAATAGAAATTTTGAACCCTTCTTTTATGGAGATCAATCCAAACTATAGGTAGGATGTTTCATTAATGTGATTCCATCTCATTATTTTATCCTGATTGAATGTGGATAGATTCTATAAAAAAATTAATTCACACATCGATGGTAGATTTATATATGGTGGATTTATTTTTTCATTGGTTGTTTCCCACTTCACTCATCTAAGTATTCAATAACATATAGTGGTCGAATGAACCAAGGATAAGGTTATTTCAAAACATTTTCTATTTTATGGTTTTCTCCCACATTTCTTTTCTTGATCAATGTTGGTTTTTACTTTACCTAACGATTCAACGGATCCCTGGTATTCTATCATTACACAAACATTTTTTGATGCAACTCACAATTACCATACATATGTCTTACGATTGAAAATTTTATTTGAGGATTGATGATAAAAATGAGTGATTAAAAGAGGAATGATATTATATAGTAGTTGTTTTCTTCCTTGAGTGGTGAATAGTGACAAGGATGATGGAGTTTGTTTCCCAATACATTTTAGTTGCTGAAATCTGATGATTTGGTGACGAAGATGGTGGCCAACATAAATACAATGTTTTTAGGGGAAATCAATGAAAAAGATGATGGATCTAGGTGACAAATGAACCAGGTGTGGGTTTTCAGAAAATTCAAAATTACATGGTCTCAATATGCGCAACACACCATGTGGGACCCACTATACGGTGTTGGGGTTTCTTTAGAGAAGAAAAATTCCAACATTGTGCGGAATTTTTCAAATTTTATATGACATGTATTAGACTCTCAATGTGTATCAAAAAGGAAACCTAGGAATGATCAGGAAATGATATTCTATCATTGCAAGGTTGATAGAGGTGCATCCATGTGTATATGGGTTCTAACATTGGCACATCCATTAGTAAAAATGAATAGTTAGAAGTACTTGGGTATGAACAGATAGCACTAAAAGGGTGTCAGAAAACCACTACACACTATGTAAATTTACACACATTCCATGTATTTTTATTTTTATGTTCTATGATAGGAAGAGCAACATGGGAATACCACAAGTTGTTCAGATATTTTTTATACCCCCAATACATATTGTGCACCCCCTTTAAGGGTTATTGGAGGCATTTGTTTCATTGATATTTGTATAGTACTAGTTTATTTTGTCCCCTTAGTTCATCCCCTAAAGGGTATATAGTGGAATTATGTCCACATATTTGGATTGTGATCCCATATATGGGATGAGTCTCAAAAAGAGTTTGTGGTGTCCCTCCGTGATATTAGTGTGTGATCGTATATCATTTATTATTATACCCTTTGTGAGGTTCAGAGAATCGGTGTGATCTCTAAACATATGGAATTGATCCTCCATGTAGTAGAAAATTTTGGTAGGGTTAAATTTATTTCTCTAATAAGATTCCCTACATAAGATATTGATCCATGTTGGGTTCTTGGTATCCCCTAATATTCCCTTTTGTGATCCTCTATCTGGGCATTGGGGTCTTCTAAAACTAGTGAGTTCTCTTGGTCAGGCCCAACGATAATGAATAATTAGGTGAGTATCTCCCATGAGAGCATATATAATGGATTGGGTTATCTTGTAATGAGGATTTTATAAAAATATCAATCATAATCCTATAGGTGGTCATTTTATTGAGACTGCATGGAGGCAAAGTGTCTTCTTAGGGTCTATAATTGACTTTAATTTGGTTTCTTTTTCATTTTTTAAGACTTAACTAATCATTATTATTCGTTTTTAGTGTTTTAAGTGTTTATTAATGGGTATTTTTATATTTCCCCCTATATGGTCACTTATTGTATGTGTCAGGGATTATGTCGATGAGATCCAATGTGAATGTTTCATAGGAGGATAGGGATTTGATATAGCATATCTTGAGCTAGATATAACACATTATTTTTTAGCTAGTCTCATTCCATATTATTCCTAACTTTATAAGAATGAAGGAAACTATGCAGTTATTTGTCGGTATTGTATTCAATCGCTTAATCATTTTAATTACAATACTATTGTACTCTAATTGTGGTATTATAGATGGATGCATGTGTTGGTTTCAGTTTTTTTAAATTTCATCTTTTTCTAGGATTAGATATGTGTGTTTTTGTATAGGTGAATTAGGACATTTCCTTACATTTGTGTGATATTCCTCCACATCACTAGTGGGAAACCCCTATTCTATTGGATGTAGTATTTGGGTTATCACATTATGGGACCTGTCGGCCGGGTCATGACAAGTGTCTCTAGGATACCCTTGATTCTCCTTAGAATTTCTAATCTTAAGGTTTTACCAACCATAAATATTCCAATTAAAAAATTTTTCCCCCATGATTTTTTATTCCAAAAATTATGAAATATCCCAAAAAAAGTTTTCCCTTGGAGGTATTTCATTTGATCAAAATTAATAAATTGAACATTTCACTCCCAAAGATACATTATTAATGACCAATTATGTAAATTTAATATTTTTATCGAAGTCCATAAAAAAGGTCTTTCTAAAATTATTGGTTACTATTATATGGTTAAATATTCCTCAAAATATAATATAAAAATCCTATAAGGAAAATTATATTTTTAAATCCTACCAAAGCATATTCAGGTGATATAGATATAAATATAGTAGATTGATTTGAAATATAAATAACGACTCTTATTGGAATTAATTCCCTAATCTATAAAGATAAAATCATTGAGTGAAACATGACCATACTAGAAGCTTCAAGGTCACATAATGAATTACATAAAAAATCCCCCATTGTTTAGAAAGTTGAACTTATCCTTGGAAGATAGAATTTGGTTTGATGTTGGTGTGTCATCAAGGATTATAAATTCCTCCCTAATATCATTCTCTCATTTTCCAGTAGTCTCATATTTTTTTTAATAATTATATAATAAATTTACCACACATTTGTACATGTTAATATTATTTTGAAAGAAATATTTTTATTTTATATTTTTTGAATGCATACAAAATTTCAATTTTATTTTCCTCCTCCACAATTTTTCTTATTGAACCATTCTTGTGGAAAATGGAAGATCATTATTTACTATCACTTTAATTGTTTTTCACGTTAATCACATGATTATATTTTTTTATTTTCCACATTATCTCTACCAACACTCTCTTTGATTTAATATTTCCATTGAAAGTTTTTATTTTTGTAAATTTTAATCTTCTTTTCACTTATATATATTACAATTATTAAATTATTTATGGGTTTGGTATTTTTGACAGTGATAGTTTTATCATATTTTTATTCATTATTTCCCCAAAAACTAGCATGATATTTCCGATTATATTATTTCTTTATTTAATATGATTTATAAATTATATATTTCTTTTTGTTTTCTTTTTCTCTCAATTTTATATTGTTAACTAGTTAATGGATTATCAGGGAATTTTTTATGATGAAATGGAAGTGGGTTGAATGTTAATGTTTATTACTATTTAAAACAATTAACGATAGTTATACTTGGCTGTAATGAATATTCAAAAATGATCTAGTTTGATTTTAATGTTTCCTTAAAAAATATTATACATGAAATCAATCCCTTCATCCTTGTATTTTTAATGGATATTGAACTGGACTATTCTAATATGCAGCAACACAAATTTTAGTATAGTGAACATATAAACATTTTTCAGTGAAATGATCTCATGGAGAAAATATTTCTCAATGTTTAATAATAATAAATCAATATTCGGATTTATTAAGTTCCGTTGATAAAAAATGTTTTTTTCTTGAATCATTAACTCATGTAAGTGGAATTCATTATACATGACCACATTTAATCCTCTTTTATCAATGTGTCGGGTGATAAATTATTGTTCTTTCTTAAAAATATTTTAAATGAGAACACTTTATTCCATTATTTATTTCTTAATGAAGTCTCCACTATATGAAACATCTAATATATTCTTGTTACTATAAAATAATCCATGATGAAATAATATCAGGAAGGGATGTTAATAAATTTCTTAATATGGAAATTTCAAGATATTTTTATTAATCTTTCACATTACTCATATAGTGTTTTTATAAAACATAATTGATTGTATAAATCACTATTATAAAGAATTTTATTCTTGATATTATGAAAAAATAGATGAATTTCGATTAAATATAATACAAAATAGTGTATTTTTGTGGTTAAAAATAATATTTCCACTCTTTTAGTGCACCGTTTATTGGGAAAATAAATTCTATCCACTTGTCTTTTTCCTCTTTAATCATACTTGTTTAAAGGTTTCACACATGATAATAAATTCATTAATGTTATTTTTTGTATCCTATTTTTTAAGAACAGGGAACATATGTACTAGTTGAAATATTCTAATTTTAATATCAAACATAGATTTTAATACATGGTATATAATCTATTATTGTTAATGAAATGAGTGGAAAAAATTCCTCTTAATATTTTATCAACAGTTATTTATATGGTCTCTAATGATGAGTCTAATTGAACACTATCAATATCAATTGAATTTGTTAAATAAATATTATCAAATTTTAATTTTAGATTCTAAAAATCCATCTATTACCATACATCTTTAGAATAAGTTATCTTTATTTTAGGATAAATATGAATTCTGATTTATGTGAGATTACGTAATTTTTTAATATAGACTGATTATGAACCTAGAACAACCTTCAAATTAACAATTCCAATGTTATGATCTAGGACTCTCATTGGTTGTAAAAATAGATTTTATTTCATGTTAAAAATGTGTATCATAGGACCTATAATTGTCTCCAAGGAGGTTATCTTATTTAAGATTATTGATATTTTTGTATATTATCTAAATATATACGTTAATTAGTGTGTATATAGGTATTTTATATAATTTTTTTAAAACTTTAAAATCAATTTCGATATGTAATGGTGAAAATAATAGGGTAATAATTAGTAATTGATCTAGGGATTGGATTTCCTAATATTATATTATCAATGTATGAAATAATTAAAAATTATTCAGGTATTAGTCAATTAGAGAGTCCAGAATATTTTTCCTCTCACCTCAAGATAAAAAACATTGAGTCTCAAAATTATAATGATCATATTATGTTAAATATTTTTCTTATGTGCATGTATAAATATAACCAAATCAGTGAACAACTAACAAATTAATCCACCATTTATTACTTTAATAACTCCCTATTGAAAGAATTTAATTCAAGATAATTAAATAAAATATTACCCCCTTCCACTAAGCTTATTTAAATGGATAAACATGTTTCTTCTAAACATATTATATTTCATCATATATAGAATTGATCATGTCAAAATTGAAAATAAATTAACAACCAAAACAAAAAAAATACTAAACGAAGTTCACTCTCATAAAATCAGGTACTCTAATACTATAACATGAGATCAATCAATAGAGTTAGTATTATAATATGTATATTAAGACTCATGAATAACAAATCTTCTCATCTCAAATTGTTTTAATTACCATAAAAATTGTTACCCGTCCATAAAGAAGATCGTAGCCATTGAGAAAACATAATTTGATAAAAAAATAACTATGGACAACTAAAACATATCTCCCATAATAAATACATCTAACTCCATAAATAGCCTCTAATATATCAATAAATATATCCATGTATCATTGGGATACGAAATATTTTTTCCAAATGGAGTGTACATTCTTTCCATTCACTCCTTATTGAATTTTATATATTCATAATTTCGACTGAATATATCAGTCCCCAATCATGTGAAATATATTGAGTAAATTTCAATATTTATTAATATGTTTTTAATTAAAATAGACATTTTTTGGTCCCCATGAATCAAGTATAAAATCAATCTGTAAATCTAAAACAATCGAGGGATATCTATGTTATGGGTTTTCTCGTTATAATTTTCCAATTCAAAAAGTAATGGGTTGAGAAAAAAATTTATATTGGTTTCTAATATAGAATTAATATTTGGAGATATGATATCTTGAATCATTATATAGTTTTAGATAAAGAAAACATCATTATTAGAATTCTCATCTGACTCTCTAAAAGTGTTTCATGATGCTCAATGTACAAACTAGGGTTTTCCTTGGGTGTTGGATACTTGGAAAATGTTACAATATTTCATCATTTTAAAAATAGGGAATGGAATACATTATTTTTAATATTGTATTTAGAATTAAATTTTGACAATCTTGTAAAATATTCCCTATCTTAGGCACCCATTAGTTCAAGTTATTTAAAAAATAGATATAATTCCAATTATTATTAACCAAAACTATAAATATTATAATAATAAAATTAATCATATAAAAGTTAGTTAATTTCACTTGTAAAACAAAAAAAAATTAAAAGATGAAAAATTTGTTTTAGAGTGTAAAAAATAGGTAACACTGAGTTTAACACAAAACAAAAAAAATATTTTTTAATTATGACCATTATAATTTTTTTTTGAATTGGTGGGAAATAATGGGATTGACCATATTATATTAAATATATAATATTATTAAACAACAGAAATATATAAATCAATTATTTTTCAAAAATTACTAAATTTTTAGAAAATTAATTTCATTCTTCAATGAATAAATTATTTTTAAAATGATTTTATTTATTTTTTTGATCAAATATTAAAATTAATTTCAGAAAATTTTGTTAAATTTTTTAAATAAAAATAATATCATTTATAATATAATAATATCAAAATAATTAATGAGTAATGTTTTGTATTTTACTAAAAAAATCATTTTAAGTAATATTAGTCTAAATTAGTTTTATATAATAAAATTAATTAAATATTTATCAATATTGTATTTGATATTAGTTTGAAATTTCTTTTAGTCGTACAATGGAATTTTTTATAAAACTATTTCTCATCATTCTTTGTGAAATAATTATAAATTAAATTTTAGTGATATATAGAAACCAAATTTGGTAAACTAGATTTCATTATTTGAAACAATTTAATTAATATCCTTTAATAATTTTAACTTAATTTTCAACCATAATTAATTGAACAAATAGGAAAACATTATCACTATAGAAAGAGGGTAAATTATGTTAAACTGGGTCAAAACTATGTGATAAGTCCATCATTATTTATTTTAAATATTTTTTTAAAAATATATATTCACAATTATCACATTATAATATATATTTATTTGTTAAAATAACACTTTTAATTTAAATTTATCTATATAATATTTTAATAAATGAAAGAGAAAAAATGTCAAGCTTTCTTTTAAATTTCTCTTATATGTTCAAATAGTATTCATAATAAGTAGTGAATGAATATTAATATTTATATTGAGAATAATGAAATTATATTCATGATTGTAGTTAATTTATATTTCTTATGATTATAAAATTATCTTAAATGTTTATGCAACACCAATATAGTGTATCTTAAAATAAATTAAAAATATGATAAATGATTTAATAATATTAAATGTAATATGATTTGAAAGAATTATTGTATACCCTTAATTTAAAAAAATATATAAAATTTTATATATTTGTGAAATTATAATATTTTAATTCCCTTTCTATCGTGTTATTTTCAAATTGTTGTTAATTTAATAGTTTCAAAATTGTCATTAATGATACCTTATAGAAAAATATTTTATAAAACGATTTAAATTTACTAAATGTTTTATCATTGACCAATATATTTTGATATGGATGAAAATGTCAACCATGGTTCCAATTTTTCTTTCATAATAACTATATTTTCCCATAAATACTAAAAATATTTTAATAAAGGTAACTATCTAAAATAATTAATGTGGGTTAAATCAAAGAGATAAGGGTAAAAACCTAATATGTAGTTGTAAAAATTTTATTGGATGATTTTAATTTTACCCATATGAATTATATCTTAAAAATATATTATTTTTATCACTTTATCCATGATAAATAATTTATATTAATTAAGTTCTTTATAATCTTTGAAAAGTTCCCCTCTATTAATTTATAAAAGGGAACCTCTTATCCTAATTTTTATACAATTCAATGTCCTTTAATTTCAATCAGTACCTTCCTTAATAAATTTTTAAAATCCCCTCCCCCGCCCATATAATTATATATTTATTTCTTTGAGAATAATAGAAACCATAGAGGGTGTAATGTATAATGTGTGGGAGATTTTTTGAAGAAGAGGTATTTCTTTTAATTGAATGTTTTTGTTTTATTCCTTTTTCCTCCCCTTATAGAATTATTCAAAAATGAAAATGTATTAACATTATTATATTGAATTTGATAAGATATTTTTATGTTTATGTCAAACCCTATATCCAACTTCTATTATG
The DNA here is from genome assembly GCA_963277665.1 of Viscum album. Taxonomy (NCBI): domain Eukaryota; kingdom Viridiplantae; phylum Streptophyta; class Magnoliopsida; order Santalales; family Viscaceae; genus Viscum; species Viscum album. The sequence goes on along the minus strand of OY728160.1, from coordinate 559,638,594 downwards.
TCAAATGGGTAACGAAATTGTCGTTCTTATCTATGGTAGATTGCCACCTCACAATCCAATATATTTTGATATCCCTAACCACATCCCTAGGATTTATAAAATTATGGATTAAATGTTTATTTATTATATTAACTAAATGTTTATATTTATTAAAATATATTATATCAGATAATTTATTTCATTTCCATCCATTTAAAAATGATAATGTTGTTTATGTATATGTGTGGACTAACAACTCCAATTAGAAATATGAATCGGTTTCCAACACCAGATCACATGTAAGATATATATATGTATATTAGAATAAATAATATGAAATTTATGATATAAATATATTTATTTAATGTTAAAATATTAATTATATTCATTCCATCATGATTTTTTAAAAAATGAAAATGTTACTCATGTTTACCTATGACATAAATTATTCATTATTATAACATAGTTAATTTTCCATAACCATATTTCATCGATAATTTTAAGATTATTATTTATATATAAGTAATATATTTTTCTCATTATTATTATTCAATATATAATTTAATGATTAAACTGTTGACCATGGTCAGCCTACCGAAGTCATTTTATACATATGAAGAGAATCTGGTCAAAACGATTGACGTGAACATAATAGATTATGTAAATTACTATAACATGGTAATAAATAAAATAAATGGAATAATAAAACGTAAAATTTTTATTAATAAATTAGTTAATTGAAATTAGATTATTATTTAGGATGATAAAGAATGTAAATGATGATTCAGACACGAGGTAAGTGATTTCATCTCAATTTCCCTTCATTAAGGAACATTTTGTTTTTTTGAATCTAATTTATTTTTTATGGTGTATATGCTACCCTTTTACATGTTATGTCATATATACTTCATATTTATAGTAATTTAATTTTTCAAATGAAGTTATTTTATATTATTGGATATGAATCAAATGTTAACAAGTGGTAAGGGGGTTCTTAAATCTATTTCCATTCATCGGGTTATACATCCACTTCATTGACTATGTTATACTATGAATATGTGTGAAAAAAAACCTGGAATATATTCTATTTTATTTTTATATTAATTTTTGTATATATAATTTTTAAAAAATCATTTATTGACTAATATTTCAACAATATCATCTTTGCAGTGTGACTTTCTTCTCAGTTTCTATTCCATTGAAATTTATTTGATATTATTCACTTATTTTCTTTTGTGTGGTGTGTATTCTTCCCATATGATATGTTCAACACGAGTAACTACTTATTCTTAATTAATAATGTTTCAATTCAACTTTATTATTTCAAGGCATTATAATTTATGAATTACCAAAGAGAGAAGTCTTTATTTTACAACAACCTTTTTTGGATTTTGTTAAGTTTCATTCAGAGAATATTATATTACAACATTTATAAAATCCATCTAATTTCATATAATTTTTATATTTATAGAATATTTATACTTCCATCCATAATTTCTACTATTTTTCACATGAATAAAAAAAATTAAAAGAAAACATGAATGTTTTCCCCTTTTAATCGGGTATATTTTTCTCCAGGTCCGTATTTTTTGAATTTGTTTTACAGAATTCATTTTTATTACTCAATAGATTTACTAATAAATTATTAAGATATAAATTAAATTTTATGTGGTTTTAATTAAATCTTTATAAATAATTCTCAACCATTTATTTCTAATATTCATTATTAACAGTCAAAATGATTTTTTTAACAAATATGACGTTAATAGAATTTCTAAATTCCATAATGATATACAATATTTATCTTATTATATATATTTTTATTGGTTTTGAAATATTACTCTTTATTGTATGAATATTTTATTATTTTACTTCCATTTTCATTATTTTTTCAAAGGATGTAATTTTATTAAGAAACCTATTATTTTTTAACAAATAAGAAATATTATCATATATTAATTTTTAATAATTAACATTGTATAAAAACATTCACTTTCTTATGTTCATTGGAAATTATATTCATCTAAAATAAAAATACTATTTGTAAAATGCATATGATTATTTCAGAAACCTTATATCATTTTTATATATGGTGTATTATTGAGAATTTTATTTCATTAATGGGGGGAGATTTTCAAAAATCAATATTCATTACTCATTATATAGAACCTCGATGAAAAGACATGTCTCAAGAGAAAAATTAGTTATCCAAAAAAATGGTTATTCTGTTTATACATACCCATTGATTAAATGGGGTATTCACATCGTATTGATGGTATATATATAATGATGTATGACATATTTAAATATAATATTAATTATTTGTTAAGTTGATAATTAATTTATTATTATCAAAGATATTATTTTATTAATATTATCCATATATTAAAATAAGGATCACGTTATTAATTAAATGACATGCTTTTTTAGTTATTTACCTTGTAATATATATTATTATTTGTTTACTTGTGATAAATTCTTCTGTACACATACCCTTACTATGTATCTAAGCTGACACTTTATATTTTCCCTTTCCCTATGATATAAATACTGAATCTTTGAGTGAGTACATGTTTTTATAATATTTTCTTTCACAATGATTGATATTTTGGTTTTCAAATGTAATGTAATATTCAATTATGAATATTTCTTATTAAGACCACTAAACTAATAGGTCATTCAAGATGTGATTTCTTGTATGTATACCAATGTATGAAATTTGAAATCAGCTCTAGGATACTATATTTGGGTTTTATATTGTTTGAATCAAATAAAAATTAGTAGAGCCCATGCAAACTAGATATAGAAACGCATAGATTATGGTACATAAAAATACAAATGATTTTGAGGACATTCACTAGAGACACTAAATTGTGATTTTGATGAGGATAGTTAAATATTTTATTGGTACAGTTATGGGTTAATAATTCTATGTATAATTATAAGTTTAATGTAAAAAATACCCAATTTAGGTTATATTTAATGAAATTACCGTGGAGACATTTATTGAGTTTTAATAGATTACTTATGTATATTTAAACCATATTCATAACATGTGTTTTAGTGAAATGGTTATTTTTAGAATAATAATTTTAGAATTTGTTGATATAATATTGAAGTTATTAATACCCTTTATGTTTAATATGATCCTCGAAGTTAAAATAATAATACTTAATTAATATTATTTAATTTTTTGAATACATATATAATATAAAACACCATTTTAGTTAAAAATCTATTTGATGACTAAGGTTATTTTTTATGATGTTAATCAAATATTTTATAATTTTATATAAGTTATATTAATATAGTTTTATAAAAGGAAAACCCACATATCAGATGATAAAATGTCACATCTGAAAAGGTCATGGGGCTTGAACCCACATCTAGAGGGTGAGAAGGTTGTGGTGCATTCCACTAGACTGTGTGATTTCCTTGTTAATATATAATTGTTTTACTTAACAGGAATGATATATAAATATTATGTTAATTTTTGGAGACATGTGATAGTATCTCATCTTTTTAATTTTGGGCTGATTAATTATATTTCAATATATGTTTTACTATCTTTATGTATTTATAACCATTAGGTTTAACATAATGGATTATTTGGGAAGAATTAAATTAAATTATTAGGAATGTATGTTGACGGAATGAGATCACCTTTCATATAAAAAAAATTAATAATGTTTAGAATATTGAGGTTATTAGTATGTTGGGAATTTCTTGTGGTCTAATATATATTAAAAATTTGGTGTAATTTTTTTCGTAAAATGTAAAATTTATTCCTATAAATGTCTATACATTTTAATTAGTATTTTAACTTCTAGTAACCATTTAATTTTTAGTTCATATTTAAATACAAGAGGAATTTTGTATTATTCTTTTATGGATTATATAACTTTTCAAAAGTAAATTTTAGTGTTTCATGAATAAAATATATTCATTGGATAATCAGTTCATAGATTAATAGATGAATAATAAATTTTTTGAGCACGTCCAAAAAATGAAATTATGCTTATGATATAAGAATATATCAATAAAGTATACTACCATATGTTAATAGTAAAAATGATAAAGTCATTTATGAATGATAGTAAAATTATCATAAGAAATTATCATATTACAATCATTTATGTTGAATTTATGTTCTTTTAACCCATCACATCCTTTTGGTTTTTGTGTTTTTAAAATTATCCTATTATGTTCTTTATCAGTGTATATTACTACATGGGTGTTAGATTTATTCGGAATGTCCATATTATCACTTACCAATAATGTAATCTTATTTAGAAACCTAGTTATGTGTTATTCCAGATTACCTTCATATTTCCCTTTCTCACTAATCAGGAGGAAATTTTATTTTCCCATTTCATGATGAGGGTTTTTAATCAATAGAATTATAAAATATCAAACCATTGATTACTGAGAACAATTTCAAATTTTGAGGACACGACCATTAAATTGAGTATTATATTGTTGTGAAGGCCTAAAATTTTAGATAAAGAACATTATATTTGATATCATATGAGACATGAAACATCGAGATTAAATAACCTATGAAATTTAGTTTATTAAATTTACCCTCTTCGATTTCTTACAGAATGTGTAACCCTAAGTATAAATGAACCATAATATAGTATACCTAGTTTTTAAATAGTTACATGTGAAATTTAAAAACTAAATTATTAAAATTAGTTTTATATATTGATTACAAACAAAATAATAATTGTCTAAAAGAAAAAGAAATGTTTTTTGAAAAACTATTTTTTTCTAAAAGATGGTTTAGTCATTCTTTTCACGCATAATTTAAACTTAGTTTTTTGGCACTTTTAAAATATATATTTGAAAAAATAAAAATCATTTTTTAAATCACAATATCAACATTATATTATAATAAATTTTTGAGATTTTTATGAATTATTTCATTTTATGATTAAAATTAAAAATGCTGAATTTCTTTGGGAAATGCCTTTTCATTTAAATAATTTATAAACATAAAATTATATTTGAATTTTTTTTATTATAATATTTGTTGAAAATGATTTATTTTAAACCAATTTAGGTCATAATTATAGTTTTTATAGTGAATCTTTATATATAAACATTATAAAAGGTTAAATATTTTCTCGTTGAAAACATTTTTCTTATTCTGTCTGTGAGATTTACATTGAATTAAATTTTAAAATTTATATGAATGAAATTTTTTAATATTTGTTCCATATTTTTAATCACAATATATTATATTATCTAATTAGGTGAAATTAATTTTTTTCTAAAATTTATAGTTAAAATATTTTAAATTATTTAATATAGTAATGGAAAAAATGAGGTTTCTATGGGGTTAAACTAATAATATAGGTGTTGAAATAATATAAAAACAGGTAAAAATATTATTTAATTACTATAATTACACCATATAATTCCCAATTGATAATATTGGGACATTAGGGATCTTATTAAGGTCATTAAAATTATCATTTGGGATTCTTTTGGGAAATTTCAATATAATTTCCATGGAGGTCCACTTCCCCCACTTATAAAAGGGAACTCCATCCCCTCAATTATTTAGGCATACGAAGACCATCACATTAACTAAACCATGAAAAGTATTCTCTCATGAATCCTTTTTTATATTATAGATATTTTCTTCTTTAAAATATACCATCCTTATGGTCTTTAAGAAGTAATCCCAAGGAGGTTTCTCTTGGAGAAGGTAATTATCTTAACAAATCCCTTTAATTTACTTTATTATTTTACCAAGATCAATTATGTATAATGAATTAAAATATAATAAAACTATTATATATCATGTAATTATTTGATGTTATTTTTATGGTATAATATGTATCTATGTCCACATTCATCAAATGGGAAACGATATCATTGATTGTGTGTATGGTGGACTACCACCTCACACACAAATATAGTTTGTATTCCAGGATCACCTTTCAAGGATAGATATAATAATTTATATAGAAATTTTTGATAACATTTATGATCATATTATAAATTATTTATTTTAAAATCATAGTTTCCTTTTTCATTCTTTTCTATTTTAAATACAATAATGTCTCTTGTGTGTATGACAGACTATAGCCTCATGAAGTGATGTGATTTGTTTGGAAATTACTCATTATATGTAATAAGATAAGTGTAAAATTAATGAATACATGTGATATATATGATATCATATTTGTATTTGAATTGAAAATACCATCCACATTCTTACCATTTCACTTATTAAGGGGATGATATCGTCACTCATGCTTATATATTTCTAACTGTCTACATGAAGAAATGTGATTCATTTTCAATTTTCAAAATTTTTAAATAGTTCAATTTTTTTTAATATTTATGAAATATGATATTTATAATACTAAAAATAGTATTTAAATTATAGAAATATATTATAGAAAATGAACCAGAACATTCATGAAAAATGGCACAAGAGAAAATAAGATAATTAACAACAAAAATAAAGAAAATAATTAAGTATTATTAACAAACGGGTGTTAATATTTAATAATATGATCATATATGATATTATAAATATTAATATGGTTCTAGTAAAAATTAATAACATTCTTAAAAACATTTTATTGGTTGTTAATATTTGTTAAACTATTGCAAAGTGAAATCTAATTTATATCATTGCAATTTAGATTCCATTGAGTCTTATATTTTTTATTATTCACCAATTAAATTTTATTTGGTGTTTATACTATACCATTTATATTTAATAACATGATTCAGTAATAATTAAAGGTACATTATGTTTCACTTTAAATTATTTCATCCATTGGTATTTTACATGGAAATTACTTAATGGTAAATGTATTGTAATATTTCACTTTCTTTTCTAATTGTTGTAATTCTCTTGAAAAATCACATTATTATGATCATTTTATCATATGATATTACATTTCTAATAAATATACAAATTATTTTAATCATGTATTATAATATTTATTAAAATTTGTAAAATTTTATTTTTACACGCTATATTTTATTTGAAATTTATCTAATTAAGTGGGAAATATTGATAAATTTGTGTCCATTATTTTGTATGGATATTTGTTAATAAGGAATATTAATTAACAAATTATATAAATTAATTAATACAAGAGTGATTAATTGAAAATATATTTATAAGTGGGGATAATTCATATAAATCCAATCTATTCATCAATTGATATCACGAGACAAATCAGTTGGACAAACCAATGGGTGTTTTCCCAATAGTTTTAAACATTCTTGTGAATGGCCTCGATCGTAGAAGTAATGTTTTCTTTACCAAATCAACTTGTATCCAATAGTTTTAAATTATCATTTTTAATGTATTTAAGATAGAGGTATTATGATCTTGATTTCATGACTTCCAATAATTATGCATTTCCTTCCTTTTGTATTTAGTTATTATTATCCAAGATATTTTCCCAATGATATTATATCTGGATGCATTTAATTCTAATATTATTGATTAAGTGGCCTATGTTTTTATTTATTTACCATGATATATTGATTATTATTTATCTATTCATGTATTCATGTTATTTAAATGGAATGTTTGTTTGGTTATTTATTTTCCATTATTTATTTATTTATTCATGATAGCTTCTAACATACTTATCCCTTACTAAGAATTTTAGATCACCTGAATTTTTTTTCATTTCCATAGGATATTAAGAACAAATATTCAAATGAGGTTTAATTTTTTGCATTCATTTTATTTTATTTTGTATTAATTTCAATTTTCAATCCCCAATTTAAAATTGGTATTTTGTTTTTATCTGGTTCTCCAAAACTACTAAACTGACCAGTCCTTTGGGATTTGATTCATTATATCTATAGAAAAATAATAAACTAAGACACTTTCCCTATTCATCTTGGTTTTCGATCATTAAATTTAATATTATAGGATTTTTTAGTAGATAAATTTGAAAACATATTTTGGAAAACAAATATTAGGGATAATAACACCTTTAATGATTTGGTAGATATGTATCGAACAACATCATAATGTTTTTGTATGGTATAGATTATCCATTTTTTACTTACAATAAATCATTTTATTGATCCTACAATAAGATGTGGATTGTAAATAGATTAACCTAGGTGTAATAATCTGAAATGGGTGAATTGGTCTTGAACTGATTTCATATAGTTCACAACAACATGTCTTACTATGCACTTGGTCTGAAACTCCTAGGGGTTATGATTTGGATTATTCTATGTTACATACAAACCATTCTGAATGATTAGAATATATAATGACAATGATTGATGTAGTGTAAATATTTGGGGAATTATATTGTAAAATTTTTGTCTCAAAGTAATATGAATGTTTTTTTGAAACTAATGTGTATAAAGTATTGAATTACTGAGGAAAATGGTATAGTATAATGGAATAAAATAATTTTCATTCTAGGGATCCATTTATTGTTTATTTTCCAAATTGTGGGAAACCTAGGTATTATCTTATTCAATTCCATATTCTAAATTACAACCCCTGGTATAATGAATAACCTATGTTGAAATAAATGTTATGATTTTTTTTAGTAATGAAATTGTGGGATTATTTTTTATTAATAACTTTTTTTGGTGAAAAATATAGGAAAAATTAAATGAATTTTTAAAATTTAAGAATCGTATGGGTATTTATTTACTAAATAGTTGTGGATAAAACCATGAGATTATGAGTATAATGTTAATAATAATTCTAATGTATTAAAAACATTTTTTTATTTTTATGTGATGGGATGTCTACCAGGATTCAGGCTATTTATGTTAAAATTTAGAGGATGCATATGGTTTTGTAAAAATGTTATTTGAGAATACTGCTTTTAAATTTTATAGATATGATTTCAAATGTATTAATAATCATTATGGATCTTATAATCCTTTTTATAACATTAATAATATTCATATAATATTCTTCTACATTGTGAAAAAACGTTTTTATTGAAAATCCTAGTAAAAAGTTTATTTAATGATTATTTTTTTCAAGGATGTCCATCATATTTTTTGGGAATGTTATAGAAATTATATTAAAATAGTTTATAAAATTACAAAAAGCATGTTGGGTGACCACCTATAATGTCTATCAAGGCCATGGGGAAAGAACCCATAATCAAAGAAGAAATTTTGTTTAACAACCACCTTTGGCCTATGTGATATCCTTGTTAATATTACATTATTTATAAGATTTTTTAAGTGAATATTAATCACAAAGAAGTGGTATTACTTTTGAGATTTAGATATTAATTTTTTATATCAGATAACTTATGTCCACTGAATTATTTTATAAAAATATTCTGATAGAGATGGAAATACATTTAAAAAATTTAAGGATTTGATGATCCATTAAAAATAAATTTTGGTGCTTCAAGAATAAATTATTAATTTATGGATATTTATTTTCTATAGTGAGTTATGAATTCAAATTTCATTGAATCATTTCCAAAGCATCATATTTTTATTATAAATAGAAACATATCAAGTAAGTATATTTCCTTATATTAATTGATAGGAACCAAAATTCCTAATATTTAAGAAAAGAACCTTGAAATAAAAAATTTATCCTATTACATTCATATCCTATAAATAAATTGGCATTTTCAATCGTCACTAATTTTTCATTTTTATATCCTTAACATACAATAGATCATTCACTATCTTGTGATAAAAAAACTCTATAACCCTCTATTATTATTTATGTTTTTCTTCTATGTCCACATATTCACTTTCCACCAATGATAGACTAATTAGAAACCATGTAATCTGTTATTCCATATGACCCTTGTACTTTCCATTCTCTCTAATTAGGAGAATATTTTATTAACCCTTTTATCCTGTGGGATTTGTCAACAATGGTATTTATAAATTTCAACCCCCCTTATTAGAGATTGAAATCTTAAATTGATAATATGGAATTTATTTATGGTGGGGAGAATATAACACCTTAAAATATTTAATAATAAATTTTTATTTAATATCATATTTGATATGAAATTTCGAGCTTAAATAACCAACAAAATTTATTTTTTAAAATTTAAACTCTTTGATAGCTTATAGAACATACAACCATGCATCCAAAATGAACTATAATATAGCATAATTCGCAATTAAATTTAAGGGTATAAATTGTACCAACTATTTTATGAACATTATGGTTATTTTTTACTATAAATAAATAAATAATAATTTAAAATATAAAAAATCAAAAAAAAAGTATTTTTTCTAAAAGGGTTGTTCAGTCACACTTTACATGAATTATTTAGAATTAATATTCACCAAAATTTATATATAATTAATTTATTAATTTACTATAATTTTTTAAATAGTCATATCCAGATTATTTTATGAATAATTCTCTGAATTTATCTTTAATATTTCATTTTTTGATAAATACTAAAAAATTATTGAATTTTAATTAAAAGATACCTCTTTTTTAAATTATTTATAGTGATAAATTCTATATTTTTAGTTTTTCATTAAAATTATTTCAATTATATATATATTAATCCAATTTAGTTTATTAGATTCATTTTTATGTCTAATTTTTATATAAAACACAATGTAAACTTGTGGACAATTTCTCTAGAAAAACCATGTTTCTTGTTGCATCTGTGGGATTACTTTTAAATTATAATTTTCAACTTATTTAAATTTAATTTTGTTAAATAAAATAAATATTTGGTTTCCTAAAAATTTATATTATATAATATTTTCCCATTAATTTTTAAATAAAATCAATTGTGAAAATAGTTAAATTATTTACCACGATTAAAGAAGAATTGACTTTACTATGGCGTTAAAATAAGAATAGAGGGATTCAAAAGACCTACCAAAATGTCAATATCTTCTTGGATATTCATATATGCATATTATACATTCCATAATTCAATAAATGATAATTTTTTAATCTTTATATTGGTTAATTATGTTATCATTTTAGATTATATTGGAAAATTTCAATGTAATTTCAAAGGAGGTTCTTTACCCCACTTTTAAAAGAGAACTCCCTCCCATAAATTATAAAAATATCCCAAGAACTTTTTCTTAATAAGACATTGAAAATTTCTCTCAACAAAATCCTTATTTATTTTCTATATCTTCTTTTCCTTCCAAAATAACATCCATATGGTCCTCAATATCAGATCCAAAGGAGGTTTCTCTTACAGAAGGTAATTATCATAACAAATATATTTAATTATAAGTCTTATTTTACAACGACAAATTATGTATTAAACCATAAAATATAATTAATATAATATCTCCCATATAGTTATATTTAATTATGCTTATGTAATAATAATTATCCATCTCCACTTCCATCAAATGGGAAACAAAATCCTCGATCGTGTGTGTGGTAGACTTCTACTTTGCAAACTAATGTAGATCGGTTTCCATAACCACCCTTCATGGTTGGATATAATGATATATTTACACATTTTTATGATATATATTATATAATTATACTTATTAAATTTTAATATTACATATACATAATTAAATTCTACTTTGATTCCAATAAGATATATGTGCTCGTGTGTATGAAAGATTACCACCTCATGAATAGATGTGATTTGTTTTTTTCACTTTCAAATTACATGGAATTTAATATGATTAAGATTAATAAATAAATATTATATATATGTAACATTCCAGGTAAATAAAAATATGAAAATTTTCATATTTATTAATATTTGTGAATAAAATATTAATATTACTTTAAAAAGGGATGTTATGTTCAATGGCGTACCCAATACGCAACAACGAGTTTCTTTGAAATCTTATGTTGCACACTAATAATATAATAATATTATTTTAAATGGTAGTAAACGCCTATCCATTGTAATGGCGGGAATGAATATAACTAACTAAAAAATGATTATATATTATTGTTAAATATTTTAATAATTTTCCAATAAAATATATAGGCTTAAAATGCGAATGAATCCAATTTTAAGCATAAATATTCTAATATTCATTAAAAGGTCGATTAACAGCCTTTTGATGGAAAAACATTTTTAAATATACTTCTTCTCACTTTTGTATATTATATTTTACAAAATAAAATCCTTCATTGGAATCGGGACATCAAAATTTACTTTGTGTAAATTTTTGGTATTTTTCCGATAAGAATCGTTTTTAATGAATAGTGAAAAATCTTGTTTTTTAGTTCAAATACACTTTTTAGTCTAATTTATTTCTATGGTAACATTAATTTTTAATTTATTTTATTGTGTTATTAAAATATATTTTTACCATTTAATCCAATTCTTCTCATTAGAATTAATTTAATTTTGAAAATGGACATAAACAATTATCAATCTTTTGATAGAAGTTGTTTCTTAAAAACACACTATTTGTTTTGACAGCTGAATTAACTATATAATTTATTACTGAAAATTAATTGTTTTGAATTTTTTAAAATGGACTTCATTTTTTAATTTTTAATATCAAATATATCTTAGGGTTAATTTTTGGTATTTTTCTGATAATGTTTATTTTTTAGGAATATTAAAAAATAAAACATTTTAATTCAAAATTTCCTTTTCATCCAATTTATTTTTATAGTTATATTGTCATTTTAATTGGTTTTAAAATGAAATTTATTCATTTTTTTATCATTCAATACAATTTTGTTCAATGTATATAATTTAAATTTTAAATTGGATGTAAAAACAAATCAATATTTTGATAGAATTTACATCTTAAAAACCTGTCTTTGGTTTTGACAACAGGAATTATTTTTAAATTAATTACTGCAATTTTTGTGTTTGGAATTTGTTAAAATTTATTCTATATTTGGAATCATAAGGTCCTAATTATGTAATTAAGACTCTTTTGTTTTTCGGACATTATGAATAGTAACGACGACAATTATCGTTAATTATAATGATTAATTAGTAATCAGTAGTTATAGGTAATAAAATAATTAAAAAATAATATAAAATGACCCCAACATGTGTCCAAATCCACATATTTGAGTCATGTATTTCCATGTGAAGCGTTTTTCCAAAAACTAGTGCCCATGAAGTCGCATGGGTGTGATAGTGACATTTATGACATTATTTTTAAAAAGAAGAGAAATATAACAAAGGTTTGTATATCCTAAGTAAAACAATTTTAATTTTGTTTAAATATATTAAATATTAGATTATAAATAAAAATTGGAAATATAAAAATATTTCCTACATTTGGTATTTTTTTAATAATATTTAGACATTAAATAGATAAATTTATTTATGACATCATGATGATGCAGTGATCAACTCATTAATGAACGATTTAAATAAAATCAAAAGATAAGGTAAAATCTAAGACATACACTTGTCTAAAACCTATTTTTGAGTGGATTTCAATCCCTTATCACCTTTTCCTTAAAATATATCATTTTCAGATCATTAAAATCCAAAAATAACTTTATAATAAAGTAACATTTCAAGACCTTCAAAAAGTAACCCTCCTCCCTCTTATAAAAGGCCCTCACCTCTACCCCCTTACCCATACATCTCAATCCCTTGGCTCATCCAAAATCTATTCATATTATCTATAAACATACCTCTATTACTCTTAGAAGCCTCCCTTTGGGTATATGTCATTCCAAGGAAGCCTTTCACTCAAATCAAAAAAGAGTTACCTGATTTAGAGGTAATGTCCTCTCTCTAGTATCTTTCTTTTATTTTATTTCTTTACTCACCACTATATTATTATTTTTTGATCCCATAATAACACCAGTATCCTTAATATAATAGGATATTGTTATGATAAGTATTATACCTACACATAAACAAATCTCTGCCTAATGTTTAAAGAACATACTCTCTCTGTGGGTGGTGAATTGCTGCCTCACTAATCAATGATTGTTCAATCTTCTATTAACACCTTTCATGGTGCCCATTATGATGTCACCATATTTATATATAATATATGTGGTATTTATTTTTTCTATATGATTCTGAATTTTATTTTTAAATCACAACGTTGTGCTTTTCATGTTGTGGAACTGCGATAATTTCATCTGAGGATGTGTGGACTACAGCCCCATAAAGTGATGTGACTCGTTAATGGAAAACATGGAATTTATAAAAAATTTAATTAATGAACTTATTTTACCTTTATAGAATATATATTATACTATAGTTATAAAATATCTATGTCTCATTTAGTTTTAATGTCCATTAATATGATGAAAAATGAAAGTAACGTTCATCAGTACGTACGACCTACCATCTCCATGAATGGTACTTTTCATTTTATATCTCCAAAAATTATTGAATATTATGAAATAAATATATAATGAATATATATGAAATTTAAATGATGACCAAAATTCTGGAGATGATGTACTTATAACTACATGGGCAATTCGTTTCAAACATGTTCATTTTTGACTCATGTACCAAACATCGACAAAACATATGATATGAACTCACATAATTAACTAATTATTATAACATGATAATATGTGATATTAATTGAATAATAATCTTTAAAATAATTCCTTAATCAATTATTATTTGACTTAAGTTTATTATTCAGGAATATAAAGAACGAATTAGAACAAGTCAGACTTGAGGTAATTGGATTTCTTATTTCACATTTAATTTCGTGAGTTTTCCATTATTCACCACTTATTTGTGGCATGTGGTGTATTGTGTATAGACATTTCATATATATTATCATGATTTTATTTATATTCCTGGTATTATGTGATTCATATGGTGTTTATTATCTTTTTTTCATACGACTCGATTGATAACGACGAGGTAAGGGGTTGTATCTCACTTTTTATTCCCGTGAGATTCATGCTACATTTTCCAAAATTTCCTTTTGTGTGGTGTATTTACAGCCCATGATTGTATTATTTATGTAATATATATTAATTTATGGGTATTTACATCTTCATTTTATAATCATTCTTCATGGGGTGTACGTTTTGGAAGTTACCCAAATCGGTAAGGGAACCTTTCACCCTCCTCTTTTTAAAAGACTTAATTTTTTAGGCCTTTTAATATACATCATATTATGTTGGGATATGATTTTATATATCCTTATTGCTTTAAATTTTATGTCCATGTCATCAGATACCCTTTTTATCTCTCATCAACTCATTTTCTGAATTTTAATGTGACACCGTTTGGCTGTCAAATTTCTATAGGGGATCTTTTTAACCCAATTTAAATACTTGGGGTTAAACCTCTACTCCTTGATTATGTCGTAATATGAATATGTGTGGATGGACTCTGATTTTTTTACACTTAATATCCAATTATATTGAATATATTTTTATTTTTCACACATAATTATGTAATTGATTTATCCTAAATCTAAGGATACCTTCTTTGTATAGGACTTCGTCTCAATCTCCTTTCATTGCATAATATTGTGATTTCTACACGACATTATTTTATACGATGTATAAAACGCTTTTGACTTTTAATTTCATTCAAATGGAATCTTTTTACATGGAGTATGTTACTAAAAGACAAAAGTAATGTTTTTTTATTACATATGTGGTGACAACGACTTCTCTGCCACCGTGACCATTATTTGTGTTTCAGCTTCCTCTACAAGCCATAATTTTTTAAAATGAAAAATAAATACCATGTTTTACATTGCTTTTATTTTGGTATTGAAAATGGTTCTGATAATGTTTTGATTATATTAATGTGTTGTATTGATATCTTATTATTGAAATGTTGAAATTTTATGTTTCCTTTATGCATGTTTTATGTGATACGATTATGTTGTGGTTCTTGGGAATTTTTTATAAAGTCTAGTGATTTCGTGATAAACTAAGGGCAGCTGAGCCCAATGTAGCTCTCTATTGCATTGGGTAATGTGAAGGAATTAAACTCTGAGGTTTTTTTGAAGATATTTAGGAAATATACTGTGATTGGTATTCCAAATGTAACCATGAGGGTTACTCCCTATGTAAGAATTCTATGAATGCCTAAAGTTACCTTTATGTCTTTTGATTTCTTTGACTTATTAATCAATCATATGATTTCCTGAGGTATGTAAAGTGCTTATGTTTTATGAGTAAATTATGTTTTCATTGATTCTTATGTATACATGGACTAGTGTTTTCTTTCCGTATTTTGATATCTCTTACTAAGCTTTTTATGCTCATCCCAAGTTTTTGAAATGTTTCCCACAGGACTTAAAGCTGAACAGGGTCAAGGATGGGATCAAGGAAAGGCATGTTGTCTAAAACATGGAACTAGACATGTTTCTTTTTAAGTGTTTATGTTTTATGAAAAAATGTAAACTAAGTAGAAGTTTCCACTTTATAATCTTTTGAGATATAATAGTTATGTCTTAATTCTCAAACACTCTAAACCTGAAAAGATCTTCAATGTGAATTACTTATTTAATTCATGATTTATAATGTTTTAAGGCTGGGTCGATATAGTAGGTATCAGAGGTCGGTTTAGATAACTTTAGAGGTTAGGGTATTCTTCAAGCTTATGTGACATTACCATAATGGTTATGATTTCAGAAAGACTCATAGTTTTTTTAGATAAATTTAATGAGTTTAAGATAACATGAATAATTATATCTTAGTATTATATAATGATTTACTTATATAATCAAACTGACCTTTTTGGATTTAGTAAATGGCTAGATCTAGCAGGCACCAAAGTAACAGTCGATGTAAAGAAAACTGTGACGGTTTTCTGAACAAGCAACTAAATGATATGGGATCTCCAATGAGAACTCTTGTAGTTATTCTCAACCAACTATCTAGAGTCATGATTGACCACCTGATCCTTAGTGATTTTTATAAGGCATCATATATGAAGAAACAAATCCCTACAAAATTTCATGTAATAATCATAAAGGTAAGTATGTTAAAAACCCTATGTGTCAAAGATGTGGAATGATACACAAAGGAAAATGTTTAAAATGGACCGAAAGATGCTATAGATGTGTAAATTAATGTCATAAAGCAAGAACCTTCCATGGATAAAGGGTGTATCTAGTTGACTCTAGGAAAGGGAAAAAAGTTCTTTCTAAAGAATCGTTTGAATTTTTTAAATGTGGTGTGCATGGTCATTATTCAAACACATCTCCCACATAGAAGTTTCGGGAATGGGATCACCAGGATCGTTCAAATATCTGTTTTCCAATACCGAATTCCATTCAAATTGAGGATGAAGAAACTAAAAATGACCATTCAAATTTATGGATTATTTCTTAACATATGTCTTCCTATTATTGAATCATTGGATATGATTCATGATTTTGTTATTAGGAATTATGTATTTAAGAATAAGTTGGAAAGGAATCGTTAATGGATCATGAAGAATGTTGAATGAGTAAGAATTCAACATATAAGGGATTCAAGAGTTATGGTATATTTTAGGATTGTGAAATTATTAAAAGTATTAAAGCTATTTTGATGATGAGATAACATTAGAATAATTCTTATAGTATGTGTAACCCTGATGTTTGATATATGAAAATTTTATTCAAGGAATAATTATCTTTTCTTTTTTGGATATAGTTATAAAGAACCATTTGGGTTTATATTATCTTTGAATTTGAGGCAATTACAAGTTAATACATTTTGTGATGCAAGACAAAAAAATTTAGGTAACCTTTGTAGTTGAAATATGTTATGGTTATTTTTTATGAATTTATCTTTTTTTTGGGAATGTTATATAATTATATAGTTTTTTAAAAGGGACAACACGGTGATCGTGTGACAATCTGTCGCGTCAGATGAAGCTGTGGGAACTGAACACACAACCAAAGTGCAACTGGAATTTATCACCTACCACAGGACTACGGGAAGTCCCTGGTTAGTTTAACTAATTATTTTTAGTTAGATGATTTTATGAATAAATAATAAGTTGATTTTGGTTTACCTATATAAATGATTAAACTATCAGGGATTATATGTGATTAGGTTAATTAATTTTCAATATGAGACATTAAGTGTAAATTATGTTATTTGGAGATAAATGTTAAGATTTATCTTGGAAGACTATGTGATTAAATCCTTCAGAGAATTGGGTTTCAAACTTTGTTTTGATTACATAGAAGAATTTTATGTATAGCTTTTTATTTAATGGTCTTTCTTGAACCTTGGGTTCTTTTTGTTGAATTTTGGAGATTAAGAGTAGTATTTGTTTTTATAAATTATTAAACTTTTATGGATTATCTGATATTGTACTAACAATTTTTGTTTCGGATAAGGTCTAAATACATGGGAAATATATAGTTCATATTTTGTGGGTTAGGTGATTCTCAATATGTTTATTATAGTGCTCTTAATGTTAAAAATTCATCCTAAATACGCATCTTTTAGAGACAATATCAGTTTGTGTAAGAAATATAGTAAGAGATGAAAGTATACATGAAAAGTAAGTATGTTTCCTTATGTTTTAGTTAAGCTCATAAATAAATTCCTCAATTAAAAGTAACTTAAAACAAAAACGTTTTCTATTAACCTTTCCTACTGGGGAATCAAATACTGTTTAACCGATCACATGTTTGTGATTTTCTGGTGGTTAACTTTCTCCTAGTCATATTTTCTATCACTCTCCATCAGAACATGACCCATTGTTTTCTCTTCCATATCCATGTTTTCCTACATAGAATCCTAGTATTTTTTGTCTTGGGTGACCTTTTTTACTTTTCTTTCTTTATTTTAAAGTGATAGTTTACTGACTCTTTTTCCGATGTGTGCCTTTCAATGAAGTTTCCGAGCCCAATTTTAAATTTGGGAGGAGGAAATTCCCAAAAGGGGCGAAAGATGTAACATCCCAGGTAAATAAATAATATGAAAATTTTCATATTTATTAATAGTTGTGAATAAAATATTAATATTACTTTAAAGGGGGTGCTATTTTTGATGGCGTACCCAATACGCAATAACAAGTTTCTTTGAAATCTTACGTTGCACACTAACAATATATAATATTATTTTAAATAGTAGTAAATGCCTAACCATTGTAATGGTTTCAATGAATATAACTAACTAAAAAATGATTATATATTTTTGTTAAATATTTTAACAATTATCCAATAAATTATAGAGACTTAAAATGCGAATGAATCCAATTTTAAGCATAAATATTCTAATATTCTTTAAAAGGTCGACTAACTGCCTTTTAATGGAAAATCCTTTTTAAATCTACTTTTTGTGACTTTTATATCTTATATTTGATAAAATAAAACCATTATTTCGAATCGGGGCATCAAAATTTACATTGTGTAAATTTTTGGTATATTTCTGATAAAATTCATTTTTTTCATGAATAGTGAAAAATGTTGTATTTTAGTTCAAACCCATTTATTAATATAATTTATTTCTAGGGTAAGATTTTCATTTTAATTGGTTTTAAAGTGTAATTATAATATAAGTTTTCCATTTAATCCAATGGTATTTATTATAAATAATTTCACTTTGAAAATGGACATAAACAATAATCAATCTTTTGATAGATATTGTTTCTTAAAAACACGCTATATGTTTTGATAGCGGGATTTAACTATATAATTTATTAATGAATATTCTATTTTTTTAATTTGGTAAAATGGACCTCATTTTGTAATTTTGAATATAAAATATATCTTAGGGTGATTTTTTGGTATTTTTCTGATAATGTTCATTTTTTAATGAATAGTGAAAATTACCGCATTTTAATTCAAAATTGCCTTTTCATCCAATTTATTTTTATAGTTATATTGTCATTTTAATTTGTTTTTTTCAAAACAATAACCTTTTTTTAAATTAAATATTCATTTAATTTCCATTCCGGATTTGTTTTGGGGGTTTACCACACATTTTGGTGAAAATGGTGGGTTTTGAAAAATTGGGCCAAACCTTGAGCCTAATTCCAGATTTAAAAACAAATTTCGTTTCTTCTATAACTCCTTCAATTTTTACTATTTTATACCCATTCCACTTCCCAATTTTAATAACCTGATATATTAAAATCACTATGTCCCTTTGGACCACATATAAATCCAAAGTCATGATGGATTTGGGTTTTTTATTAAGGTAATGGGCCTGCCCGTAAGCCCATTTCCAGCTTTAAATTATTTTTTTAAAATTTCAATATCTCATTCGTTTTTACTGTTTTTCGGTTATTAGACCTCTCACTCGAATCCAGACACCTCATTCTCACCCCCATTATCTCCTTTTCCTCTTTGGAGCTCATATACCCCAAGGATTAGGGAGATATTTCTCAATCTTTCTCAAATCGACCAGATTTGATAAGGTAAAATGATTAATTCATAACTCCATAAATTGTCAGTATTATCCCCAAATTCGGTCCCCACATGACCTAATATAAATCCTTCAGTTCTCCATACCAGTTTTGGGTACTTCAAGATTCATATATTGGTGTATTGGGGATGATTTCCTCAAGATTTTTCATGTAATATAATTCCTTCTTATTTCCCTCCATCCTCTTTTAGTTTTATTTACACATTCTTGAAGTTCCTCATATCCAGAAGCTGGGGTTTGATCCTAAGTTTTTATTTGGTGTCTTGTGGGTCAATTATTGTGGTTTATGTCTGGATTTATATTCATTGTGGTGCAGCGGTGGTGCGCTTATGTTTTCGCACCAAGTATTGAGGGTTTCGACTCAAAGGGTAGGTGATTCCAGGTGTAACCATTTTTTGATGAGTTAGATTGGTTGGTTTATTAATTTTTTATGTTTATAAATTGTTTTGTGTTGTTTCAAAACTGTTTTTGTTGGATTTGGTTAAACATTTAACTTTTAGTTGTATTTATCTTGAAATTGGGTACTTTTCATGTGTGACTCTTGGGGCAATGTTTGGGTTTAGTTTATAACATATGAAAGTGATTTATTAGTCTTGTATGGGTCTTACAATTATGGTCTGTTAATTCCTTATTGTCATGTGGTCCTTGAAAAGAGGTTTTTGAATGAGTTTAAGGAGTAAAACCGTGTTGTACTTCTTGAAGGTGATTTATGAAAATGTGTGTTTTTCATCCGTATCTTTGTGGAATTATTTGATGTATTATTATAACACATTGGGGTGGTTAAATAATTTTTTTAGGGCTGAAAATTCGGTTTTGGATTGGTATTGTATGATTTTGGTTTTTAATGAGGTTTTTGAAATGGGTTTGGTGTGCATACAATGGTTATACCTCTTAGGTTTGTTTTATAAAAACTGCAAATGTTTTAGTTGGTTAAAAAATGTTGGGAAAGGGTGTATATGTACTGTTTGGGTGATTGTGTTCATCTAATGTGGGTTTTTTTAATGGTAAATTTTATATTTGAGATGTCAAACATTTTTATAATGTTTTATAAATTTCCGAAATGTTTTACTAAATTGTGTTTTGTGTGCGAAACACGGGTGTGGGATGTTTCATGTGAGTTTATTGATAAAACGAATTGTGAAGGTGAGAAGGGTATCATGTGACATGTGTGTTGGCTGTTATGAGATTTGAATATCTTGTAATGGTTTTATAAAATTATTTAAAGGATTTTTTGATGTGTTAAAGAAATGTGAAAAGTGTTGTAGGCAATTTTGGTGTGAGTTTGATTTCAAAATGCATTTGAATGAAAAGTGGAATTTGTGACTTGTGTAAAGTACATGGGGTTGTTTGGTTAATGTGTGATGTGGAAGTGATATTTTCATGTGAAAACAATATTTCTTGGATTGATGAACTTGTTTGAGCACAAAGGGAAAACCCGGGTATCTAGGCGGGTGGACGTGTATTAGTATGCTAGTGAATCTGTGGGGTTTGGCCTCAGTTTCACTTATCAAGATTGACGCTTACAAATCTAACTAAACTATGATGATGATGATTGGGGACCACTAGGTTATGGGTCTGATCCCTACTACTGGATCGTGGACAGGAACATATATTTGTTGTTGTTACTCTCACCGAGATACGAGGTACCTCGAACCCACAGCTAGCTAGTGCCTAGGGTTTATTTCCTATTACTTGTGCTCATTAGATACTTTGTACATACCATTGGTAAATGGTATTGTTGGCTGTAAAATTCAGTAGATTTGTTATTTTATTTTAAAAGTGTTGGTCCTTTTAAATTAGCCCATATGAAAACCGTTTTCATTTATTGTTGCATCCTTTAGAAAATTGTAACAAGCATTTTTTATTTACAAAACATGTAATGATTTTTGTCATGAAATGTTTATCACATGGAATATCTTAGTGGTGGTATCCTAATGGGGCTTTTCTCACACCCTAATTACACCTTTGGGTGTATGTAGACTTGCTTATTTTATGCCACAGGTTTGGGTACAGGTTTTATGCCTTAGGTTCGGGTTCTTAGCGGTCCATCGTGATGCAGTGTTGTGGAGATTCCTTGAGGGCGGTGCCTCTTTCCATGTGGAGGTTCCTAGGATATCTTTTTATGGGTTTGTACCTTTTTAATGGTCTTCATACATTGTTTAAAATTGTGTAATTCAGTTCTGAATTTTAGTAAAAGATGTTTTGGTTTGAAAAATCTACATTTGATTTCTTGGATTCATTTGTTGTTTTAAGTATACAAACTTTGGTAAATCCTTCCCAATTTTCAGTTTTTGATACCTAGGCACCTGTGCTAGCCCATGGGGATAGGGAATTCCCTTCGAGCCTTGTCACGGGCCAGGTTTTGTGCCGATTTTGATGGGGATCAGATTCGGTTCGTGACAAAATGGTATCAGAGGAGGTTCGCTCTATTTGAGTCATGTTATTTTGAAAATAGTCAGGATAGTCTTGAGTTATGATTGTCTGAACATGAAATTCTGGTTACGGGTAGTGTTCTTGATCACCACACCTCATTTTGGGATTCATGTCGCCAGGGGATGTCGGGATTTATCTAACTCCTTTGGTTTTCTTGGTTTGATGATGATTAGGGGAAATGAAAAGAGAGTTGGGTTAATGGTCTCAGTGAGCTCGAAGGCTCTGGAAAGCCATGTGGAGCCGGGGATATTCCCTATAACACTCTTTGTGATGGTTAAGTTAATGGAATATGGCTGCCAACCATATGTCCAAGTCACCCACTGAAACTAGTTTCCTCTAGCATTGTTTGGTGCTTTAGTTTTGAAATCATGGAACTTTGGTTTTAGTATGACTTGGTTTTACGAAGCATAAAGTTTTTGTGAAATTATTTTCAAATAAAGAGGGAATCATTTGTCTTATGAAATGGAGGAACTGAATTTTTATAATTGTTTTGAAATGGAAAATAGTGCACTTACACCTCTTTTGAAATTAGGAACCATATTGAAGTTGGTTTTCAAAAGTATTTCCAAATAGTTTTCTAAACAATCAAAGGGTGTTTTAATGGGATGATATGTTTTCAAATTGATGTGAATAACTTGAAATTGAGTTCTTTTCTAAATTGTTGTGTCCTTATGAAAAGGTTTGTAAGATGTGAATTGGGATTTTGATCTCATTTTTTGCAGTTTTGAGAAAATGGATGGGTTGGTTGACCATTTTGTTTTTGAAAAGTGGAAAGAATTTTCGTTTTAACATTTGGGATTTCCATGAGAGACCAAATTCATTGGGTTATATGGGATGATAGATGGTTGATGGAATGGCTGGATGAGTGTCAGGATGAATATGAGGACGGTACCTGGTGTGGCATAGAAACATGCATGTGTGAGGCCCATGGGGTACCATTGGTGGATACGCTAACTGTTGAACTATTGGTTTTTAAAGAAATGTTTTTAAAGAAAAACATGATGTCTTGATGAATTGTTTGGGATGGTGTACATTATGTATTTTTCGAAAATGTTGATGTTGTGGGATGTTTTGAGTCCAAGAACCCCTCCTGTTCGAACTGTGTTTTGGGTTTGTGTTTGGTCAATAAGCTTGGTAGAAGGTCTGGTTAGTAGTCTCCTATGATATATGTTTTGGGACACCTTTAATGTGGTTCCATTAATGATTTTAGATCTGTTTTGTGGAATTTTTTTACCAATGGACCATCTTGGTTGGGTCCTTGGGTTCTCTTGTTAGATAGGGTACGCCCCCATTAAGGGTTAGTGCACAACTGAAATGCAACCCAGATTGTTTCACCGTTGAAAAATCCTCTAGTTGATCAATGTAAGGAATATGTTTTTGAGCTTTGTAGAATGAGTTTAAACCATTTACATTCTTGGTTTTTTTTCGGATCCTCTTGTTGCGAAAGAGTTCTCGTGGATGGTTGAAAGAGACCATAGTTTCTTAAGCTACCTGATTCGTCAAAGATTGAATTTGTCTGGGGTTTCCAGTATGGATAGTGTCTAAGCGGGCCTCTGAGTCCTTCGTAGTCTCTTCGAAGAAGGGGTTTTTGTTAGACCACCCGTGTGGGAAATCTGGCCACGAGAGGCTGTTATGGACACTTTCTGGAATGCTGTGATATTTGGGGATGTTGTATAAATCCCCCTCCTTGTATTATTTCTATGAGTCACTTTGGTCATGTTCGGTGACGTGTTGTGATGTTGCGTGCTCATTTGATTTTAAAGGTGAAATTTTAAAATATTTTGTGAGTCTTTTATTCAGAAGTGTTTCTCCATTTGGGAGATCTCAACATCCTCTATTTTGGAAGATGGTGTTTATATGTGTCCTTTATTATTGTTGTTTCTCACCCGATGAAACAAGGTGTGATGTGAGTGCATCCTCTAAACCAATATTTCAGTAAAATTCCATTTTAGGGTAATGTGAGTTCTGGAGTGTGTTGTGTCTTGGTGAACCCATCTGGGATTGCATGTAGTTGTTTGTATCCCAGAAAGATGAAATTCTATTTGGGGGTTTCCAAATCCTAACTGCGAGGCCGAAGATTCTTCAATCATTCCAGCTCCAGCCATAGGTCCCTGAGAGAAGCTGCCACATAGTTAGAGAAAATACCAGTGTAGTTTTTAACCTTATACAAAGAATTTTTATCAGTATGAGAGATGGTAATATTTTAAACATTTGGTGTTTTCATCTTTCTTCTTTTGTTCCCATTCGGTGGATAGAGGTGGAGGGCCTCATCCCCATGTTATCTCCCGGTGACTTCATTTTCCCCTTTCGTTTCCTTTGGGTTTGGGGGAAATGTTTTAGATTTGTCTAGACATATTGAGTTAACATTTAGTAGTAACAATTCCCCTGAAAACCATGTAGGTATAATGATCTACATGGTTAGCGCACAGTTTCCCAAACTGTGCGGTCTAACTGTGCGGTCGTCCCAACTCTTTATGTTTTGGGGTTTTTCTGTGCCAGCCCATATTGGTCAGTTAAGATGGTTGGTTCTTATGGTGTGGAGACCCACTATGATTCTCATGTATATTATTTTGAAAATTCCTAATGGGATTATACCCCTTGTACCGTGGAGTTTGTTCGGGGATCCCCTGTTAGTGTATTGATTCTGTCTCATAAAAAAATTAAGTAGTCACTTATGGTTGGGGAGCCCATTTGTGTATCCTTATACCAGTAACTCACTTTTGTACGTGGCCTTGGCATGGATGTGGGTAGTCTCGTTTGGAGATATATAACCACATAAATCGTCCTTGGGTAAACGTTGGGATTGGGGAGTTCCCAATTGTTTAGTTATATCAAGGTAAGTGTAGCCTTGTTCGATGTTCTTGTTTGTTTGGGTAAATTACTTGATCCTTGTTTGGATAGTGTTTGAGAAGTTATCTTTTATGATAAATCCTGAATGTGATTATAATTTCATTAAAGAGGTGTATGTTTTGGTTGTGATGTATTCATTCCATAATTGATCACTAGAGGTGTTCTGGCCTTTGGGGGCGAATCTTAGCAAAGGAGTCCATTTCTACCTTTCGGTTGGGTTTGGTTTTTTCTTTGTCCTTGATGTGGATTTCTGAGGGCAGAATGTTTTATGGTGGGGAGAATTGTAACACCCATAACCTTTTTTTAAAATTCATTATTCATTTAATTTCCATTCCTGAATTGTTTTGGGGGTTTACCAATCATTTTGGTGAAAATGGTCGATTTTGAAAATTTGGGCCAAACCGTGAGCCCAATTCCAGATTTAAAAAAATCATTTCTTCTATAACTCCTTCAATATTTTCTATTTTATACCCATTCCACATCCTAATTGGCATAACCTGATATATTAAAATCACAATATCCCTTTGGACCACATAGAAATCCAAAATCATGATGGATTTGGGTATTTGAGTAAGGTAATGGGCCTGCCCGTAAGCCCATTTCCTGCATTAAATTAATTTTTTAAAAATTTGAATATCTCATTCATTTTTTACTATTTTTCGGTGATTATACCTTCCAAACTAATAACAACACCTCAGGATCCCTCCAATTATCTCGTTTTCCTCTTTGGAGCTCATCTACCCCACGTATTAGGGCGATATTTCAAATCTTTCTCAAATCAACCAGATTTGATGAGGTAAAATGATTATTTCATAACACCAAATATTTTAAGTATTGTTACCCAAATTTGGTCCCCACATGACCTAATATAAATCATTCAGTCCTACATACCAGTTTTGGGTACTTCAAGATTCAGATATTGGTGGATTGGGGCCGATTTCCTCAAGATTATTCGAGTAAGAGAATTCCTTCTTGGTTCCTTCCATCCTCTTTTAGTTTTATTTCCTCTTTCATGAAGTTCCTCATATCTAGAAGCTTATTTTTGATCTTAATGAATGATTTTGGGCCTTTTGGGTTAATTTTTGTGGATTAGGTTTGGATTTATATTCCTTGTGGTACAGCGGTGGTGGGCTTAAGGTTTTGCACAAAGTTTTGAGGGTTTCGACTAAAAAGGGTAGGTGATTCCATGTGTATCCATTTTATGATGAGTTAAGATACATGGTTTATTAATTTAGTATGTTGATAATATGTTTTGTGCGGTGTGAAAACTGTTTTTTATGGATTTGGATAAATATTTAATTTTTAGTTGTATTTTAGCTTAAAATTGGGTACTTTTCATGTGTGACTCTTGGGGTAATGTTTGGGTTTAGTTTATAACATATGAAAGTGACTTATTAGTCTTGAAAGGGGATTAAAACTCAGGTTTTTTAATTCCTTATTGTCATGTGGGCCTTGAAAAGTGGTTTTTGAATGAGTTTAAGGTGTAAAACTGTGTGGTACTTCTTGAAGGTGATTTATGAAAACGTGTGTTTTTCATGTTTATCTTTGTGGTATTATTTGATGTATTTTTATAACACTTGGGGTGTTTTAATAATTGTTTTAGGGCTGAAAATTATGTTTTGGATGGTTATTGGTATGATTTTGGTTTTGAATGAGGGTTTTGAAATGGGTTTGTTGTGCAAACAATGGTTATACCTCTTGGGTTTGATTTATAAAAAACGCAAATTTTTTATTTGGTTAAACAAATTTGGGAAAGGGTGTATATGTACTTTTTGGGTTAGTGTGTTCACCTAATGTTTGTTTTTGAATGGTAAAGTGGTTATTTGATATGTCAAACATTTTTATAATGTTTTACAAATTGCCAAAATATTTTACTAAATAGTGTTTTGTGTGTGAAACGCGGGTGTCGGATGTTTCGTGTGAGGTTATTGATAAAATGAATTGTGAAGTTGAGAAGGGTATTATGTGACTTATGTGTGGGTTGTTATGTGATCTGAATATCTTGTAATGTTTTTATAAAATTATTTAAAGGATTTGAGGAAGTATTAAGGAAATGTGAAAAGTGTTTTAGGAAATTTTGGTGTGAGTTTGATTTCAAAATGCATTTGAATGAAAAGAGGAATTTGTGAGTTGTGTGATGTACATGGGGCTGTTTGGTTAATGTGTGATTTGGAAGTGATATTATCATGTGAAATATATATTTATTGGATTTTTGTACTTGTTGGAGCAGAAAGGGAAAACCCGGGTATCTAGGTGGGTGGATGTGTACTAGTATGCTAGTGAATTTGTGGGGTTTGGCCTCAGTTTCACATAGCAAGATTGATGCTTTCAACTCTAAACTAAACTTTGATGATGATGAATGGGGACAACTAGGTTATTGGTATGATCTTTACTAGTGGCTTGTGCACGAGAACGGATAATTTTTGTGGTTACCCTCACCAAGATACGAGATAAGTCAGACCCACATCTAGCTAGTGCCTAGGGTTTCTTTCCTATTACTTGTGCTCATTAGATCCTTTGTACTTACCATTGGTATACGGTATTGTTTGCAGGAAAATTCAGTAGATTTATTATTTTATTTTAATATTGTTGGTCCTTTAATATTACCCCACATGAAAACTGTTTTCATTTATTGTTGCATCCTTTAGAAAATTGTAACAAGAATTTTTTATTTACAAAACATGCATTGCTTTTTGTCATGAAATGATTATCACATGGAATCTCTTAGTGGTGGTATCCTACTCAGCTTTCGCTCACACCATACTTAATCCTTTGGGTGTAAGTATACTTTCTTATTTTATGTCAGAGGTTTGGGTATAGGTTTTATGCCTTTGGTTCGGGTTTTTAGCGGTCCATCGTGATGTAGTGTTTTGGAGATGGCTTGAGGGTGGTGCCTCTTTCCTTGTGGAGGTTCTTGGGCTGTCTTTTCTTGGGTTTGTACCTTTGTAATGGTCTTCAAACATTGTTTAAAATTGAGTAATTCTGTTCGGAATTTTAGTATAATATGTTTTGGATCGAAAAATCCAGATTTCATTTCTTGGATTGATTTGTTTTTTTTTTGTATACAATCTCGGGTAAATAGTTCCCAATTTTCTGTTTTTGATACCCAGGTAGTTTTTCCAGCCCGTGGGGATCGGGAACGCCCTTCGGACCTTGTCACAGACTAGGTTTGGTGCCGATTTTGATGGTGATCATATTCAGTTCGTGACAGTTTTAAGGTGTAATTTAATTATTTTTTTATCATTAAATACAATGTTGTTAATTGGATGAAATTTATCTTTTAAATTGGATTTAAAATCAAATGAATCTTTGGATAGATATTACATCTTAAAAACGCGTCTTTGGTTTTGACAATGGGAATTATTTTTAAATTAATTTCTGCAATTTTTGTGTTCCTAATTTGGTAAAATGGATTCCATATTTGGAATAAGAAGGTCCAAATTACGTAATTAATACTATTTTGTTTTTTGAGATTATGAATAGTAATGACAACAATTATCATTAATTATCTTAAATAATTAGTAATCGGGTAGTTAATGGTAATAAAATAATATAATAATAATATAAAATGTCCACACTATTTGTTTAAATACCCTTTTTTGAGTCATGTATGACCATGGAAAGCTTTTTACCAAACTTAAGGTCCCATGGAGTCACTTGGGTGTGATAGTGACATTTATGAAATTATTTTTAAAAAGAATAGAAATATAAAAAAGGTTTGTCTATCCTAAGTAAAACTATTTTAATTTAGTTTACATAAATGATCTCTTAGACTATAAATATTCATTGGAAATATAAATACATTTCCTATATAATTGTATTTTATTATAATTTTTAGACATTGTATAAATAAATTTATTTATGACACTATGATGATGCAGTGATTACCTAATTAGTGAATGATTTAAATAAATTGAAAAGATAAGGTAAAATATATGACTTACACTTGCCTAAAACTTATTTTATTGGGGTATGTCAAACCCTTATCACTTTATCCTCAAAATATATCATTTTGGGACCTCTAAAATCCAAAAATAACTTTTTAATAATGTAACATTTTAAGACATTCCAAAAGTGACCCTCGTCCCTCTTATAAAAGGCCACCACATCTACCCCATTACCCTCACCTCTAAAGCCCTTGGCTCATCAAAACTCTTCTCATATTTTCTCTCCACACCCCTCTCTTTCTAAAAGACTCACATTGGGAATATGTCTTTCCAAGTAAGCATATGGCTCAAATCAAAAAAGAGTTACCTGATTTTGAGATAATGTCTTCTCTTGAGTTTCTTTATTTTATTTTCCTTTTTCACTCACCACTATCTTACTATTATTTGATAACATAATAACACCATTATCCTAAATATAATAGGATTTTTTTATGATAATAATTCTACCTACACTTACACACACTTCTGTCTAATGGTTAAAGAACATACTGTTTGTCTGGGTGGCGAATTACTGCCTCACGAAACGATGATTGTTAAATATTTTTTTAACAACTTTCATGGTGGCCAATATGATGTCACCATATTTATATGTGATATATATGGTATTTATTTTTTCTATATTCTTCTGAATTTTATTTTCTAATCACATCGTTAGGATTTTCATGTTGTGGAACTGCGATAATTTCATCTGAAGAAGTGTGGACTACCGCCCCCTCAAGTGAAGTGACTCATTCATGCCAAACATGGATTTATAAAAAATGTAATTAATGAAATTATGTTACATATATAACATATATATTATACTATAATTATAATATATCTATGTCTCATTTAGTTTTAGATTCCATTAATATGACAAAAAAATGAATGTAGCATTCATGCGTACGTATGACCTACCATCTCCATGAATTGTACATTTCATTTCTTTTATAAAAACTTAATGGAGTATTATTAAATACATATATACTGGATATATATGATATTTAAATCCTGCACATAATACTAGAGATGATGTACTTATAACTACATGGTAAATTCTTTTCAAACGAGTTCATTTTTGACTCATGTACCGAACATCAACAAAACGTGTGATATGAACTCACATAATTAAATAATTATTATAACATGATAATATGTGATATTAATTTAATAGTAAACTTTATATAAAGCCCTTGAGTAATTATAAATTTACCTAAGTTTACTATTCAGGAATATAACGAACAAATGAGAACAAGTCGGAGTTGAGGTAAGGGGATTTCTTATCTCACTTTCAATTCTGTGAGTTTTCTATTATTCGCCACTTATTTATTGAATGTGGTGTATTTTCTACAACCGTTTCTTGTATATTATCATGATTTTATTTATATTCATGGTATTATGTGATTCATTTGTTTTTTATTATCTTTTGGTCATACGAATTGATTGATTACAATGAGGTAAGGGGGTTTTATCTCACTTTTTATTCCGGTGAGATTCATGCTACAATTTCCACTATTTCCTTTTGTGTGGTGTATGTACTGCCCATGATTGTATTCTTTGTATAATATAATTTTATTTATGGGTATTTAAATCTTCATTGTATGATCTTTCTTTCATGGGGTGTACGTTTCGGAAGTTACCCAAATCGGTAAGGAAAACATTCACCCTCCTCTTTTTAAAAGACGTCTTTCTATTAGGTCTTTTAATTTACATCTTCTTATAATGGGATATGTTATTATATATCCTTATTTCTCTAAATTTTATGTCCACGTGATGAGATACCCTTTTTATCTCTCATCAACTCATTTTCTTAATTTTAAAGTGAGGTCGTTAGGCTGTCAAATTTCTGTAAGGGAACATCTTAACCCAATTTCAATTCATTATGTTAAACTTATACTCCTTGATTATGTCATGATATGAATATGTGTGGATGACATCTGATTGTTTTACACTTAATATACACTTATATTGAGTGTATTTATATTTTTTACACATAACTATGTAATTGATTTATCCTTAATTTAAGGATACCATCTTTGTACGGGACTTTGTCTTAATCTCATTTCATTGAGGAATATTTTAATTTCTACACGACATTATTTTATAAGATTTATAAAACCATTTTGACTTTTAATTTCATTAAAAAGTAATATTTTTACATGAATCGTTTTACTAAATGAAAAAAGTAATGTTTTTGTATTACGTATGCGGCGACAATGACTTCTCTGCTGTTGTGACCATTATTTGTGTTTCAGTTTCCTCTACAAACCATATTTGTTTAAATGAAAAATAAATACCATGTTTTAATTTTATTTTATATTGGTATTGAAAATCGTTCTCATAATTTTTTTATGATATGAATGTGTTGTATTGATATCTTGTGATTGAAATGTGGAAATGTTATGTTTTCTTTATGCATGTTTTATGTGATATGATTATGTTATGGTTCTTGGGCATTGTTTTTGAAGTCGGGTGGTTCTGTGATAAACTATGGGCAGGTGAGCCTAAGATAGCTCTCCAATGCATTGGGTTAGGAGAAACAGTTAAACACTAAGGTTTCTCCAATGATATTTAGGGAATATACTGTGATGGGTATTCAAAATGTAACCATGAGCGTTACTCCCTACGTAAGAATGTTCTGAATTCCTCAAGTTACCATTTTGTCTTACGATTTCTATGAGTTATTCATAAATCATTTTATTTCATGAGGTATGTTAAGTGCTTATGTTATATGAGTAAAGTATGTTTTCATTGATTCTTATGTATACATTGACTAATGTTTTCTTTCCGTATTTTTATATCCTTTACTGAGATTTTTATGCTCATCCCATGTTTTGGAAATGTTTCGCCAGGACTTACAGATGAATAGAGTAATGGATGGGATCAAGTAAATACAAGTTGAATAAAACATAGAACTAGACATGTTTATTTTTAATATCATTTATTTTATGAAAATAATGGAAACTGAGTAGAACAGTCTACTTCATAATCTTTTGAGATGTAATATTTATGTCATAATTGTCTAAAACTATAAACCTAAAAAGATACTCAATGTGAATTATTCATTTGAATTTAAGATTATGTAATGTTTTAAGGTCAGGTCCTTATAATATATGAGATAATTATTATTATTTAAATTTACATATCACCCACTTCCTTACCCTTTTACTCATTAAGGGAATGATATTATTATTAATGAAAACGTACGACCTTCCATCTCAAAAAAGAGATATGATTCATTTTCCATTTTCACATATTATAAATGGTTTTAATAATATAATTATAGATTAAATATTATATTTATAACATTAATATTATTTATTATATTATGGTAATATATTATATTCATAAGATCCTGAACATTCACGACAAATTGTGCATGACAAAACAAGGTTATTAGCACCTGAAATAATGAAAATAGGGAAATCTTATTAACAAATGTTTGATAAAAATAAATTATACAATCATATATGATATAATAAATATTTATATGATTACTTTAAAAATTAATTAAATTCTTTAAACTATTATATAAGCAGTTAATGCATGTTCAACTAATTGAAAGCATGAGGTATGTGATGTCGTTTCAATTTACATTCCATTAAGACTTATTTTTTATTATGAACAAATTCACATTATTTTTGTATATATACTAACCATTTTACATTAATCATCATGATTCACTAATACATCATGGTTTTTTATTTTTCACTTTGAATCATTTCATCCAAGGTTATTTTACTCAAAAATTACCATATGTTAGAAGTTATTATACAATCTCATTTTATTTTTGTGATTTTCAAAATTTTTCTTGAAGTAATAACATTATTGAGATTATTTTTAATTATAAATTACATTTGTCATAAATATAATAAGTATTTTTATCATTTAATTGATTGTTTAATAATCTATAGATCATTATTTTGTACATTTGGTATTTTCTTTGAAAGTTATTTGATTAACTGGGGAATATTGATAAATTTTTATCCTTTATTCAATATAGATATCTATTAATATAGAATATTGATGCATGAATTAAATATAATATTCCTTATATGAGAAATTTGAGGACCATTTATAAAAATCCCCTTGATTCATCAAATGTTCTCATGATATAAATCAGTTGGCGAAACTCAATGGGTTTGTACCCAGTAGTTTTAAAATGTCTTATGAATGGTCTTGGTATTAAATGTATAATTGAAAAATCTGAAGTATTTTATAAATAGAAGTTTTAAAAAAATTATTCTGAAATATTATAATGGTAGAGATATCATGATCAATATTTAATGGCATTCACTAATTAATCATTTCCTTCAATAATATTTTAGTTATTACTATAAATTATATTTCCACACAGTTATTATATCTGGATGCATTTTATTCATAGTTTATTGATTAAATAAAATGTTTTAACTATTATTTTTCTTTCCATATTTGTAATTATTTATATATTCTTGCATTAAATTTATTTAAATGGAATGTGTGTTCATTTATTGACCTTTCCTTACTGATTATTCATTATTTATTCACAATATCTTCTTATGTACTTTTCCCTTATCAAACATTTGAGACAAAATTATTTTTTATCCTTTATAAAATATATCAATAATATACCATTTAATTATATCTAAATTATTTAGTTCATTTTATTTTATTATGTAATATGTTTTATTTTATATCCCCAATGTAAACTGGTTTTCATGTATGTATCGGATTCATCAAAACTGTTAACTTGTTCGGTTTATTGGGTTTGACTCATTTTATATATTTTAATTCCATAAAGTAAAACCATTACTATGGGATACTAGGGTATGGTTTATTAAATTAATACCCTTAGATTTTAACAACACATTATCTTCAATATAATAAACAACATTTAATGACGATATTAAACAAACCAATTTTTTTATTTAAATATGAATTTTATAAACAAATCATTCAATTTGAAGTTATGAATCAGATTTTTTATATTATGAAAAATATATAATCTTCATACACAAATAGAAAATTATAAAATCTTTGAAAATTTTAACCGAATTATCTGAGAAGTTATCTTTTTCTTTAAATGATATATTTTCATCACAAATGGTTTCTATTGATTTTTTAGGAGAAATATTACAATTAATTTTAAAAAAATTCATTAATAAAAATAATATCATTTTTTAAATTATCATATATAAATTGTCTTATGATAAAATGTTTTTATTTTTCTGAAAATGTTTATTTTATAGTGAATAGTGAACAAAACAGATTTTTTGTAAAACTGCCATTTATTTTCATTGAAAAATCCCCATAATATTTTATATTTGAAGGTAATTTAGTAAATGTATTATTTTGTGATAAAAATTTAATTAGTTAATTAGGAATAAACATTATATGTTATCTTTCTATAATAATCCTTTAAGACTTAAATATATAATTTTTTTGACAACAAGTTTTTTCGCACTTTGTGTAGTACATATATATTGAAATTATAATACATATAGCGATTGAATATCATAAAATTTATTAAATATTGATAATAATAATAATTAATTATATTTTTTATTTTAAATTTAATTTTTTCCCATAAATAAAAATAAAAACATGAAAATTCATCCCTAGGTTAAAAGGGTAAATCAGGTTAACCTAGCTTAAAACAAAGTGATAAGGAACCCATTTATCATCTTAAATCTAATCTAGTGAATCTATTTTTACCCTTATCACCTTATTTTTGAAATTTTTTAAGGAACACATATCTATGAAAGTGATGAATATAATATTTTATGTAAGGAAAAAAATAAAATATCACCCTTCCTTTTAAATATCTCTTTTATCTTCACATGTTGATAATGATGATTTTTAGAGGAATATTAAATGTTATTTTGAGAATATTGAAATTATTTTTATGATTTTAATTTATTTATTATTTTGGGTGATTATATAATTACCTTAACTACTTATGTAACAATGACTTGTAATTCATTAATTAATAGAAAAAAATAATAAAGGATTTTAAAATGTAAAAAGTAATACAATTTGAATTTATTATAGATTTAAAAGTATATTTATATAAATATAAATGTTTTTGTTTTTTTAAATTTTTATACTCTAATCTTGTTTCTATAACATATTTTCTAGTGTTGCATTATATGAATAGTTCCTAAAATGACATTAATGGTTATTTATAATAAATAATATCTTATTAAATTATTCAAAATTTGAAAAATTATTATCTTCATCCATGTGATTTTGATAAGGTTTATATATCAACCATGACCCATTCATGGTAAAATTTTTCTTTTATAGTAACTATATTGACCACTAAATTGTAAAAACATTGTAACCACTTTATTCTTAATAGAGGTTAGCGCAGGATAAAATAGAGATATAATAGTAAAAACATAGTCTAAAATTGTAAAAAAAAATTGGATGATGGTATTTTGAACCATATAGATTTTAACTTCTAAATATAACATTTTGGAGTCATTTTCTCATGATAAATAATTTATATTCATTTAATAAATTTAAATTTAATATATTCCCCTCTCTTCACTTATAAAATGAACCTCCTCTTCTCCTTTCTACACACTTCAAAATCCTTTTATTTCAGTCAATACCTTCCCAAATACATTCCTAAAATCAGTCAAGTCAATCTATAGGTATTTTTTGGAAGAATCTGAACCATATATTTCTTAAGGTGTAATGGAAGGGAGATTTCCTGAAGAATAGGTATAGATTTTCACTGTATGTTTTAGTTTTTTTCATTATTACACCACATTAAAATATTACTAAACCATTATTATATAATAACATTGTTGTACAACATATACTAATGTGATATTATGTTAATTTCATACCATATATTGATTATTTCTTTGGTCAAATGAGAAATGAATATGTCATTCATATGTATGTCTGACTACCACCTCATGAATTGATGTAATACATTTTCCTTCACTACCTCTCATTGATTTCTATAAAGATTTATTTAATGTTTATATATGTTGGTAATTAAATATTTATCATTCACAAAATATAATATATCATCTAATATATTATCTTACAACACATTATAAAATGATAATGTTGTTCATGTGTACATATAGACTATCACCTCCTTGAAATGATATAATTCATTTTCTATCACCACATAACATGGATAATATATATAGTTTTATTTAAATATATTATATTTTAATTATGATATAATTATCATTATAGAAACACAATATAATACATAATTTCTTTTCCTCGTGATAGTTGGAAAAAAAGAAAATGTTACTCAAGTGTATACATGGCTTTCCATCTTCATAATTATAACATATTTCATTTTTCAGAACCATATGTCATAGATGGTTTTGAAATTAAAATCTATGTATAAAAATGATAATTTTCAGAATTATTATTGTATGGAAAATTTATCAATTGCCTCTTTTACATTTGTCAACCTAGTGATGGAATTTCTGACATATGAGTTGAATATCGTCAAAATGTATGTCATGAACTTAGATGTTAATGTAAATAAATATAACATATTAATAAATAAACTAAATATAGTAACAAAATTTTAATGTATCATATGAAATTAAATAATTAATATTATTTAATTTTTTGATGATAAATAACGTATGTGGTGAGTCGGCCCCGAGGGATAGGATTTCTTCTCAATTTCATTTCATTCAAGCATATTTTATTTTTAAGATCCTATTTTATTTTATATAGTGCATACACTAATGTTTTAAATTTCATATAATTAATCCAAAATATTTAAGGGTATTATAGTTTTTAATTAAAATTAATTTATATGTGGTGATTTGAGTTAAAATTTACCATTTTTAACTCAATTTTTATTAAATGGGATATATATCTGCATCGTTGAATATGGTGTGCCATGAAAATGTGTGAAATAAAATTTTATTGTATTATATTGTATTAATCCTATTATTTTGTGTATTTAAATTTTATCACCCATAATTACTTCATTCACAAATTCTCACTTCAATAGTATTATAATATCCCGTTTTTTCAGGCATTTCTCTCTTGGAGTTTTCCATAAACTTTTTTTTGGGTAAGTATTTATTCATCTTTATACCAAATGTGAAAAATAGGAGAGGATTTTTGTGGAGATATTCTTTCAGGAAAACTATTTAAATTTCAAATAAGTGTGTTTTTCTAAATTAATAGAGCTTGAGTACTAATTGGTTATGTGTTTCATGTGATCATGGTATGTTGATAAGGTTTAAAGGGTGGTTACGTTGATTAAAAGAAAAATAGGATGAAAACTATATGCAGAATATTTATATGTTTTTTATATGGATTACACATCACTTAATGTCTGGTTATTTTAATAAAATAAATAGAGTTTGTGGGTTTTTTAGTGTATCAAATTAAAAATATTTAGAAAATGTGGAATTTCACAAACTTTTATTATAATGTATGTTGTATGGTGTGGTTTTCATTCTAACTCCCTACAAAATTCTCATCTCAACCCTAATAAACCATAAAATAATTTTTTTAGTTCCATCCCTCCTTCTATGCATCCAAATAAAACCTTTGATCCTTGGTAAGTGGTTTTGTTCAGTTTCTCCATTCTCTTCCTTGATTCACTAACTATTACTGCCAAATCCTTCAATATTGTGTATAGTTTGTTTTGGTCTGGAACATTTTTTATTAATGATTCTCTTGGTGATCATCTTCGCCTTATACCTCATAGGTTTTTTGTCATTAGAAGCATTTTTCAAAATTCAGTAAAAGGTAGGGGTCTAAATAGTAACCATTTTGTTTCATAATTTCAATATTTATGAAAAATTCTCATTACTCTAATATAACATGATCCCAAATCTTTTAAATAATGAATGGTATTTTTCCTTATATTATTTTTGTTTCAATTGAATTCTGACCTAGATTAGGGGTTCCCATGGGGTGAGAGAACCATGAATATAATGGAATACGATAATGATTTAAATTGTGTTTATCATGAAATGAGCCTTTAGGTGATTGATTTATATATAATACCTATGTTTTATCTTATTGATTATTATTATAATTGGTAGTCAATTTTGATTTAATTTAAATTTTTATATGAAATAGAAATGGTAATTTTCATAATTTACCATTGTTATTTATAATGTGATATTGTGATATCCATGATGTATGAAAGGAATTTTTTTCCGTGCTAAAATGAATAAATATCGGTTTTTGACCTAGAACATGTCATCTTATATGTTGTATATAGAAACCCACACTTTACAAACATTGATATTAATTCAAAATTGACGTATATTCATAAAAACATATAAAAAAACCATGACAGGACCATATAGGTATAGTGTCTTTAGATACTGGGAAAGATAAACAACTGGTTTATAAAACATATCCATTGTCTCTAGTTTATTTCATCATAACTAGTATCCATTTTTTCAAATCATACTTAATACCATTCTTAATTACTAGGGGAAGAGAATCTTATGATGGGTGAGCTCAAATGCTTAGTAAGGGTAAACAATGTAAATATCAATCATATCTTATTCAGATGAACATGTTATTTGAAAATCATATCCTTCATATAAAATATCATAACATCATGTCATGGATTAAATAATAAAAGTGAAATTTTATCCAAATATTCATAACATTATAAATGAAATTATGTGGCATACACACATAATAATAGAAAATCCTTTCATATTACTCAAGGCTCATTTCCAAGACTATCATAGCGGACAATGTCAACTACTGAACTTAGTTCACTCCTCGTTTTATCCCTTTATTACTAATCCATATTCACTTTGAATTCTATTAATGTATTTATCATGAGATATAAATCATAACCTAATGAATTTGAGAGAGATATAGGTCACTACCATCTCATAATATTACATTTAATATGTGTTCTATAAAAACATAAAAACATTCACTATAGCATAACCCATTAAATAAAATGTGTTTCTTAAACAACATCGTAACATAACCTAATCAATAAATGGATTTCATAAAGATAATTATATAATTTACACAATCAAGTAAAAGTAATAATAATGATAAAAACAAAATCCAATTTAATATTAGCTGAAAATTATTTTTGATGAATCACTTTACCTTCATTCAAGGGGAAAATATCTTTTCTTCTTTAAAAACATTTTCCTTCATCAAAATGCCACGAAATTTTAGAAGAAATAATTTTATGTGAAAATTAGATTGTAATATTATAGAGAAATATTCAAGGAAATAATGAATTATGAATTTGTAAAATCTATTAATTCTGTACAAGTTAAAAAACATTATTCTCGTACTTTTTCTAAAAAAAGTCAAAAAGTACCTCTTATCAAAACTTAAAAGAGATTCAATTCATACCATTAAATAAAAGATTATCAATGGGTAAAATTGACATTATAAAATTATTTAATGATATATATTATATTTTTAAATACTTATTTTGGAATCATGGATGAGGATGATAAATAACCCCCAGTAAATTTTTACGAATAAACAATCATAGAAAAAACGAGATTTCAAAATATATCCCTTACCTTAGGTATGATATGCTTTGTATGTGTCTAAAACTCATGATTAATGATTTATTTTATGTTACTAATTTATTCCATAATTTTAATAATTTCTATGATAACATTTATGCTCAAATTTTCATCCGTTTGTTAGTAACATTTCATGATTACTCATTATTCAGGTATTATGTTCTCTATGATCTTATGCATGGTTTGTTAGATAAGTTATTATTAAATTATTTAGGATATAGTTATATCATTTAAATCATGTTATTTTTATAATATATATCATATTTATTCATTCAATTAATTTATATAATCACGCTTTGATAAAGATTGTGTGGAACGAATCACATTGCATCGTGGATACAGTAAGTCATATGTAGGCACATGCTGTGATTTCATTTTTCATATGATGGATAGAAGGTGGAATTGTGTTTTTTCATACTATAGTAACATATCATAGTATATTTTATATTTATATTATAACTTTATAATTAATCAACTAATGATGAGGAAGTAGAAGAAGAATGTAATTTGAAAGAATCGGTATAAGAGATCAATTATTCCTCAATGTGCCTCCTTTAAATTTCATCTTATAACACTAGTGTGGTTATTTGAAGAAGACTAAAACATCTAAAATAAAATTTTGGAATTTTATAATGAATAATTTAAGGTGTTGGTAGAGTTTTCAGGCTCAAAATTAATTGAAGAGTTAAGGGAGGAGGTTCCCTTTTATAGTTGAGGTGAGGGGAACTTTTAAAGACCTCAAAAATATTAATTTATAATAAAATAAAACCCAATATAAAAACCTCAAAAATGACCAAAATTTAAATAAGATATGTGATAGTGTTTTAATATCATCAAAAAATAAATTTTATGCAACTTTTTCGGTCAATTTAATCATTATCATTTAAATGAACACACATTTATTCTATTTGATTTTAATTGTGGTAATAACATTATAAATATTTAATGGTTATAAATATTCAATTATATGGTGTTAATTTATTATAAATGGATATTTAATGAAATTTTAGACCTTATAACTAGCACATTGTAATTTTTAAATATTTTAATTCTTTTTAAATAATTTCATAATATGTTATTTTTATAAAATTTCAATAGTTCTAACATTGACACTACTCATTTATTTAACATTAATGAAACTTCGCACAAAAGATATATCCAAACCAAAATATTTTACACATTCCTAACATGTCATAATCACCTATAATATTCGTGGATCACATTAATTAAATCATATAATATTTCATTAAATGTTTCTAAAACCATTTATTTGTTATTTTTATTAATAAAATAATTTCTACATCAATATTTTATCATCATTGATGGCAATTATTTAATATCTAAAATTAAAAATAAATTTCTATAATGTAGGTAATGATTTTATATTTCTATAAACTATATATAGTCAATATTATCTTCTATTTATCCATATATTAAAATTATTATACTTATATAAATTGAAATTGTGACATTTTTTCACATTCGTTAGTTTTTGTTACATTAATGTCATATTCAATGGTAACTTTCCATAAAGTGAATCCATTTCCAAAAATATATGATAATGGTATAAT
The DNA here is from genome assembly GCA_963277665.1 of Viscum album. NCBI lineage: Eukaryota > Viridiplantae > Streptophyta > Magnoliopsida > Santalales > Viscaceae > Viscum > Viscum album. Next base: position 559,597,061 of record OY728160.1, on the reverse strand, counting down.
TTATTCATCCAACATGTTTTTTACAGATGTTAAAGAAATTTTATAATATTATTTTTACCCTTAATTACCTGATTTACCTTTTACCATGGTAATAAAAATAACTACCAAAGTTACTATTCATATGCCCAAAAATAAAAGTATCCTTTTAACATAATTTGAACCTAGTGATTACAAATATGAAATCTATTTTTAAAATTTTAAAACATATAAGATATAGTAATTAATTTAAAATCATTCCCATTATTGTAATGAGAGAATTAGTTTTTTTAAATGTTAAAACATTGCAAAAGATTGAAATGGGTTTACACATGATTTAAATGTAAAATTAATTCCAACGACCATAATTATATTAAATGAGAAAAATATATTCTATATATACTTTTAAACCATTTAGTAATATATTTTAACTATATATATTATTAAAATGACAAAAAAATTCAATTAAAATTTAGCGTATTTTATTCTTCTTCAAAACATGGAAGTTACCAGAAAAATAATAGAAATTTATCCAAAGTAAAATTTTATTTCCCTCTTCAAAATAAAATGATTATATAGTCATATAAATATTATTAATTCATCAAAATATTAATTTAAAATGGGTTTTCAATTCAATGAGGTAAAATTAACCTTTTAAAAAATAGTTCTTTATACATCTAATAGGGTTTTATTTATACCCTATGACAAAAATATACATTGGATGAATATAAAAATTATTTTGATAAGTATATAACACTTATATATCTCATCAATTTCATGAAAAATAATAATTCACTCAAAACTAAAAATATCTAATTGATTTATATTTTTCAAAAACAATTAATAGCCAATGAATTCAGAATGAATTTTCATATGTTAGTTGTAATTATTCCTGATAACGTAACAGGTGGGATATAATGGTAATTTTATAATAAGGGCATCTTTCGGTTCTTTTTAACTCATTATTTCCTGCAAATAATGATATAGTAGAATAAAAATTGTATAAAAAAAATTTCATAGCAATATCAAGGTGATACATTCATCCCTCATTAAATGGAATTTCACCCTAAAACATTTCCACATGGAAACAAATAGGTGAGGATCTCTCCCATTGATCATATGCTCAAATTACCATTTAACCTTTTCAAATTGGTTTTCCCTCCATAAAACTTTAACCATTCGAGTGGTATGGCATGGTAAAACTATTTATTTACGGTCTCGAATCACTATCGGTATTTCTTTATAAAGAATGACCTTGCCCTTGTGGTATAACTTCTAAGCTTGGTACATGTGAAATAAAAGGTATTTACTTTCTCAGGAGAGATACATGTAACACATCATGAAATTGAGAGATACTCGATGGAAGCATTAATCGGTAAGTTACCTTCCTGTTACGACCATGAAATTAAAAATGGATGATATACCTAGGGCTCAGCTTTCCATTATTTCCAAATATCATTACTCTCTTCTGGAGATAAATTCATAGGAATTCCATCTCTCCCTCTTCAAAATATAGGTCTTTTCTTAAGTTTTCGTCATAACGTTTTTTCAACATTGAGTTGCGATTATATGTTGTTGAATAAGTCTGAAATTTTCTACCACTTCACTAACAAGATCAGGACCTAATATATTTCATTCACCATCTTCATCCAAACAAGTTGGAGTTATACATTTCACTCTAAGAGGGTTTCATAAGTGGTCATATTAATACTAGAGTGAAATCTATTATTGTAAGAAAAGTTTTCCAATGGTAGGTGTTTATCCCAAATACATATGAAATACATAGAGAAAGATATCAACATGTATTTGAAAGTTATAATTGTCCTCTAAAACTGATTGTCTGTCTAAGGATGATAAGCAGTGCTGAAACATAACTTTGTATCCATTGCATAATGAAAACATTACCAAAACTTCTAGGTAAACATCAGATCTCAATTGGATATAATGGAAAGTGTTAATACATTCAACATTGTCTCTTCTATTACATATATCCAGAAAATATTATCAATATATAAATACACTCTAATAGCAATGAAATTTTCTAAATTTGTAATACGATGAATAATAACCCAGATCGCATTATTTCCTTTAGATGTTTTGGTATGTTTCATGAAAAAGTTCATAGTGATGTTTTCCCATTTCAATTTTGGTATAGGTATTGGTTTTAGCATCCCTTTAGACTTCGGTCTCTTAGCCTTAACATTTTTACAAACAAAGAACTGAGAGACATATTCGGTGACAACTCTTTTCATGTCATCTCACCAAAAGTAATATTTTAGTCTCATGTAAATTTTTTTTCTTCCAGGGAGAATAGATAATGATTAACTTTGAGCCTCATCAAATAGGTCCTACATTAATTATTGTTTGAGAGTAATACAAACCAATATCTTGAACCTCATTATTTCATAACAATCATAGTTAAATTCAGGAACATTTCTCACATTCTTTTGTAGCTTTACATCTTTCTTATGTCCCACCGTAATATTCACTTCTATAGATGGTTAAACATTCATTTGATAAAGATAAGATTCCCCCATTCCATTAAAATTTCAAGATCCTTCCTTTGAAAATCCATAAAAAATGGATCTTTTGTGATCCACTTCATGGATAGGATTGAATGGTCTTGGCGACTTAATGCATCTTCCACCTTGTTGTCTTTACTAGGGTGGTAATATATTTAGCATTCATAATATTTAATGAACTCCAACCTTCTTATTTGGTTCATATTCAGCTCATTTTGTGTAAAAATATAATTTAATGTTTAATTATTAGTATAAATATCACACCTTTCACAATAAATATAATGCCTCTATAATCATTGATGAATATATTACTATAGATAACTCAAATCATGAGTTGGGTAATTTTTCTCATGGTTTTTCAACTATCATGAGGAATAAGCTATCAACATATCATTCTTCATTAGAACACATCCCAGCCCCTTCTAGGATGCATCACTATAAATCAAAATCCTTTCTCTATTACGAGATAGTGTGAGCACTGGAGCATTGGAATACATCTTTTTAATGCATTGAAATTCACTTCACATTCCTCTATCCAAACAAACTTAACTCATTTTCGGGTCAAAATAGTGAATGGATTAGATAGTCATGAAAAATAATTCACAGAACATCAATAATATCATTCCAAACTAAGAAAACATTAGATCTCAGTTACTATTATCAGTCTCAACTATTTTTAAAGACCACTGTTTTGTTGGATCAATGGATATCCCCACCCATGAGATTATATGTCCCAAAAAATGAAACATTCTAAAGACAAAATTATCACTTGGTAAATTTGTAATAAATAATATCCTTTATCAGGACCTTCAGTATAATTCTCAAGTGATCTTCATGTTCTTCATATCACTTTGAATAGATAGGAATATTTTCTATAATGACTACCAAAAACTAATCGAGATAGTCTCTACAGACTCTATTTATTAAATCCATGAAGATAGCATGGGAATTTGTAAGACCAAAAGGCATCACTATAAATTCATAGTGTACATACCTTGTACGGAATTTCATCTTGGGTATAACCTCCTTTTTGACCCCTTACATGATGATATCCTCAAAAGAGCTCAATCTTTGAAAACTAATGATCTTCACATAGTTGGTCAAATAATACATCAATGTGTGGAAGAAGATATTTGTTCTTTATAGTGATCTTGTTGTGTTATCTATAATCATTGAAAAGCCTCATTGATCCATCATTATTCTTAACAGATAGAATATGTGATTCCCAAAGTGACAGACTAGGGATTATGAATCCCTTATCAATATTCACATAGAGTTTCTTCATCAATTCCAACAACTCAATTGGTGACATTCTATAGTGTGACATTAAAAATGGTATAACATCTGGTATGAGTTCAATTGAAAAATCAACTTTATTATTTGGTTGAAGACCTGTAAATTCATCTAGAAAGATATCATCAAACACTCATACAATTGGTGTATTATTTATCGTGATTTTCTCCCCAACCATTTGAAAAAAATAACCTTTACTATTTGGAATCAAGACCGATAAGATGGAATAAATTTCTACTAGAATTTTATATTAATCTTTTCATTTATATATGATCATACATTGATTTTAAATTTGAAATGTGACATCCCTTTATTTGAAATTGAAATGTCCTCTATATAGAAAATGAAAATTCATTTCTAAAATCACATCAAACTCCACTATAGGAAAAATCACAATATTTTCATGAAACAAATTCTCACAAACTTCAACAAGAGAAGAATTATAAATTTTTCATGTGACTGTTGTGCCATTAAGAGTTGTCTTAGCTAACTAAAAACATAATTATTGAGGTAATATTATGATACCCTTAGAATGTTTTTCAGAAATAAAATAAAGGTTGGATATAAATTCAAATAAAACATATTCTAATTTAGAGTGGTAACGTCCCGGTCCCGGAAGCCACCGAGAGGCGCCCCGTACTTGGTTGGTCACATGTCTTCAAACACATTTCCACAAACTCTAGAGGATTCCAACTAGCAATGAGGGCCTTGGGTGTGATGGTAGGGAAACTATAACTTCATTGGTAGAGTACACATTGGATGAAAAATAAAAATTCAATAGGCGAAGATGTAATAACCAACAATATAATAGTGGAAGAATAAATCAAAAAACAGGAGCAAATGTGCATATATAAAATAATGCATGATACATAACTAGGAAAGCTGCCAAACAAGTCACAATGCAGGAAAATACTACAGTACCAAAACAAGTACCAGTGAAAAGTAAACATCTCCTCAGCATCACAAGCCAATGCTGGGTCCCATGCTCTCCTACTCCAAGAAATCAAGTTCCAGAAGTCGAAGGGTTCTTTCCCTTGTCTATACCTGCAACAAAATAGTCTAATTGGGCCCAAATGTATGGCCCAAATAGGGTGTGAGATAAAATCTTAGTAAGAAACCACCTGAAGATCTGTGCCTAACATTCGGTGAGTGTATGGTAGGTAAAAGGACAATAACCAGTAAACAGCAACAGCAAGCAGTAGGTAGTAAAAAGTAAGCGGTAAAACAGGATGATACATAGCAGAAATCAATCCACAACCAATCAACAACAGTGAAAAAAACAGCTAATAAACTGGAAACCCTCTGGGAAGTACTTGCATCTATCCCCTCTGGTCCTATCCAAGAAGTACCACAACCCTCTGGGCAGTGCACTCAGCCTAACCCCTCTGGCATGGTCATACGAATTTATGAGACTCTCTGGGGAAGTCAACTCGGTCAATTCCCCTTATAGTCTAAGGTAGTCAGGGACTCTCTTGAGGAAGATCACAATGTATAACCCTCTTAGCCCCATGGTCTAGAGACTCTCTGAGGAAGCTATCTCGCTCAATTCATCCTATGGACTCAGGTATACCACAGACTCCCTAAGGTAGCACACTCGTTCAATTCCTCCTCTAGCCTGGGAAGGTTCTTAAAGAGATTAAAACAAGGTAAGACTCTCTGAGGAAGCTCACTCGATCTACCCTCCTGTAGTCTATAAAATCCAAGACTCTCTAGGAGCTCACTCCGTCCATCCCCTCTATAGTCTGTAATATATAAGATTCTCTGGGAAGCTCACTCGGTCTATCCCTTATAGTCTATAGCACCAGGTTCTCTCAGCCTTGTGCCAGTTAGTGCATAATAATGTATTAAGGCCAAAGTACACCTATAGAGATACTTGGTGAACCAAATTACACCTATAGAGCTACTTTGATAAATGGTCTACAAGGCAACAAGCAAGTCATGAGTTTCACTTCAACCTATAACCGCAAGGCATGAAACAGGTGAAACAGCCAAAGGCAAACAAGACCCAAAGGTTGTAAACAGAACGAAGCAAGGAAAATACATCCATGCACAACAATTTTTCCTCTAACATGGAAAATTACCTCTACACAAGTATACAGCAAGGCAGGAAAACAACGAATGAAAAAGGGTTAACACGCAATAACCCGTTCATGGGTATCAGTGAAAATTATCACATAAAACTCAGAGACATTGAACGGTAAGGCACAAACTACCTACCACGATCCTAGGAGATCAATATAATTGAACCACGATGGCTTATTCTCCCTATGATGTCGTAGATCTTAGAAAACACACAAAACGTTCAACCATAGATAACATGAGAAGGAGGATGAATTGAAGAAGAAAGATTAAGCAAAAGAAGAACTCACCACTGCGCTTCCAACACAATCGACCGTGCTCGAATCGGAGAACTGACGGAGAAGGGGGGATCAGAGAAGATCTAGATGTATGGGTCGCTCTCAGATAAACCAATCCTAGAAGATGATGATTATCATGATTAGGCGCGACCCATGTCCGTTTAGTGAAAAAAAAGAAAAGTAAACGGCGTGTACTTTTAGAGTACACGACGTGTACTAGGATTTCCGTACTCCACCAAAAATGGCCTCTACGTCGCTCCTACACACCGTGTGTGTGGCCCGGGCATGTCCAACACATGGATTCCAGCCGGAGAAGAGTACACGGCATGTACTTAAAAAGTACACGGCGTGTACGTAGAAATTTTCCAGAAACTCAATTTTTCTTAAAAACTACAGAATAAGGAAAAGCGTACCTAAAACGAAGATCCGGGTTCTTACAAACTTCCCCCCGTAAAGAAATTCATCCCCGAATTTCCTTAGATGGGCATAGAAGAAGGATCCTCAAACAGTTCCAGCCACTGTGATCGAACCACAACCTCCCTCTCCCAAGTCTCGTTCTATACTCGCACGTGTTGCCATAGCACTCGTACCAGAGGAACAGACCATCCTCAGAGAACCTTTGCACTGGGATCGAAAATATGGATAGGATGCTCTTCTAATGATGCATCTGCTTTGAGATAAACCTCCTTGGCTGAAAGACATGAGACGGGTCTGACAAGTAACATCAGAGCTGAGAGACGTGGAAGACGTCATGCATAGCCCGGTACCTCTAGGGTATTTGCAATCGATAGGCAACCGGCCCAACTCTCCCCAATACCTAAAATGGCCCAACGTACCGTAGTGAAAGCTTACCCTGTCTTTGAATCCTATTGTGTCCCAACCTCAATGAGACACGTAGGAAAACCTGATCTCCGACCTCGAACTCCATAGGTCATCTCCACTGATCAGCATAAGACTTCTGTCGAGACTCTGCGGTAGCCATCCTCTTCTAAATCAACTCTATCAGCTCTGAGGTCTCCTGAACAACATGAGGTCCTAGGAAAGATACCTATCCTACCTACAGCAAGCATAAGGGTGATCAGCATGGCCTACTGTACAAGGCCTCATATGGTGACATCTGAATGGTCACATGAAAATTTTTGTTGTAGGAGAACTCCACAAGAGGTATATGATTCTCCCAAGAACCACTGAAGTCTACAATGCAAGCTCGGAGCATATCCTCAAGCACCTGGATCATGCGCTTAGACTGGACCTCAGTCTGGGGATGGTATGTTGTACTCAAAAGTACTTGTATACCCAAATCCTTCTAAAGTCCCTGCCAGAACCGAGAGGTAAAGCAGACATCCCTTTCTGAAACAATGGAGTGTGGAACTTCATGTAGACATATAATCTCTCGGATGTATAGGCGTCCCAGATCATCAACACTGAAGGTTTCCTTGATTGGCAAGAAGTGTGCTACATTCGTAATCTTGTCGACGACGACCCAAACAGCATCACTTCCCTGAGGTGACCTCAGCAACCCGGTCACGAAGTCCATCGTGACGTCATTCCACTTCCACTCCGGGATGGGTAACTGCTGTAAAATCCCTATTGTTTGCTGATGCTCTACTTTCACCTACTGAGAAGTAGAAAAAATCATGACAAAACCAACAACATCTCTCTTCATACCTGGCCACCAGTACTGGCGATGAAGATCCCAATACATCTTGGTGACGCCAGGATGTACTGCCCAACTGAGGAATGGAAATCCCGCATCAGCTCCTTTCTTATGTCTTCTAGCACCCATACGCATCCCTCAAAACGCATGATCTCATCCTCGCCCATTGTCCATCCAGGAAGAGGGTCCCTTACTGACACACAATTTTGCAGGACTAAGGCCTCTGAATCTGATAGCTGCCTCATTCGTACCCGATCAAGAAGTGTAGAGATAATAGAAACAGATGAAAGGAAGGCCTATCTCTGCCTGCCATACACCTCCAGATACATCTCCGAGAACATATCCATAAGCTTCCACTCACTGTTGGCCTCCTGAACTGCCTGAATCTGAGTTCATATGCTCAACGCATCTGCCACTGCATTGCCCTTCCCCGGCATATAGCTGATCTTGAAGTCAATGGACTGAAGATACTCGACCCACATGCACTGTCTTAGATTTAGATCACGCTGAGTGAAGATATACTTGAGACACTTGTGGTCGCTGAAAACCACAAAGTGCTCTCCCAGAAGATAGTCTCTCCAACAGTGTAAGGCCTGAACTACTTCTGCCAACTCCAGATCGTGCGTAGGGTAATTCCTCTCGTGTGGCCTCAACTGTCAAGACCCGTACGCAACGACTCCATCTCCGTACATGAGCACAGCTCCTAGCCAGATACCTAAAGCATCACAGTAAATAGTGTAGCCCTTTCCTGACTCTGGAAAGACTAGTATCGGTGCTGACGTCAACCTCCCTTTCAGCTCCTAAAAGGATGACTCACAAGAATCTGGCCATAAAAACTTCACCCCCTTCTTGGTCACACCTACCAACAGTGCTACTAGGCATGAGAAGTCATGAATGAAGCATATGTAGTACCCAGCCAACCCTAGAAAACTCTGCACCTCAAAAACATTCTTCGACTGCTGCTAGGAAACTATAGCTCTAACTTTCTCTAGGTCCACCAATACTCTTGTCTCTGGGGTAACATGACCCACGAAATGAATATGATCCATCCAAAAGTGGAACTTTGATAGTTTAGCATATAGTTGATGCACTCTCAGTGTACTCAGAATGATCTCAATATGTGTAGCATGGTCGTGTCGAGTGTGAGAGTACACCAAGATATCGTCCACGAAGACCACGACAAAGGAGACCAATTATGGATGGAACACTCGGTTCATCAGTGCCATGAAGACTGCAGGCGCATTCGTAAGACCGAACGACATGACTATATACTCGTAAAGACAGTACCTACTCCTGAAAGCTGTTAGAGGTATATCTGATGGTATAACGTGCCACTGATGATAACCGGACCTCAAGTCGATCTTTGAGAACACCCGGGGTCCTCTATGTTGATCAAAGAGGTCATCAATCCTTGGAAAGGGATATCGGTTCTTGACTGTCAACTGGTTCAGCTTCCAAAAATCCACACAAAACCTAAGGGTACCATCTTCCATCTTCGCAAACAGGATAGGTAAACCCCATGGAGAGGTACTTGGCTGGATGAAACACTTTTCCTGCAACTCCTCCAACAACTTCTTGAGATCCTGCAACTCAAGTGTAGCCATCCAATAAGGAGGTATGGACATCGGTACCACTCCTGGAACAAAATCAATCAAGAATTCTACCTCACGTTCTGAAGTTAAACCTGAAAAGTCTTTTGGGAGGATATCCCTGAAATGATCCACCACATGAGGAAAGTCTAACTGTGAAGTCCCCTGTTCATCCAGATAAAGACTGGAAATCTGGGTTGTAACTTCCCCTAGACCATGATACTCTTGTCCAACTCTACCCACCTAGACATCCCACTCGCCTCTATGAAGGTTAGATCTTCCCTCTGGTGATATGAAACTCACCCTACGGTGATAGAAATCGACGATTTCTTGGAAAGGAATAAACTAGTCCATCCCAAGAATGACGTCACAGCCCGTCATCTCTAGGACATAGAGGTTCCATAAGAAATGACACCCCACAACCTTGAGAGGGCACTATATGCACTAACGTACACTAGATTTCCTCATTCCCAATAGCATGTCAAGAGTCAACATGTCGGTAGACGAAATGATATATAGCCCAAGGCTCTCCATGACAGAAACAGAGATAATGCTATGGAAATCACTAGTATCGAAAAGGGATGAAGATAAAATTGAGTCTACTAAGATTGTACCTAGAACTGTAGAAGGGCCAGGATCCTACTCCTGATAGGTCTTCTCCACGGAGAAATACTGGCCTGCACCATGGCCATGCGCCCCTGGATGACCGTTCTGAGTTGATCCACTCTATTATCGCTGATGACCTGGTGACTGACCACCACGGCCGTAACCTCCCCCTCGGCTTGAACGGCCGGAAGAACTCCAGTTCCCTGATTGGTGGGAAACTGGTGAAGCATCTCCAGAACATGGGGACATAGAGGAACCTCTAACACCAGCTGAAGGTGAGAATATGTGACAGAAACGCTGAAGATGGCCCATATTTCCACAAGACCAGAAATCAGATCCCTCTGGAACTGAGGCCTAGTAATCCCACTCTTACCACACTGGGAGCATGAAACCTGGCTGCCAGAAGATGCATCATGCGAACCTCGATCTCCTCTAGAAGACTCTCTATGACGCTTCCTACTGTTCGTAAGAGTAGCACCATCTCTAGATATCGAACTTCCCTGGCTCACTACTCTAGAATATCTCAGATTGCGCTCAGTGATCAGTGTCTGGTTGACGATGGAGGATATCGATGTCAACTGGACAATATTCACATGGGAATGGATCTCTTGCCTGAGACAATCCTCAAAATTCCTAGCAAGGAACAAATCATCACCTACTGGGATCGATGTTAAACATTACAGGTCAATGAAACAAGATGAGTACTTCATAACAGACAGAGTACCCTACTGCAGGATCATAAGATCCCAGGCTCGATCGGACCTTAGGGTCTCTGGATAGAAGTAGTCATAGAAGGTGCATCGAAACTCGTCCCAAGACATATCATGTTAACGCCCTGACCGTTAGATCACCTCTCACCACCTCTTGGCGGTGTCCCGGAGCATGTAAGTAGCCAGATTTACCCTTTTCTCCTGAGTGATCTCTAGGTGCTCAAAGATGGTCAGTGTGGCCTCTAACCACGACTCTGCATCCTGAGGTCCTCCATCCCTAGAAAAAGTCGAAGGATGCTGCTTCTGGAAAACCTGCGTCAACTAATCCATTGACGGGTCAGGAGGCAGCGCTCCCTAGAAGGTCTGCATCATCCTCAAGAAGTCCTCCCTGAACTGCGCATCAGCACCTGCAACTGGTATGACAGTCGGTGCCAAGGCTGGCTTGACTGGAGGATTGGCAGGAAGTCTCTGATCAGCCATATCTAGTGTATGATCACTACCTGACGACATAAGTACAACCGGAGGACGTCTCGGAGGCATAGATTTGAAAGTTCAAAAGTATACCTTAGATCATAAAAACAAGGACAGAGAACACAAGAGTACAAAATAGGTACAGGGGAAGAAAATCCCACAAGTTTAAAAATCACGACTACACGGCATGTATAAAAACTACACGGTGTGTCTTCTTAAGCCACTAAGATGAGCATGTACCCCTTCCCTACAGGTCGTGTAACACCTCAAACTACACGGCGTGTTGACCCAACACACGGCATGTACTTGGAAACTATTCCCCTTCCCGAGTCTCTTTACATGGCTTACTCACACAGTTCAAACTAACCTCAGACTACACGGTGTGTACTGGACACTGACTCTGCAGCCCATGTTGTTAGTTACATGGCCTTCTACACTGATGGACCTTACACGGCGTGTTCTAAACAAACACGGCGTGTATTGAAGAAGGTGACAGTGACCCGAGTTGTTCATGGCATGGTCGGGTACCTGGGAAAGACTACACAGTGTGTTCCAAAAGCATCACAGCATGTCTCAGAGAAGGTCATGATGACCCGTGTTGTTCGTGACACGACCGGGTACCTGGACAGAACTACACGGCGTGTTCCTTTACAGCATGGCGTGTTCTACTCGTGATTCCCTAACCCGTGTTGTTAGTTACATGGTTGGGTACAAGGCTCTACACTACACGGCGTGTACATACCGTACACGGCGTGTTCCTAAAGTTATTTTCATAACATCGTGTTCCTTCTCACACAGTCAGTAACACGGCCTAAAAACTACACGTCGTGTAACCAGAAAGTACATGCTGTGTATTCTAGGTTTTTCTTAGGAAGTACCTCAGAAACTATATAGAAACCCAGAAACACGGAAAGAAAGGAAAATAGGTTCCAAATTCCAATCTGGGAGGGCATATACTCCCCGCGAATAAAAGCTTGACAACCCCTATAGTCATGTACAAGAGAAAACAGGATCATGATCCACCAATTTCCTATTCAAGAGGGCCCATAACACCTCAAGAATAATGATTTTTCATTCATTTAAACAAGTACAATACCAAAAATTCTCTATCAAGCAGCAGAGATTCTATCACGCATCTATCACAACAGCATGCATAATCTACAAAACGTCTATCACAACAGCATGAAATATCTAATGCACCCTAAATGGCATTGAAATAATGCATGGAATGTGATTTCTACAAGAGCCTCTATGATGAATGAGATGGAATACCCTCATCTCATCGGGTTGTAACAGAAATAGAACCGTAATATCAAAACAATAACAGTACAAAGCATGTGAATCACTCTAGGTGAAATCGTATCAATCGTAAAATCTCAAAACTAGAAAACTATAATAAACGAGGTAGTATTGATTTTCCCTGTACACGGGTTAGCTACTCCTGGGCGCAACTTATTACCAAGTACCGAATCCATCCTATCCCTGAATAACATCTCCAAATATTAATGCAAGAGAAAAATAATTCCACTGATACCACTTTGTAACGTCCCGGTCCCGGAAGCCACCCAGAGGCACCCCGTACCTGGTTGGTCACATGGCCTCAAGCGAATTTCCCAAAACGCCACTGGCTGCCGACTAGCAGTGAGGGACTTAGGTGTGATTGTGGGGTATCTATGCCATCATTGGCAGAGTACACAATGGAAGAAAAATAAACATGCAAGAGAGGAAGCAGTAATAACCAACAATATAACAGCGGATGACTAAGTCAATAAACTGGAGCAAATATGTATATATAAAATGATTCATGATACATAACTAAGAAAGCATCCAAACAAGTCAAAATTCTGAAAAACACTAAGTACCAAAAGAAGTACAAATGAAAATTAAACAGATCCTCAGCATCGCAAGCCAAATCTTGGTCCCATGCTCACTTGCTCCAAGCAATCAAGTTTCAGAAGTCGAAGGGCGCTTTCCATTGTCTATACCGACAACAACATAGTCTACTTGGTCCCAAAAGCATGGCCAAAATAGGGTGTGAGATAAAATCCCAGTAGGCAACCACCCAAAGATCGGTGCCTAACAGTCAGTGAGTATATGGAAGGTAAAAGAAGAATAAGCAGTAAATAGAAACAACAAGCAGTAGGTAGTAAATAGTAAGTGGTAAAACATGATGATACATAGCAGCAATCAATCCACAACCAATAAAATGTAGTGAAACAAATAGCTAATAAACTGGAAACCCTCTTGGAAGTACTCGCAGCCATCCCCTTAGGTCCTATCCATGAAGTACAAAAACCCTCTGGGTAGTGCACTCAGCCTAACCCCTCTGGCTTGGTCATACAAATTTATGAGACTCTCTGGGGAAGTGCACTCGGTAAATTTCCCTTATAGTCTAAGGTACTGAGGGACTCTCTTGAGGAACATCACGCGGTCTAACCCTATTAACCCCAAGGTCTAGAGACTCTATGAGGAATCTATCTTGGTCAATTCCTCCTATAGCCTTAGGTATACCACAAACTCTCTGAGGATGCCCACTTGGTCAATTCCTCCTCTAGCCTGGGAAGGTTCTTAAAGATATTCAAACAAGGTATGACTCTCTAAGAAAGATCACTCGGTCTACCCTCCTGTAGTCTATAAAATTAAAGACTATCTATGATCTCACTCGGTCCATCCCCTCTGATGTCTGTAATATCTAAGACTCTCTCAGAAGCTCACTCAGTCTATCCCTTATAGTCTATAGCACCGGGTTCTCTCAGCCCTGTGCCAATCAGTGCATAATAATTCTATAAGTCCAAAGTACACCTATAGAGATACTTGGCTAACCAAATTAAACCTATATATCTACTTAGCTAAATGGTCTACAAGGCAGCAAGCATGTCACGAGTTTCACTTCAGCCTATAACCGCAAGTCATGAAACAGGTGCAACAGCCAAAGGAAAACAAGACCCAAAGTCGTAACCAGAAAGGAGCAAGGAAAATACATCCAAGAACAACAATTTATCATCTAATATGAAAAATTACCTCTAAAAAAGCATATTGCAATCCATGAAAACAACGAAGGCAAAAAGTGTTAACACGCAATACCTCGTTCACGGGTATCAGTGAAAATTCACACATAAAACTCAAAGACTTTGAATGGTAAGGAACAAACCACCTACCTAGATCCTAGGAGATCGATATACTTGAACCACGGAGGCTGATTCTCCCTATAACATCATATATCTGAGAAAATGCACAAACATATCAACCTTAGATAACTTGAGAAGGAGGAAGAATTGAAGAACAAGGCTCAAGAAGAAGGAAGAACTCACCAATGCGCTTCCAACGCAATTGATCGTCCTAGAATCGTAGAATGGGCGGAGAACCGGGGGCTCAGGGAAGATCTGGACGTACAGGTTGTAACGCCCCGACCCCAGCTACCCAGAGTCGGTGCATTACTTCGTAACATTGGCATGATCACAAAAGATCAAGTCTCGAAAGACCGATTATTTTAGTAGCCTTGGAAACACTAGATACATTCGTAAACGTTACATTACATCATAAAGTGAAAAACTACAATAGCAAAGTCTCCATAGTCCACACTCATATCCTCTTCTGACTATCCCTGCAGGTCATTCATAAAATACTTCTTCACATCCTGGAAAATATTAAAACATTGAAAGGGGTGAGCTCAGATGCTCAGTAAGGATAACAATGATGCGGAAGCTTTCATAAATAATCATTAATAATTAAGGCAATGTATAAATAAAACAAAAGCCTTTTAAACATGAACTTCAACATAATATGGAAAAAGTAAAATGAGATAATGCCATTCACTTCTTCACATGGATATTCTACTGGTCGAATAATCACATGCAATATCAATAACCACTTTCATAATGATGGAATGCATAATGCCAGACTATCATAACCACGTAGTCAAGGCCTCGTGCCAAGACCACAAATAAGATTTTGTCAAGGCCTTGTGCCAAGACACTAGTTTGTCCCATGAGACCTGCCGATGCATCGAGGAGCTATAGCGGGCTCCACCCGTCACTTATTAAGTCCAATGCATTCCTCATATGAATAGGTTTAAACATATCATAAACCATAACATAATTGTATCACATAAAACATGCATAAAGGAAACATAACATTTCCACATTTCAATCACAAGATATCAATACAGCACATTGATATAATAAAAACGCTTTCAAAACCATTTTCAATACCAAAATAAAAGAAAGTTAAAACTTTGTATTTATTTTTCATTTAAAAAGTGATGGCTTGTAGAGGAAGTCGAAACTCAAATAATGGTCACAGCGGCGGAGAAGTCATTGTCGCCGCATAAGTACGGAAAGAAAAACATTCCCTTTTTGTCGTTTAGTAAAACGTTTCGTATAAAAAAGATTCCTTTTTGAATAAACGTAAAAGTCAAAGGGGTTTATACACTGTACAAAAGAAATTTGTGTATAAAACAAAATATGCCTCAATGAATGGATATTGAGACGAAGTCCCTTAAAAAGATCATTTTTAAATAAAATATATCTATTATGTGTATTCACTATATGTACACATAAAGAAAGTATAAATACAATATACAACATAATAATATCATGACATAATTTGAAAGTAGGAGATTAACCCAAAGAATGGAAGTTGGGTTAAGAAGTTCCCTTACCTCTTGTCTGACTTGACTCAACCGTTCTTTAACCTCCTGAATAATAAACTAGAGTTAATATATACCTTATTAAGAACCATTTTCAATTTCATTATCCTTATTATATCACTTATTACAATGATATGAACATTATGTAATTATTTAAGTTAATAACGGTCGTTTTGTCGATCTTTGGAACTTGAGTCAACAATAAGCTTCTTATAATTACAAGTTGTTTATGTGGTGAAATATCCATTATATCCAGAATTATATTAATTATTTAGATGTCATATATATCTTATATATCCAGTATATACATTCATTTATAATATTACGTAACATTTAGAGGTAAGAAATGAAATGCACCGTTCATGGAGACGGTAAGCCGTACGTACGCATGAACGCTACTTTCATTTCAATTTCATATTTAATGGAACTAAATAATAATGATATAAATGTATAATATAATTCCAGTATAATATAGTGTATAATACCATTTACTCTATCCTTTATACATCCCACATATGGCATTAACGATTCAAATCACTTTGAGGGGGCGGTAGTCCGCACTTCCTAAAATGAAATTATCGCGTTTTACCCATAATGGAAATCATAAAGTAAGCCATAAATGAGAAATAAAGAAGCATAAGTAAAACATAAACACATTATATATCATATATAAATATAGTGACATCTTAATGGCCACCTTTGAAGGTGTTATATGAGTGTTGAACAATCATCGTTTCGTGAGGCCGAAATTCGCCATCCACAGAAACCGTATGTTCTTTAACCATTAGATGTAGGTGTGTGTAAGTGTAGCTCGAATCCTTCTTATAACAACATCCTAGTATATTTAGGATACTGGTTTTGTTACAAAAGAAATTAATAAAAAGAGTTTAGGGGGTTGGAGAAGAAAAATAAAACAAAACAACATTAGAGAAGACATTACCTCAAAATCGGGTAACTCTTTTTGATTTGAGCCAAAGGCTTCCTTGGGAAGAGTTCTGACCAAAGAGAGGCTTCTAGGAGTAAGGGAGGAATGTTGGGAGAGTATTTGGGCAGAGGTTGGACGATCCAAATGGCTTGAAAGTGTAAATGAGGTGGGAGAGGTGGGGGCCTTTTATAAGTGGAGAGGAGGGGCACTTTTGGAAAGATTGAAATGTTACATTATTTACACAATGCTTTTCGGATTCTAAAGGTCCCACACTTATATCATTCGAGTATAAGGTGATAAGGTTTCGAAATCTCCTCATCCAATAATATTTGGACAAGTTTATGCCTTGGATTTTGCATTATCTTCTCATTTTATTTAAATCGTTAAATAATGAGGTCATCGCCACATCATAATGATGTCATAAATAATTTAATTTATTTAATGTCTAAAATTTATAAAACAAATACTATGATGTAGGAAATCTTTTTATCTTTCTAATGAATATTTATAGTCAAAATTTGGACATGTGTAACCCTACTTAAAAATTGATTTAGTAAAACAATTTATGTTAGTGTCATTTTCACTTTAACATTAAATAAAAAGTAATTTATGTTATTTCCCAACAAAAGTGGATCCATGGGGTCCCCAAGTTAGGCCATGGCTTTTCTTGGTCGGCCA
The DNA here is from genome assembly GCA_963277665.1 of Viscum album. Classification (NCBI taxonomy): domain Eukaryota; kingdom Viridiplantae; phylum Streptophyta; class Magnoliopsida; order Santalales; family Viscaceae; genus Viscum; species Viscum album. Next base: position 559,579,629 of record OY728160.1, on the reverse strand, counting down.
TGACACAACCAATGAGGTTGGGACATGTGTCTAGGTCATTTAATATTATTAAAGTATTATTTATACCTTAAACTACCCTAATTACCACTAATCGCGATTAAGAACTTAATAAGTTACTATTCACCAAAAAATTATTTTTACCCCATTGAACCACATTTTACATACTAATGACAACCATGTATGTCGGATTTTCAAAATTCAATACACATTAGTGGTAAACTTTTATTTAACTGAAAATCAGTTTGCTTGATTACCACTTAGTGGTTTCACTATTCATCAAAAATTGAAGTTTTTCAGAATAAGGCCAAAATTTCACCCTAAGCTATAATTGATATTACGAATTCAAAAATGATGTCTATTTTACAAAATTCCAAACATATTAGTTGCATTAATTAATTTTATAATTAATTCCCGCTGTCACAACAAATAGCGTGTTTTTAAGAAACAATTTATATCAAAAGATTGGCAATTGTTTATGTCCAATTTCAATGTTAAATTAATTCTAATGACCACCATTGGATAAAATGGTAAAAATATATTCTAATTATACTCTGAAAACACTCAATAGTATAATTTATCACTATGAATTATTTTTATTAAAAAAGTTGTTTTAAGTATTTTTCACTATTCATAAAAATTTTGAAGTTCTCAGAAAATTACAAAAAATTCAACATAGGCTAATTTCAATATTAGGAATACAAAAATGAAATCCATTTTGAAATATAAAATTTCTATAATTTTAAAAAGTGGTTATTACTATTCATAACGGCTACTTTGATTTGTCGCGATGTTTTAGAACTCGAAGTTGCGTACAATGCAAGCTATTGCATTATTGAAAGAGAGGCGTATCGTGGAAGCTTGGGGTGTTACATTCTCCCCTCCTTCAATAAATTGCGTCCTCACAATTTGATATTTTTCTTTAAAAATAAGAGGTTAAAAATAGAAAATACCTTTGTGGAAAACCCACATCGGAAATAAGGTTAATAAATATATAACATTAAAAGAAAGCAGGATAAGTACAAAGGTCACCCGATATAGCCCATTCTAGGATTCTATGAAAATATGGATATGGAGGAGAAACAAACCATCATGGTCTGATGGAGAGTTATAGAAAACAGGATTAGGAGAAAGTTTAACCACAAGAAAATCACAAACTTGTGATTGGTTAAACGGTCATTGAATCCCCAGTTGGAAAAGTTAACCGACAACATTTTTGTTTTAAGTTACCTTTTATAATGTTGAGGAATTTATTTAGAAGATTTACTAAGAACGTAAGGGAATATACATACTTGTTATGTATACTTTCATTCGTTAATAAATTTTTACCACAAACCCAACTTTTACTCCAAATGGTAACAGAACTCAAAAATATTCTATTTATCCTAATTGTATAAGGTTCAAAATGTTAACACATACCATTTAGATTAGTAAAATTATTTTGTAATAACCAGGGACTTCCTGTAGGCTAGTGGTAGGAAATAAAGGCTTGTCGCACTATGGTTGTGGGTTCGATTCCTGCAGCTGTGTCCGACGCGACGGGTTATTCCCCACCCTACAGGTTGTCCTTTTCCTAAAAATATAGTACTATACTATTCCAAAAATAATCTTCATAAATGTTTTAACCTTAAACAATACTATCCAAAGTTCAACTTAATCCACTCCAACCTTTATAGTTATCCAAAATACCTTCATCCAGACTTTCTCTAAAAGGTCTCTAAATTCCAAAATCAATTGTAACATCAGATTCCCCAAACAAAGAAAAGTTTCTCTTATTGTCACATACTAAAAATATGATTACCTTAATCATATTAAAACCTTACTGAAATCAAAAAGTACTGCAGTACAATCCTTATATATATATCACATTATTCTTATAACCAGAATATAATCCTTGAGTCCAAAAGCACCAATACATTAGTTATTCTACTTCAACTGTAGTAACAACATAAGATTGTCCTTGATCCCTTGGCCTTTTCTGAGGTAAGTTTCCCAGACGCTTAGGACATTCATTTGCATAATGACCCATTTCTCTACAATTGTAGCATTCAACTTTGACAGCCTCTTTCTTTCCCTTGCAATCACGAGCCTGGTGACCCTTTTCTCCACATTTATAACAAACTCCCATTCCTTTTAGGCAAGTACCAGGGTGATTCTTCCCACAATTATCACATAATGGAAAATCCTTCTTTCCCTTTTTCCCATTATCTGTCTCTTGTTCCACCGTTCTCTTCTTCTCTTGCTTTACTTTATTGTCATAAGACTTAGAGAATTCCTTTTCTGTCTTGATAGCACACGAGGCAATATCTTCGTATGATGAGAAGGATTGTGATATCAAAGCTCGACGGAGAAATGGTTTTAACCCATCAAAGAAACGATCAATCTTACTCCTTGGGTTACGTATATAATCGGCAGCATGCCTCGCTAACCTTGTAAAGTTAGCCTCATACTTTGAGACATTCTCATCCTCCTTCTGCCTCAGACTCAGAAATTGCCTTTCCATATCTGCTCGATGGTCACGAGGAAAGTATTTTTCTAAGAAATGATCTTTGAACTCCCTCCATTCCATATTCGATACGTCATCATCTTCCTTTGTGTTTTGAATCAGCGACCACCACTGATCGGCATCTCCAGTGAGGCGGTAAACTGCCATGACAACCTTCTCCCTTTCACTACTCCCCAAGGCATGGAATATTTTCTCTAAGGAATTTATCCATTGCTCAGCTACTATAGGATTTGTACTCCCATTGAAGGTTGGTGGTTGTTGCCTCATGAAGCGGTCTAACATTGATCCTCCACGTTGCGGATCAGGGTGCTCCATATGAGTAAGGTTATTATTCATAACCTGAGTGAGTTGTCCAAGTATGGTAATAAGTTGATCAGCACCAGTTGTATCTCCAGATCCCCAATAATTATCTTGATCAGGAGGGCAATCCCTACACGGAGTTCGTGGATTGATACGGTTTCCATTCCTTCTACTAGGCGCCATTTCTAAACAATGGCATAAACTAGATTAGTTTATGAATCAAAATACATAATTCCATACTTGTAAAACACTTTACATAAATTGAACTATTTATGGATATAATCCATAATCATAAAAAGAAATGTTTTCTTTGAGAAAGTATATACTCATAAACCCTTCATAATGATTTGTAATGAAAATGAGAGTTATCCTAAGCATATCCCCCGGGAGTGTCGTAACCAAGAGTGCAGCAAGGCCCGTTGTCGTGCACCAGTTCCCGTTCGAGTCTAGCTTAAAGCGGTGTTTTCGGGTTTTACCCCTAGGTACATCTGTGCCAGAGCCGCCTCTACCTGCTCGTATCCAGACAGAGATGTATTGCTCGGAAAACTCATATCATCTCTATAATGCCAAAATTCTAGGAAGTTCTTCTATACTAATCCTCAAAGTCTATCTTTGGGCTATGTGCTCTAATCAGAGTTTATCTAAATCTAGCTTCCAAGGTTTGTACTAAACTGCCTCTGATACCAACTGTAACGCCCCGACCCCAGCTACCCAGAGTCGGTGCATTACTTCGTCACATTGGCATGATCACAAAAGATCAAGTCTCGAAAGACCGATTAGTTTAGTAGCCTTGGAAACACTAGATACATTCGTAAACGTTACATTACATCATAAAGTGAAAAACTACAATAACAAAGTCTCCATAGTCCACACTCATATCCTCTTCTGACTATCCCTGCAGGTCATTCATAAAATACTTCTTCACATCCTGGAAAATATTAAAACATTGAAAGGGGTGAGCTCAGATGCTCAGTAAGGATAACAATGATGCGGAAGCTTTCATAAATAATCATTAACAATTAAGGCAATGTATAAATAAAACAAAAGCCTTTTAAACATGAACTTCAACATAATATGGAAAAAGTAAAATGAGATAATGCCATTCACTTCTTCACATGGATATTCTACTGGTCGAATAATCACATGCAATATCAATAACCACTTTCATAATGATGGAATGCATAATGCCAGACTATCATAACCACGTAGTCAAGGCCTCGTGCCAAGACCACAAATAAGATTTTGTCAAGGCCTTGTGCCAAGACACTAGTTTGTCCCATGAGACCTGCCGATGCATCGAGGAGCTATAGCAGGCTCCACCCGTCACTTATTAAGTCCAATGCATTCCTCATATGAATAGGTTTAAACATATCATAAACCATAACATAATTGTATCACATAAAACATGCATAAAGGAAACATAACATTTCCACATTTCAATCACAAGATATCAATACAGCACATTGATATAATAAAAACGCTTTCAAAACCATTTTCAATACCAAAATAAAAGAAAGTTAAAACTTTGTATTTATTTTTCATTTAAAAAGTGATGGCTTGTAGAGGAAGCCGAAACTCAAATAATGGTCACGGCGGCGGAGAAGTCATTGTCGCCGCATAAGTACGGAAAGAAAAACATTCCCTTTTTGTCGTTTAGTAAAACGTTTCGTATAAAAAATATTCCTTTTTGAATAAACGTAAAAGTCAAAGGGGTTTATACACTGTACAAAAGAAATTTGTGTATAAAACAAAATATGCCTCAATGAATGGAGATTGAGACGAAGTCCCTTAAAAAGATCATTTTTAAATAAAATATATCTATTATGTGTATTCACTATATGTACACATAAAGAATGTATAAATACAATATACAACATAATAATATCATGACATAATTTGAAAGTAGGAGATTAACCCAAAGAATGGAAGTTGGGTTAAGAAGTTCCCTTACCTCTTGTCTGACTTGACACAACCGTTCTTTAACCTCCTGAATAATAAACTACAGTTAATATATACCTTATTAAGAACCATTTTCAATTTCATTATCCTTATTATATCACTTATTACAATGATATGAACATTATGTAATTATTTAAGTTAATAACGGTCGTTTTGTCGATCTTTGGAACTTGAGTCAACAATAAGCTTCTTATAATTACAAGTTGTTTATGTGGTGAAATATCCATTATATCCAGAATTATATTAATGATTTAGATGTCATATATATCTTATATATCCAGTATATACATTCATTTATAATATTACGTAACATTTAGAGGTAAGAAATGAAATGCACCGTTCATGGAGACGGTAAGCCGTACGTACGCATGAACGCTACTTTCATTTCAATTTCATATTTAATGGAACTAAATAATAATGATATAAATGTATAATATAATTCCAGTATAATATAGTGTATAATACCATTTACTCTATCCTTTATACATCCCACATATGGCATTAACGATTCAAATCACTTTGAGGGGGCGGTAGTCCGCACTTCCTAAAATGAAATTATCGCGTTTTACCCATAATGGAAATCATAAAGTAAGCCATAAATGAGAAATAAAGAAGCATAAGTAAAACATAAACACATTATATATCATATATAAATATAGTGACATCTTAATGGCCACCTTTGAAGGTGTTATATGAGTGTTGAACAATCATCGTTTCGTGAGGCCGAAATTCGCCATCCACAGAAACCGTATGTTCTTTAACCATTAGATGTAGGTGTGTGTAAGTGTAGCTCGAATCCTTATTATAACAACATCCTAGTATATTGAGGATACTGGTTTTGTTACAAAAGAAATTAATAAAAAGAGTTTAGGGGGTTGGAGAAGAAAAATAAAACAAAACAACATTAGAGAAGACATTACCTCAAAATCGGGTAACTCTTTTTGATTTGAGCCAAAGGCTTCCTTGGGAAGAGTTCTGACCAAAGAGAGGATTCTAGGAGTAAGGGAGGAATGTTGGGAGAGTATTTGGGCAGAGTTTGGCCGATCCAAATGGCTTGAAAGTGTAAATGAGGTGGGAGAGGTGGGGGCCTTTTATAAGTGGAGAGGAGGGGCACTTTTGGAAAGATTGAAATGTTACATTATTTACACAATGCTTTTCGGATTCTAAAGGTCCCACACTTATATAATTCGAGGATAAGGTGATAAGGTTTCGAAATCCCCTCATCCAATAGGATTTGGACAAGTGTATGCCTTGGATTTTTCATTATCTTCTCATTTTATTTAAATCGTTAAATAATGAGGTCATCGCCACATCATAATGATGTCATAAATAATTTAATTTATTTAATGTCTAAAAATTATAAAACAAATACTATGATGTAGGAAATCTTTTTATATTTCTAATGAATATTTATAGTCAAAATTTGGACATGTGTAACCCTACTTAAAAATTGATTTAGTAAAACAATTTATGTTAGTGTCATTTTCACTTTAACATTAAATAAAAAGTAATTTATGTTATTTCCCAACAAAAGTGGATCCATGGGGTCCCCAAGTTAGGCCATGGCTTGTCTTGGTCGGACATGACACAACCAATGAGGTTGGTACATGTGTCTAGGTCATTTAATATTATTAAAGTATTATTTATACCTTAAACTTCCCTAATTACCACTAATCGCGATTAAGAACTTAATAAGTTACTATTCACCAAAAAATTATTTTTACCCCATTGAACCACATTTTACATACTAATGACAACCATGTATGTCGGATTTTCAAAATTCAATACACATTAGTGGTAAACTTTTATTTAACTGAAAATCAGTTTGCTTGATTACCACTTAGTGGTTTCACTATTCATCAAAAATTGAAGTTTTTCAGAATAAGGCCAAAATTTCACCCTAAGCTATAATTGATATTACGAATTCAAAAATGATGTCTATTTTACAAAATTCCAAACATATTAGTTGCATTAATTAATTTTATAATTAATTCCCGCTGTCACAACAAATAGCGTGTTTTTAAGAAACAATTTATATCAAAAGATTGGCAATTGTTTATGTCCAATTTCAATGTTAAATTAATTCTAATGACCACCATTGGATAAAAAGGTAAAAATATATTCTAATTATACTCTAAAACCACTCAATAGTATAATTTATCACTATGAATTATTTTTATTAAAAAAGTTGTTTTAAGTATTTTTCACTATTCATAAAAATTTTGAAGTTCTCAGAAAATTACAGAAAATTCAACATAGGCTAATTTCAATATTAGGAATACAAAAATGAAATCCATTTTGAAATATAAAATTTCTATAATTTTAAAAAGTGGTTATTACTATTCATAACGGCTACTTTGATTTGTCGCGATGTTTTAGAACTCGAAGTTGCGTACAATGCAAGCTATTGCATTATTGAAAGAGAGGCGTATCGTGGAAGCTCGGGGTGTTACACGGGTCACTCTCGGAAGAACCAAAACTTGAAGAAGATGATTATCACGATTAGGCTTGACCCCGGTCCGTTTAGTGAAAATAATAAAAGTTCACTGTGTGTACTTTTAGAGTACACTCCATATAGTAGGTTTTTCCATAATCCGCCAAAAACGGACTCCACATCACCCCTACACACCATGTGGGTGGCCTGAGCATGACCAGTAGATGGCTTCGAGCCAGAGAAGAGTACACAGCGTGTACTCAGAAAGTACATAGCGTGTACTTCGAAGTTTTCCAGAAACTCCATTTTATTAAAAACTCTAGAAAAAGGAAAAGCGTACCTAAAACGAATATCTGATTTCTTGTAGAGTGGATGGTATGTATACCTTTTACCACTTCATTATCATATTCCATGTCACCCATAGTAATTTCATGTGACATTCCATGGTCTTTGGCCTTATGAGTTTGTAGATGTCAATCATCATTAATAACCCTTGGATTAGGGAATTGATTGGAATAATGCCCCATTTCATTTCATGTTTAACATTAATGTGTATGAGGTGCATTATGTATTGGATTTTATTTGTTCGCGTCATTAGACATCTTTTTCCCCTCACCTCTGAATTCAATTGCCCGATGAGATTTTTTTCCACACATAAAATATTTACTTGTTCCATTATGAAAATTCCCTCCTTGTTACTTTTTTCAATTTCAGAAAAAGGGAAAACTCATCTTCTTTTCAGTGTGGTCTTTATATTTTCTTTTGAATTCATATTTTCTCTTATTATCAAACCCATATGACTAGTGGGTTACTCCAATATCCATCTCAACTTTGAGAGAACATCGAACAATTTCCTTGTTTCAATTGAATTACCTTATGAATAATGCCCTTTAGAGACTTGGTTGTTACCAACTAAAGAAATGATCAATCATACTCATTGGTTTTTTAATAATTACATAAGTGTACCTTGTATTTCTTGTAAAAAACATTCATAAGTACGAACATATTCATCATCTTTTTTCTTATGTTCAATTACCTCATTCTCTATATTGTTTTGAAGAATATTATGATAGTACTTATTTAAAAATAAGTTTTTGAACTAGTCTCATTCCACTGACTTGATTTCATCACATTTACTTGTATTCTAGATAAGATTTCACCACTGATCAGATTCAACTTCCAAATGATATAATACTAAGATGAAATTATCTTGTTCAAAATATTGTCGAAATGAATATATATTTTCAGTGCGACTGATCCATTGTTCATCCCTTAATGGATCAGAAGATCTGCAGAATGATGGTGGATACTGCCTCATGAAGGATTCAAGAGAATTTTGCACCCTCCTATTCAATTTTGGTAGTATATCATTATTAATAGCTTGAGAAATTTCTGTGAGCATGGATTCAAGATTTTTTATTCCATCTCCCATAGCATTTGGTTTCTCCTGGGGACAACCATTTCATTGTCTTTCACTTTCATCATTAACATGGTTCCTTTGGGTTCCAATCATTATCTAAAACCAAGTATCATAGTGTGAGAAACACTAATCAAGAAAGGAAAACCACATAATCAAGAATAAAATTTCAATTTAGGACACATTAGGTTTTATCCTACGTTATTCATGGTCATTTATAAATCCCAAGGATTTTACCCTATACTTAGACCTGTCCTTAGGGTTCTTACTAAGTCTTTTTAATCATAGTTTCCAATGGTTAGTTATACCTTTCCTCAGATACCAATTATAGTGACCCTCACATTATATACATTTATATTACTTAATAATTTATTTTTATTCATTATAACATATAAAAAACAATTATAGAACTGTATAAGTTTAGTGTCTTTAGTAACTGGGAAACATAAACAACTGGTTCATAAAACATCCACATTGTCTCCAATTTATTTCTTTATAACTATACTGCTTCTTGGTATATCATACTTAATACCCTTCTTCATGACCTGGGGAAAATAAAAAAATTAATGTCTGAACTGAAATTCTTAGAATGGTTTAACATTGAAAATATCAATAATATCATATTCATACGAACATATCATTTGAAAATTTTATCATGTATATAAATGATAATAATATCACGACATGGGATAAATCGAAAAAGTGAAATGATGTCATAATTTTCATAACATAAGATTTGAATTTTTTGAATAAACACATAATAATATAAATTAATTTCATATTAATCAAGGCTCATTTCAAAGACCATCATAGCAAATGAAGTCCCTTAATGAATCTAGTTCTCTTCCCATTCCATCCTTGTATTACTGAACTGGATTTACTTTTCATTCCAGTCATGTTTATCTCATTAAACATAAATAATTACCTAATTCATTGGAGATAGATATTGTTCCCCCAAATATCTTAATTAAACCATTATTACATGTTCAATAAAAACATAATATCATTCACTATAGTATTACCCATGAAATAAAATGGGTTTTTCAAATATCATTCCATTAAAACATAATTCATAACATGATTTCATAAAAATAATTCACATCATTTAAACAATAAATTCAAAGTAATAATAAGGATATAAATATAAAAATTGGATATCATATATGGAAAATAATTTTGATAAAAAACTAGATCTTCGTTCCTTAGGAAATTATCCTTTCATCTACAAAAACGCTTTACTTCCTCATAATACCACAAAATTTTAGAATAAATTATTTTATATTGAAACTAAATTGTAATATTATAGGGTAAGATTCATGGAAATAAATTATTATCAATGTTTAAAAATCTATTCATTTCGTACATGTTAAAAAAACATTTTTATCATACTTTTGACGAAAAATTCAAAAAAGTCCCTCTTACTGAAAATGAAAAAATATTTCATTCATACCGTTTAGTAAAAATTAATAAATTGGTAAAATTGACATTAAAAAATTAGTGATGGATATAAATAATATTTTTAAATTAATATTTAGGAAACATGGACAAGGATGTTAAATAACCCTCAGTAAATACTTACGAATAAATAATCACAGATAAAAATGAGATTTGAAAATTTATCCATTACTTTAGGTATGATATGCATTGTACGCATCTGAAACACCTATATAGTTATTTAATTAACGATACTAATTTACTCTAGAATCCAAATAATTTTTATAATAACATTTATGATTATATTTTCATATGTTTGTTAGTAATATTTCCTTGTTACTAGTTATTCGCACATTAACAGCTCTTTGTTCTTATGCATGTATTTTCAGATAAGTTCTAATTACTGTTTCTATGTTATATTTATATCATTTATAAAAGGTTATTAGAATAATATATGTCACGACCCGTACCTCAGGGCCCTTTTTGTGACTACCCCAAGCCCGTCTTCTATAGGCCAGGGGCTAGCGACTAGCACCAAAGGTGTAAATCACTAAAACTGGGAAGGGATTTCTTTTCTAATGTGAAAACACACACAAAAAAGTACTAAAAAGAAGTAAAACACTATGAAAAACATTATACAAAGGAGTGATGAAAAGTAAATGGGCCATAAATACAAGCCCAACTGTAATGTACAAGTACAACTGAAAAGGAAAAAATATCTGAAAGGTGAAATTCAGCTCCTTGATCGTCCACCACGGATCCTACCTGAAGGGTAGGTATAGATAGCCTCCTTAGCACTCCGCGTCTGTTAGTCTCCACTGGGTTCCGACTCATCGTGAGGTCCAACTCTGGGTACCATCCAGTCCTCGTACACTCAGCCTCGGTCAACATTATTCATCGTCTGCGTCCAACACAACGATGTGCCGGCATAACACATGTAAGGGTGAGTATAACAATACTCAGTAGGGACCCCAAGACCCTCAAGGTCTCAAAAAATACAACAAGGATAAACCACATGGTATAAAATCAACAGATAAACCCACATAGGTATATAACCATACATATACCTAAGTTATCCAGTATTCCATCTCAATCATCAGGAAAATACAAGGTTACTGAATCATCTCACACAGGTATACAAATTTTGAAGAGAGTTAGTGATGATTATATTTAATCACTAAATAATCAATTCTATCGAACCCACATAGGTTCCAGGAACAAAAATCAGAACTGTTGAACCCACACAGAATCCAGGAACAATCGTCTATGTTGTCGAACCCACACAGGATCCAGGAACAATGGATAGAACTATCAAACCCACACAGGATCCAAGAGAAGTAGTCAAAGATGTCGAACCCACACAGGATCTACGAACAGCCGCCAAAACTATCGAAACCACACAAGATCCAGGAACAATAGTGAGAGTTGTTGAACCCACAAAGGATCCAGGAATAGCGTTTAGAACTGTCAAACCCACATATGATCCAAGAATATTAGTCAGAGCTGTTGAACCCATATGGGATCAAGGAATAGTCTTTAGTGTTGTCGAATCCACATAGGATCAAGGAACAGTTTCCAGTGCTGTCGAACCCATAGAGGATCCAGGAACAGTCGTCAGTGCACAACCAGCCACAGAGTTCTGCACAAAGCATGCTTGATTCAGGGAGGGTCTGTTATTCAAGCCAATTGTTGATACATCAACATGTAAAAAGTCCCAAGAAGAAGTATCTCAATTTTTGGCCTCGTCATAGGGGTCTCAACGCAACAGACGGTGCGTCATTCGGATGCCTGATATGTGAGTTATTAGCCTTTTAGTCCTGGGGGCCCCGTTGGATTTGTGTATGATGCAACCTCACCATATCTCAACTAAACCTCATTCTCTAGTAGGGTATACTCAAAGGGACTTCTAAACTCCAAGTTTTCTAGTGCCGATGACAGATCTTCAAATGAACATCTGGTGTCAAAGATATAACCAAATAAAGTAAAGGGGCAGGTAGTGAGCTCGGGTCCGGTCTGACCCAGTCTGGGTCGACCCGGTAAGACCTGTTGGGTCTGGCCTGGCCCGGCCCGTTGGGCCCCACCCAGAAGGCCGTGAGGGCAGTTTGGCCTAGAGCGCCATGAGGGAATAGCCTGGCACGGCTCAGCCCAGAGTGTACGGCCGGGGCCATTTCGGCTAGGGTGCCGCGAAGGGGGCTGCGGGACGCCGGATCGGCCGGGAAGCCGCAAGGGTGGCTGGGAAGCCGACTCAACTGGGAGGCCATGAGGGAGGCGGGTCACCCACTCGCCCAGGAGGCCACAAGGGGGCTGGCTCAGGGTGTCGCGCGGGGCACGCGCGGAGGCCAGGATGTGGCCGATTCGGACAAGGCGCGGCCAGTGCAGGCCGGGAGGGCCAGGTGGGGCACAGCCAGGCGGTTCAACAGTCGGGAGGCGTGCGGTGAGGTGGTACGGCATCTCGGCCAGGCGGGCCGGATGGCGGCTGAGAGGCCAGGAGGCCAGTGGTGGGCGGGAGCTGGGTGGTGTAGGCCTGCAGTGGTATGGTCGGGGCGGCTCGGCCGGAGGGCCGCGGTTTGGCCCAGAGCACCAGAGCGCCACGGGGCGGTGAAATTTTTGGAGGCTGCGGGTAGCACGTCCTTTGTCGTCGCCGCTTCTGTCTCCTCATTTCATCTTTTCCATGCCGATGTTCAATAATAAACTAGATCGGAAGAGGTGTCGGGCCATGTTGTTTGGTCCTGCACCTTCCACCTTTAGGGTGGTATCAAATGGTAAATCAAGAGGAAGAAAGTTTAACGTCAGTTATTCTTAAAATCTAACGCAACAATTCATTTCCGTTGAAGAAGAAAAAAGAATGAAGAATTGACCAAAATAATACCTACCTTTGATCGTCATTCGTCTTTTGTTGATGGAGCCATTGAGAGTAGATGAAGATGAAGACTGTCGATGTGGAAGCCGGTCGTCGAATACGTCCCACGACGGTTGAAGCTTTGAGGAAGTAGTTGAAGAAGGTAGACGTTCTTCGTTATTTATTATTCATTGGGAGATGGGGTTCTTCATTGGAGAACTATAATTTTGTCAAGCTCTCCTCTCAAAGCTCCCACCAAAATGAATATGAAAAAAATAGATTTCAGTATCCTATTAATTTGTTGGAAAATGTTAAAATTGGACTAACTAATTAGGTAGGTTCCCCTTAATTAATGTGAAGGGTTGGAACAAATTAATTAAAAGGAAGGTTACGAGGATCTCACTCATTAATGAGGGATAGTTGATAGGTTTTACTCTCCTCTATCAATAGGGGTTTAATCCCCATGTGGTCCCCACGTCGTAACCTCTTGCGGGAGGTTATGTTTGGGTGGGTCCCACCACCATAACCTCTCATGGGAGGTTAAGGTGTGGTGGTCCCACCTCCAACTCCCATGAGGAGGTTTTAACCACCAAACACCCACATGGAGGCTCTAATAAAATAAAGTGAAAACTCGCTTTATTTTATTACTTTCCACAAAAACCCAAAATCTATCTTCTACTCTCGACCAAATGTCATCGAGGTGAAAGTCTCTTAAAGTGAATATTGGCGCTATGAGTTCAACGGTGCCCTCAGATTTCAATTCTGAGCACCGGTTCGAAAGTTAAAAATTCTCCCTCGTACGTTTACTAAATGTACCCTAATAAAACTTTATAAATTTATTCTGGGCACACCGTGCCTCGGAATGACATGTCGTTAGTTTTCACGGACTCGTAAAATTATAATGTATTTAAGAAAAAAAATACACAAAATTTTCAATTATTTAAAATATATATAATATTTAATCATTAATTTTATTTATATAATCATGCTTTAATAACGATAATGTAGAACAAATCAAAACACATCTTGGAGATGTTAAGCAGTGTGTACGTACGCATAGTGATTTCCTTTTTCGTAGGATGGATAGAAGGTGAAATAGGGTTGTTTCATATTTATAATAAAATATTAGTATATTAGTGATACATATTTTATTACATTATAATTAAAAAACTAATGAAGAGGAAGTAAAATAAGAAATAAATTTGAATGATTCGGTATAAGAGATTACCTCTTCCCTAACATGCCTCTTTAAAATTTCCTCTTAGGGCACTAAAGTTTGTCTTTGAATAAAACCGGAACCTCTAGGATGAAACAAAATCTGTAGAAGGAAATATTTTAGGGGGTTTCCGAGCATGAAGTCTCAAAATGAAGTGAAGAGGTGAGGGACGAGGATCCCTTTTATTATTGAGGTGAAGGGAACTTTTTGAAACCTCAAAAATATTAATTTATAATAAAATAAAACCGCACAAAAAAACCTCCAAAATGCCCCAATTTAAAAGATAATTTGAAATATTTTTGTAATCTCATAAAAAATAATTTCTAGACACTATTTAATTTCAATTTAAGCATTATCATTTTAATTAACACTTAGTTATTCTATTTAATTTTAATTGTGGAAATAACATAATAAATATTTAATATTTCAAAATATTTCCTTCTATTGGGTTAATTGAACATAAATGGATATTTAATGACAATTTATACCATGTAATTATAGTTTTGTAATTTTCGTATATTTTTATTGTTTTTAAATAATTTAATAAAATTTTATTTTTATAAAATTTCAATAGTTTCTATTTTGACACTATTCATATATTTGACTTTAAATTAAATTCAAACAAAATATAAATTATAACCAAAATATATAATACAAACCTAACATGCCATAGTAACCTAGAAAATTTTTGGATCACATAAATTAATTCATATGATATTTCTTTTAATATTTTTAAAACCATTTATTTGAAATTTTTATTAATAAAATATTTTTTACATCACAATGGTATCATCATTAATGGTAATTATTTAATATCTAAAAATTATAAATAAATTTATATTATTTAGATAATTATTTTATTTTTCCATATAATATCTATAATAGATATTACACCTACTTATCTATATATTAAAATTAATATACTTATATTAAATGAGATTGTGGCATTCTGACAAATTCAATAGTTTTTATTACATTCTTGTCATATTTATTGTTAGGTAGACATAATGTAATTCCATTTCAAAAAATAGATCTTAAGGGTAGAATTTAGTCATCCAATATGATTTTTACAGGTTTTAAGGAAATTTTATATTATTATTTGTTTCCCTTAACTACTTGATTTACCTTTTACCATGGTAATAAAAAAATTACAAAGTTATTATTCTTAATGTACAAAAATAAAAGTGGAATATTAACATAACTCTAACCAAATAAATAAAAATATAGAAATATTTTTTTAAATTTAAAAACATAGATGTTGAAATAATTAATTTAAAATGAATCCCATTGTTGGAATGATAGAACGGGGTTTTTATAAAATATAAAACACTAAAAAAGATTAAAATTTTATTACACATGAATTCAATGTTAAATTAATTTTCAATGACCATGAATATATTAAATGGTAAGAATGTATTATTATTATATATTTAAATCATTCAATAATTTAATTTAACCATATAAATTATTTAAAGGAAAAAGTTTATTTTCAATGAAAATTTAGTAGATTTTTATTATTCATGAAAACATGAAAGTTATCAGAATAATATTATAAATTTATCCCAAGTAAAATTATATATAATGATTAAAAATAAAATGTTTTCTTATCATATAAAAGTTATTAATGTGTCGAAATATTAACTTTAAATGGGTTATCCATTCAAAGGTGTAAAATTAACCTTCTAAAAAATAGGTTTTTATACATCAAATAATGTTTTATTCATACTCTATGAATAAAATATCCATTGTATGAATATAAAAATTATTTTTTTAAGTATATAACAAATATATATCTCACTAATTTTATTTCCAAATGTAATTCACTAGAAATACAACTATCTAGTTGATTTATATTTTTCATAAATAATTGACCGCCAATGAATTCATAATGCATTTTCATAAGTTAGTTATAATTATTCCTACTAACCTAACTACTATAATATAATGGTTATTTTATAATTAATACATCTCATGGTTTTTTTAAACTCATGATTATGTTAAAAGCAAGATACTGAATAATAAAAACTATTTAAAGAAAATATTTCATAAAAAAATATAAGGATTACACTGTAATGTTGATTTTAAGTGGGATTTTTCCAGTCCCATTCTGTAATTCATAGAGAGAGTGTGATTTATCTAGTCCCATGATGTAATTATTATGGGTAATTGACCTTCATATTGTAAGGCTAAATGGGCATTGTCATGGATTTTTGTGACTATACCATCTTTATATGGTGGGGGTTAGAGTGCTCATATGACATGATCTAAGATATTTTTTCATGGCACTAATGTAGTTTATTTTAACATTGATATATAGATATTTTTGTTATAGTTTTATGACATTCTCATAAGTATTTTAAAATGTATTCGAAGTAGGTTTTTTTTGTATTTTATTAATTGATGAAATAATTAATACACCAGTTTGTCACATTATTACATTGAGTACTTATGAGACAGGTTAGATTATAAATGGTGATGGAAACCTAATGAGCTATATAAAACCCCTATTGGAGTGGAATTTTGGTATGAGAGAATATTACATGGATGCAGGTTTGGATAAGAGTAATGGACCTAGTTGTTGATTGTTTTCATATTTGATGGGATTGATTTTGGTGATAGGGCCAACATGAGATTTGGGACCTATGAATCCCGAGTCTTTATTTTATTATGATATTATATTACTTTTATTTTTTCTAGAATGAAATATATTTACATTATATAATTCTATTATATTAATCCTTTATTATTTATCGGATTATTTTGTGAGACCTTATTATTAGTTTCGGTTATTTTGAATTTTTGATTTCATTCATTTATTTGGTTTATTTATAAATATTTGAAACATCATTCCATTGGGTATAGTCTCCCCAAGATAAATTTTACATCCCCACTATTTTTAGGTTTCTTCTGGAATATGGGGATGAACTGTTGAGGTCTCGTAACCATCCCTTTTTCCCACATGGGAGAGTGTCATATCGGGGTATGTTATAAAGTGTCATCAATTGAGAAGTTTTTATTTTCCTCTAATTAACTATATAATAATGGTATAAATGATACTGGAATGCGTCAAGACTTGTTAATGAGACTTTTCGTGGGAGTATTTAACTCATGTATGGGGTGAAAAACGAGTTCCAATGATGGGATAATTGTCATTGATGTATTCTTGTTATAACTGATGTTATTTCACCATGTGTGATCCAAATATTATGTGAGGATACTATTTTATGATTTTAAGGTTTCTTGGTATTTTTTATCAAGTCCCCATATGAAACGATATGAGAAAAAATTCATAATAATATGAACAAATGTATTTGTTGACATGCATTTTTCATGATAGGGTTACATCTAATTGTTGTTGGGATATATAATATCATGTTGAATTGTGATATGAGATATATTTTTCCCTAGATAAATGAAATTTTTTGATGTTTCATTCTATAAAAATTATAATTCATGTTTTGGGAGACCGTGATTCAGTGGTTACTTATGAAAATATGGATGTTTATCTCCATGATTACTTACTAAGGGACATTTGACCCATGGAAATAGAGTTTGATCGTACTGTTCCTTTGATGTCTAAGCTTACATGACAGTTTCAAATTTAGAATCCACCAATGTTTACTGTGGAAGGAGTACACTAGGAAGATGAGTTCTGGATCAATTAATTCCATATAATAATTAATTATATTGGGAAACCCATGAATATGAGGTCTAATCTTGTTGCACAAATAATTTATGACCTTCTATAAGTTGGTGGGATATTTTGGAGGAAGATGGGAATCATGATGAGCGTACTTTGAAGAAATTTGAGATGAATTTCCTAAGAAATATCTTTCCTGAGACGATGAGGGATAAAAATTATCATATGTTCATGAATATGATGCATGAGGGAATTTTAGTTTTGGACTATTATTGATGTTTCACTAACAAACTGCTCTTTGCACCATCTTTCGTAGCTGATGAGATATCTTGGGTGGGGATTTTTTAAGATGGTATTCACGGTGAGATCAGGTCACAGGTAAAAAAATTTATCCATGGAATCTTTGAAGAGGTGATTGACAATACACTCATCATGAAAGGGGGTCTAATAGAGGCCATGAGAAGTAGCTACGTTATTTCAGTTAGGTGAACTGGGAGCTCTTCATCATATTGAATCAAGCACCACTATGAAAATTTCTTCCAACGCAGTAGGGGAAAGAGTTTTTAAGGATGTGTATATCTATCTCAAGACCATGTTTCAGAATAGTTCTATTAGTGTGGAATAAATTTCAGAATATCCCTCAGTTTCGTGACCACAAATTTGAGTGTTCTATATGTGGAAGATTGGGTCATCATCAGTGGTTATGTGTGAACATTCCCTAGTTGACTAGTATAATGTAATCAGTAAATGAACTTGGGTTATGAAGGGGCCTATCTACCCCTCATTAAGCTGGTTGATCATGTTCCACTTTCTGTTAAGGTTTAAGCATGGAACGTTGTACCCCAATGTAGTGGAACCAGTACCAAGAAAGGGCAATTTAGTTGCAGATGTTTTTAGTTGAAATACATAGACGAAGTTAGTGTAAGAGTCTTCTAGTGATATGTACATAATTGACCATTTTTAAGGCATGCATTAGGTTGTTTAATAGTATTTGGGATTGGTGTCTCTGAAATTGAAATTTTTAGTAAGTATTCTTGTAGATCATAATAAGATCAAGCATTTTTTTGATCTGGAGGGATCAGTATTGAGAGAAAAATTATTTTTTGGGGACACACCATCATGATGCTCTATATAAAGGAGAAATTATATTCTTTTTTATGCTGAGTATGGGATCTTTCGTTCTTATGTGATGATCCAATGATAGATGCTCATGTTTCTATGTGTTTAGTGCATCTGGGTTTAATAAATATTTATCGTGATACTTGTAGACAATAATGGATGTTGGGAATGAAGAAGGTTGTGAGAAGCGTCATGGATAGTCTCATCACTTATCAGTATGTGAAAGCTGAGGATAACAGATAAGTCAGAATTTTTCAACCTTTTCTAATTATTGAGTAAAAATGAAATGATGTCACTATGTATTTTGTGATAGGATTACCCAAGATATCCCATAATAATTGTGTTGTATGGGTTATTTTGGTTCGACTAACTAAAGTATCCCACTTATTATTTATGAGGTAATCCTTCAAACCTAATGATATGAGTATTATTTATGTGTGTGATGTGTTTCGGTTTCATGGTGTCATGAGGAGTATAGTTTTAGACAAAATCCTCATTTCACATCATTTTGCTGGAAGTGTATTTAAAAGGCTCTCGGGTCATGGATTATTATAATTATATCCTATCATCCACAGACTAATGGTCATTCTATGTAGACTACCCATGTTCTAGAGGATATGTTACAAGACTATGTTTTGGATTTTTGTGGTTCTTGGTAAGTAAATATGCCAATAATGGTGTTTATATATAATAAAAGCTTCTAGGCATCTATCCAAATGGAACCTTTAATGGTTATTTCTGGAAGGTAATGGAATTCTCTATTTTTGGATAGATCAAAGTGAGTCAGCACTTGTTCGGCCAACTCTTCTGTATTAAACATTATATTCTGTTCAATTGATCAAATAGAGATTGGTAACCGCCCATAGTAGGAATACATTTTATGTTGACAACGAGAGACAACCTATAGAATTCAAGAATGGCCACCACATTTTTCATCTTCTTTTTCCCAGGTTTGGGAAATGCCATATTAAGAAATAGGGAAAGCAATCACAGAGTTTTTTTTGTCATTTAAGATAGTTTCAAGGGTCAGTCCAGTGGTTTACTGTTTAGCCTTTCAACATCAGGTTAGTTCCATACATAACATGTTCAATGTCTCCCAACTAAATGGATATCATCTAGACCCTCCTAATTAGATAGACATATCAAACATTGATTTTTGTGTTTATACATCCTTTAAGGAATATCTGATATAGGTTGTGGGTCATAGTGAGAAGTATATTGATGGTATGACTATATTGTTTGTTTGTGTCCAGTGGCATCATGGGTGTGTTTAGGAGGAGACCTAGGAGAGGGAGTCTAATATGAGAACACAGTGGTCAGGCTTGTTCACTCATACCTCACAGTGGTTCATGGATAAACTCAGTAACGAGAAGTTTTATGGTGGGGATGTTGTGAGATCTCATTATTTTTCAAGTATGTATCTCTCTGCGTTTTTCATTAACTTTTCATTTGTTAAATTTTATCCCCACATTTAAAAAATCATGGAAAAATTTGAGAGGATCTACATGGATATGTTTTTTGGGAAAATTATTAAATTTATATAGAATTATGTTTATCTAAAGTCATTGAGTCTATGTATAAATGGGTTTAGGGTTTCAGGGGTTCTTGGAAGGTTGATAATATTTAAATGGGGTTTTGGCTATTTAAATGGAAAATGGGTTAAAGACCCATCTATAGTATATTTCCTTGCTGTGTAAATGGATTACACATCATTTAATGTTAATATCGTTCAATAAAATAATATGTGTTAATGTGTATTTTTGTGTATCCCTTTAAAAATATTTACACAACATGTAACTATGTTACATTAAATGTGATTTCCCGACTTAGTATTTTAATGTATATTTTTTGGTAGATTCTTCATTCAAAATCACATCATCCTTCTCATCGTGACCCATGGTAACCTTCTAGGAAATATTTTAGTTCCAACCTTCCTTATGGACATACCAATAACACATTCAATCCCTGGTGAGTGGTATTGATGTAGTTTATCCCTTACAGTCCTTGGTTCTCAAACCGTTGTCATGATATCCTTTGACCATGTACATTATTGGTATTGATATGGATCAGTTTTGATCAAATATTATATTTTCAATCAATCGCACCTTCTTCCTCATCAGAATTTTTCATTATAATCATTTTTGGATCATCAATTAATGGTATGGATCTAAATATTAACCATATGGGTTAATAATCTCTTTGTTTTCCAATATTGATATTTCACCAATGTAACATGCACCTTATTTGGTTAAATAATTAATCATATTATTCCTTAGAGTCCTTTGGTTTCAATTAGATTTTGAGAGGGATTATGGTTATATGTTGGGTGATTGAACCATTAATATAATTGAACATGATAATTGTTTAATGTGTGTTTATCTTGAAATGAGACCTTAGGTGATTTCTTTATATAGAATCCTTAATTTCCGGATTACTACTTATCATTATTATTGTTAATAAATAATGATTTAATTAAATGTTTTGATATTAAATTGAAATCGTATATCTCATAACTAATTATTGATTTTTATGATGTGATATTGTGGTATCCATAATGAATGACATGACCTTTGTTCTTTGATAAAATGATTATATGTCTGTCTTGGCCCTAGAATATGCACACATATATGTTGTAATGTTGATATTTAGTGGGATAAACCAAGTCCCCTAATGTAATTATTTTAGGGAGTGGTATCTTTCCACTCCCATATTGCAATGGTTATCGATAAATGACTTGGATGATATAATTCTTATAGGTAATCAACCCAAATTTTTGTTACTATACTATGGTTATATAGTAGTCATTGGCATGGTCGTAAGAAATATGCCACGATATTTTAGAATTGATCCAAATATAGTCATTTTATCAAGTTTATAAGTTTGTGTTTTTCATAGTAGTAAGGAATTCTTTTAGATACTATGGAAACGACACAAAATAGATTTTTATTGTATTTTATTAATTGTTGAATTAATTAATAAACTTGTTTGTCCCAATATTTCATACACTTCTTTACCAAACAATTTATTTATAAACATAGTAGCGTCAGACTACTGATTTATACTCACATCCTATTGAAACCTCAATTTTTTACTTGATCATATTTGGTGGATGTAGGATTGGGAAAAGGAAAAGTACATTATTGTTTATTATTTTCTGGCGGGATATACTACACATTATTGGTGTGATCGGTGGGCGGTTTGGGGTCATAGACTTTTTTTATTCAAGTATTTTTCTACTATTATTTCTATAAGCAAATATTGTTACATTATATCACTTTATTACATTATTCATTTATTTTTTACTGTATTATTCTATTTTCTCTTATTATTGGATTCTTCTATGTCATGAGTTTGATTTATTTTTGTTACATAGTTTATATATACTATTATAAAATCGCATACAATGGGGTATAGTCTTTCATGTATACATTTCACACCCCCACTACAATTTTAAAACCATTTTTATTTGGGTATGTTCACTTGAGATCTTTTCACCAACCCTTTTCGCCACTTGGGAGACTATCGTATCAGGGGACCTTATAGGCATGATCGTTTTAATAAATTTCATCTCAATTAAAATTATATAGAGGCATATTTTAATATTATAACCTATTTAATAATATGTGGTGTATATAATTCCCATTTGACATATTTAACATATATATATATTTATTCTTGATAATAAATTTTTCATTACTTATTTATTACTTCAAGGGGTTACTATTTAATATTACCAAAGTGGTAAGGATTTATTTTATAATGTCTTTTTTTGGGATTTACATAATATTCATTGAATTAATCTTATAATACAATCTATATAAAATAAATTTATTTTATCAACCACTATATATTTAATTATTTTACTTATTTTCATCCAAAATTTCTTATCCTTGGAACTTTAATCAAGACAAGAAAATTTTAAAATAAAAATGTATTTTATTTTCCATTTATTTTGTTATATTTTTCATAAATATTTATTTTATCCAAAATTATTTCAACAAAAAGTTTTATTACTAAAAAAAATTATTATGTAAATTTTATTTTATCCTTTACTTGTTAAAAGGTGTGAAATGAATCTTTATAATTTTTTTGAAATGAAAATTTTTATATTCTTCAAAAAAAGTAAAAATGAATGTATTTTGATGTATATAGAATTAATGGAATTCCACAGACAAAAAACACATTTTATTAAATTTATATTCTTCTACATGTTTTCAATGGTTTTACATGGGAGACTATTTAATTTTTTCTTATTTTAATATTTCACTTCCATTTTTTTATTTTTCTATGTGACATGATTTTATTACAAAACCAATATTTTCAAGGAACTAATTTCATCTCTTATATCCTATTTTTTTGTAGTTGTTTGCATTCTCATGGAAAATTAACATTCTTATGATCATTAAAAAATAAATTTCCCTTCAATATTTATATTATTTGTATCATGAATATGATTATTTCCAAAAATATATACATTTTTTCATACAATATTTTACAATTAAAGTAATTTTATTGAATGGAAAAAAATTTAAAAATCCATAGTATTTACATAGTGCAGAAATTTATTGTTATGTAAATATGTTTATGAGTTGAATTTTTCATTAAATAATTGAGGAATAAATTATACATCAAGTGATGAGTGGGTCATATAATTATATAGCCACTCGATGCATTGATAGTTCTTATGTAATAATATAGTTGAAAATTTTTAATTGTGTTTTGGTGTATAAATACCCATCAATAAAAGTTTCATTGGGCTGGGTCATAATGATATAGATATCAGGATGTTTAAAATCATGATGTCTAATATTATTCAATTCCATCATTTATAATTTAGTAATAATTATCCATGATTTTATTTTGTTGATATGATCCATGGATTCATTTCATTCTCAAGTTATTAGTTAAATGGAATATGTTTTTACTTATTCACCTTGACATTGCTTATTTTCTTTAAACATGATATATTTTTTTTATTCATACCCTCATGAAGTATATGATCTCATACTTCATTTTTTTCATTTCCCTATGATATGAAGAATAAATAATTGAATTATTTTATGGATAAAGAATATTTACATTCACTATGATTGATTTTTATATTTTTATATATAATGTTATATTGATGTATCCATATAGTTTAAATAGTCTATAACACTATTTGGTGCTTATGTATTTGATAACTTGTATCTATTGTAATGTAATAAAGAAGACACTAGATTTGAATTACATTAGTTAGGTCTATTACAACATTGTCCTAAGAAGATGTATGGAATAGAATTAGGTGTGTTTTTCATTACATGGGAATCCATCATTTGAACATAAAAAATATTCAGGTTGATGATGGCTTAAGTAAAATCAATATAAGAAATTGTTATCTGATTTTGTACTATAATTTCAAAACAATTTGAATTCAATATCTAACACAACCCTAGGAAACAATATAAGGATATGTTGAAAGATGATTTTTTTTAGGATTAAACACATAAAATGATGGATTTAATATATTTCCTTAGAGAAATATGATTTTGGAACTATCTTATACTTGTTTTGTTATATTTCTCAAAAATAATTTGACTACATCCTCTAGTTTGGTAATTAACACTTGCATAAATGACCTAATGTTCATACCTTGTATTATACACTAAAAAATAAATTAAAAAAATTCCTAGGAAAACATATTATTTCCATATTGAATAAATCCATAAAATACATAATTAGACTAATTTAATCACTATTTATAATTTTTATTAAATAAAGTGTTAATTGAAAAAAATAAAATAATGTATTATTTGTTAAATGTAATGATATAAAATTAATTGATTATGAACCTGATATAAGTTATAATTTACAGATTTCAAAGAACAAAACAATAATTTACCTATATAAATGATTGTAAAATCATAAAAGGACCCTCAAATAAGGTTATAACATCTAATTTTTACACTTTATCCAATATCTTAATTGATTCTAATCTCAAATAAATACCCCATCGCCTATATTGAATTATAATGTTTTAACCTCAAATATTTATAATATCTATGACTTATCATATCCATAACTAAACAATTATTTATCAAATTAGTTAAATCATTAAATTATAGAATTAATATTGGCTTTATATTATAATATTACCAAACATTGTTTCAATAAAAATGTGGTTTATGAGGCTAGCCATACAAATATTAAAATATAATAAACTCACTAGATTCTTAGTATATATTTTTCGATGAAAAATTATAGATTTCTAAAAAAATAAATATTCTATGGTTATTAGAGAAGAAATTATACATTTAAAAGTTACTTTAGGTAAGGTAAATTTTGTAGAAAGAGAAAGTCTTCTGTTTGATAAAATATCATGTTTTTTTCTAGATAATATTATTTGGGAAAATATTTATTTATATGTAAGGTTGATATGATGTGGTCACTATTTGACACATTTTTAGTAATATTTAATGGTTATTTATAATTTGATATGGTTTATTTCGAAACTTTTTGGATCATTATCTTGGTTTTGGACCAATATTTAGTATAACATCATGAATTTTAGGTAGGAAGAACATGGATTATTTTAATTAAAAAACATCATGTTTATTTATATTGATACATTTGGGATTTCACCTAGACACATTAGGAATGTAATAAGTCATCATTTTGGAATTATTTTTTGAAAATGTCATTTTTTATTTCATTATGACATTTTGTTGATAAATTATATATATTTTTATAGAAGTAACATTAAATACATTGTGAATTTTGGATCAGACATTGATTATTGAAAAAAAATCATTCTTTATATAGACACGTTATTTTTTGGGGGATTTGAATTAAAAATGTAATAAAAAACTCAAATCTACTATTATTTATCATGTAATAACTCCTAGCATTTCGTATAAACCTTAGGGTGACATGGAATGAAATTAGATTCTATTATATTTATTCATATTACTCAATGAACTAAATTTTGGATTAATGATATTTAAATATTTTATTGTATAAGCATTGAGAACATTAAATGAGGTATTTTAACATTAAAGATATAGATAATTTTAATCTCTCACTCTTGATATTTTACAAATTTATAAAAGTCATCTACTATTAAGTAATTGTTCTATTTACATGAAATTATTTATTGATAAACATATTTAATGCAATTATGTGTAAAATATGGAAATTGAAACATCATGGAATAAAAGGGATTATATAAAGTTGGTTAAATGGGATAAATCATGTTTGAAGTAATTTGAAGGGGTAATAATGTGAATGATAAGAAAATAAATTGGATTATTGATAAGAATGGGGAAAATAAATTATGTTTATTTCTTCTTGTGAATATTCATGTAGGAATGTTCTATATTTCTAGAATGACTATTTATTGATATCAAAAACCATTATATTTATAATATTAAAATATAGTAGAAAATATAATGTGGAAGACCTTATATATTTATGTGGTGATAATTATTTAGAGTTGGGAATCAAATTTTAATTATTTCAATGTTTTGATAGGTTTCCATATGACTTTTGGATTCCATTATTGGTGGAATATAGACATCAAATAGAGTATTGTAATTTAGATGATGTTTTGTGACTATTACCGGGTTTTAGATTATTATAACATGAAGGAATATAAATTTTTATTGTTAATTGATTTTAGTTTTGTGATATTTATATTTTTATATGAATTGAGCTAACATTATTTTGATTTTATAAGGACGTATACTCATAGGATAAGATATTCTTAGATGATAATATATTATAAAGGGGTACAGTTTTCCCTGGTGATTAGGTTCTTTGATGACATTATTTATTCTTGAAAAATGTTTTGTTTTTGTTGATTCCTTTTCATTATACAATTATTATTGATGTTTTGGTTTTATTGTTCTCTTATGTCTTTGTTATTACTATGTTTTCAATGGTGGATGGTTATTGTGGTAGCTCTTATAATATTACATAATCTTAAATATAGTGATATGTGGTGACAGATATATAATTATTGCTTATATAGAAATTATTTAATTGTCTACCATAATAATTATTTTTTCACAATAGTGATAGTTTTTTTCCCATGGACTTTTAGAGACAGACTTCGTGGGATAGAACTAATCTTTTTTCTGACATCAAAGTGGAAATTATATAGTTTTGTTAAAAATAATGGTATCAAAATGTGTTTTCAATGGTGTGGATTATAGTAAACACATAATAATATTGTATGGGTTAGTAAAACTAACGTATTACTTGAAACTCATGTATAATAAGGTCTAGAGAAATGGATAAGAACATAAATAGACCTTGCAATTCTATGAAAGAGCAGTAATCTCTTAAAAAATTTACTAGTGGAATGGCGAACTATTATTAAGGTTTTTGTATTGAAAGGGGTTCAAAAATCATATAGTATTAGGTATTGATGATTTTGTGTTATGTGTATTAAATTATTTATTATTATTTGTCATGAATTATTATAAAAAAATAAATATACATTGTTAGTGAGATATAAATTATTTATAGAAATTTCCTTTATGAATTAATACTATGAGGTAAAGAAGGATAAGATATAGAAATTATTTGTTTCATTATTGTTTAAACCCAACAGTAGTAGATGCATGGACATTTACCTTATAAATATTTTTTTGTTTTATTTTCATAATTATTGAGTCATATATTTATGATAATGATATGAAGTGATGGTTTGAGGGAGTAAAAATAGTATTCTATATTATTCAAGTATTCATGGAGAAATTTATTTTATTAGTTACAAGCTTATATCATGGGGAAGTATTGTATTTTTGTATGTTGATCAATGGGAAATATGATAGTTCAAAAGTAAAATGAAGCATGTTTAAAGATCAATTATAAGGAGTTCTTAAATACAATCATTTTATAAGAGAAACAATAAGATATATTTCTTATTTATCTGAGTTGTTATAGTTTTTTGAAGTATGGAATTAATCATATGTAAATGTGATGATATACAAGGAGTTCATAAATTACCCATTTGAGACATGACTTCAATTTGGTATTGAATATCTTGTCATTCCATTTACATTCAGGATGTATATGAGGTGTTACTATAGGATGTGCTTTTTTAGAGTGTAGTAGACCAGACTATGGTAACCAATATCTTCTTCTTAATTATTACATTTGTATAAGAATCAATGGATGTCACCACCTAAGATCAATCAATTTTACATTCTTAGAAAACTCAATGTATTCAATACATACATATTATATTTTAAATAAAAAACATATCCTAAAAAAATTTCATGTATCCATAAAAATTATTCAATGATTCATTCTTCATATCCTCTGGAACAGAAAATAAATAATAGGTCATCACAGTTAATTAGAAAAGGTTATATCCTTTTAATGTTAACATGGTTAAATTATGAATAGTTAATATATTTGAGTGTATAATCAAAACACTTTCCATTCAATCAACAACATGAGTTCAATTACATCCATAATTAATATCAACTAAAAAATCACATGGATAACAAAAATAGCATTCTCATTAAAGGAAATCTGTAATCCAAACATTCATGATCTTACCATCATGGAATCATCCAAAGTATCATGAATCATAAAATCGTGGACTTGGCTGGGAATCATTCATTAAATCGGTACGTAGAAACCAATTACCCAAAAGCTATGAAATTATCATATAACCTAAGCCTATATATCATGGGAATTCATTTTATCTCATGAGACCAATTAATTCATTGAGTTTATATCTAGAACTATGTCCCACCAATCACTTTCACATCTAGTAAATTCTTCTTATATTAATATATTAACATAATTCAGTCTCAAAAAAATTACAAATCAATAATAATCCAAATTTAATCAATAATATGGAGTATTTCCCCAATTTGGGGAAAATTTTTATAATGAAATTAATTTAATTGATACCATCTATATAAATGGTAAATTGTTTAGAAAATATCAAATTGGAAAAAATAATGTCATACAAATCCAATGCACATTATATATTTATATAGAGGAGAAAATAATGTACAATGAAGTGATAGAGAGTGATGTGAAATGTGATAATTACAAGTTTAATGACCAAAAAACATAAAATTAGTGATGGATGACAAAATACCATAAATTATTAAAAAAATCAATGTTTTTTAGTATAACCAATTGAATTTAAAATATAAATTAAAACTTAAAAATAATTAAAAATAATTTCATTCTATCTTTTTGTTACAATTAGGTTATAAATCACATTGATAATTCATTACAATCTATTAAGAGAATAATACCCTTTTATTTTAAAAAAGGTACAGAATATTTATAATAAGCTTTTATATAAAAATATTCATGTAAACATATAATGTAATATTAAATATAAATAATGGTTTTAATAGTGATAAATTTTGTTTATACAGTAAACATTACTACAAATATTCATTTCACACTTTTGTAAAAAAGTAAAAAGGTACCTAATTAATAAAATTAAAAAAATGTTCCTTTTTATAGATTTTAATGAAAGTTAAATATGGTTGATATTAAATTCAAATAATAATTTGAGTGTAAATACTAATATTCTTGATATATTTTAAAAAAACCATGCAATGGAAAAAATAGTTTAAAGGAAAACATAAAATTGTTTTTTTAAAGTCACACACATATAACATACTTATTGATTCTCCATCCAAAAATAGTACAAATTGAAAATAAAAATGTGAAAACCAAAAAAATAGAATAAAATAAAATATATGGGGATTAAAATATTTTAGACATATAATTTTCTCAAAATAAATCACAACATAAACAATACATAAATAAAATGATATTATAGTAGAATTCACTTAACAAGTCTACTTTTCATAGTAAGCACCCTTGTCCTCATGTATAATAAATTTATATCTGTTATAAATTAATATAATTACAATATTTAGACAAATTATACCATATATGATTCACTTTTACCATTTTATTACTCGTTAAATAAAAATATTGAATTAAAGTTAACATTTGTGTACAAACTGTATTGTTTACCTTCTGTGTTTTGGTTGGATGTTAAAGTACTTGCACAATGTTTATGGTTACATTGACTCTATAATCTTGAAGATTTCATAATTCTCATATTTATTCAATATATAACCTTAAATGAATACCCCTATATGGTGGTGATGAAAACTGAATAACATAACTTTGTGGAGATGATAGACTGTGTGTACGTATAAATTATGATTCCATTTTTTTATGGATCAAAATAAAGGTAAATAATATTGAAACATTACAAAAATATATTATAAAATATATTTTAACTAAATATATCCTTTCTATCATCTATTTTAATCAAAAATAAAACAAATCACATCACTTTGTGAAGATAGTGATCAAGACATATGAATTTGTAATGTTATCGTATTCCAATAAATTAAAGGGAGTATAGATAAGTAATTTATCCTCTCTTTAGAAATATAATAATATCATAAATATCATATATATTTAATAAATCAATCATTATATCCATACATTATAGGTAGTTATATAAATATAAATGCATCTATATATGAATATGGTAGTCCATACCAACGTATGAGTGATGCATTCCATTACCATTTAGATGGAAAAGGAAATTAATAATGGTAGTTACATAATCCTAATAATAGATAATTATATTAAACATACTGATGTTATAATATATTCATGTTTTGGATAGAATTTATTTAGTTATAAGAATAAATAAAATCAATTAATTCATATTATAATTATTATATTACCTATCACTTTTTTATAAAAAAAATGATGTTATCATATCTTTATGCTTAAGACACATATTCTTTTTATTATTCTTTATTTCATAGTACTTAAATTATATAGAGTATCGCATGTCTTATCCTTATTATTTAGAATAAAATAACTATATTGGCATCACATAAACATGTTTGGTTTCTTATTCTTCTCATGTGATGAAAAATAAATATTTTTTATTTAACACATGATCTGGATTCTTCTACTCTTTGAGATCTTCATAGGATATCTCATCCACACACACTCGAACTAGACACTCTATTTTTTTCTAGTCTTTCTCCTCAGATTTTATATGTAGTTAACTTGTATCAGAAATAACTCTCGTATGCTAGATCCATTACTTACTTTATTATATTATTATATGATAAATGTTACCAGAACAAAAATTATCTTAAGAGATAACACATATACTTGATGTCCATATTACATTGGGAAAATAAAACATTTAATAAAAAATTCTTCATTGAATTTTATTTTAAGATATCATCTTCATATTTTGGGGAAATTAGAGAAAAATAAATGGTGAGATCAAATGATCTGTAAGGATTTTTATAATATAACCCATGAAGATTAAATAAGTAATAGTCAATATGGTAGAGCGGATAATAAAAAACAAAACCATTATTTCAATAATATTAGTATTAGATAAATACATGGATAATATCAACTAAAAATCATGTGGATAATAAGAACTAAACAATTATTAAAGTAAATTCATAATGTTTCAAAATAATTATCTTATTATAACGTCTTATCGACTAAGATATGTTACATAATTAGGTAAGGTGTATACAAAATACCCTACTATTATGAATTGATTTTACAATACATCATGATAACATATTTTTTACTTGATACATTTCGATGCATGAATGGGATCTCTATAATTGGTCCTCAACTATAATTTTTATTTCCAATAATTTATTTTTATTTTGAATAATCAATACAATTCTTTCATTAGATGACATTGAAGTAAATATTTTCATGTAAATATATTATAATATAAATATGATTATGGAGTGTATATTATTTTTCAATGAAATTATGTATTTTGATAGGGAATGTGATTTGGATAATGTTAATGGCCAGAAAACTATAAATCAACAAATAGTTAAATAATACCATTAACTAATCATAAATTAAAGATTTTATTGAAAAAATATTCCCTTAAAAATAATAATTAAAATGAATGAAAAAAATTATAAATAACAATGTTCTATATTTTTGTAAGAAAAAAGTTATAAACCGCATTTAAATTTCATATAATTCTTATAAGAAAATGGTGAACTTTTTTTTGACATAATGGTGAATAAAAATTACTAGAATATTGTGTAAATATTTTTCTTAAAAATATTCATGTAAATTTATGAGAAATATTCAAAACAAATAATAATCATGATGGTGAGAAAATATATTATCCAATATTCATTAAAATGGATATTACTTCTACACATTGGTAGAAATGATTCATAAGAAAAAAATTAAAATGGTTAATTTTTAGAAAATCATATTAAAAACAGAAAAAAATTAAAAAAATATCTGTTAGAAACCATAGAAACATAAATAAAACGATTCTTTATTCATTTTAAAAACATCGGCAATGATGGAAAAAAGTTGAATGAAACTTTATAACAAAAGTTTTACAATATTTATCTTACATGTAGCATACTTATTGAATCTTGATATAATAAAAAATGAAATAAAAAAATGTAAAAATACATAACTAGGTTAGAATAAATGATATGGGGTTTGAAATAATATGATCGTATAATATTTCCAAAAAAAATTGGAATAAAAATAATCCTAAGATAAAGTGGGACTATTACGTAAGTCCTTTACTATTTTGATAAATTTTCAATAAAAAACATTTAAATATAAAACATGAATAAAAGACATTAAATACCAATAATAATGATTAATTCATTTTGTAACTGGTAAATGTGTAAATATATAAACCATATATTGTAAATTATGATTATAGTGGAAAACATGTATTATTAAAATGGAAATGAGTAAATATTACAATTACTAAAAATCCAATTTGATTCATATGTACTATTAAACCAATATATAATAAATATTAAATTTTTAAAGCTATGTGTTAGAATAATACTCATTGTTAACATAAAATGTATTATTCACATATAAAATTTGATCACACATTTTTTAATAATTTTTTATTAACATCATCATCATGGTCGTTAACTGTACTACTGTTAATAATTTTCAATTTAGTTGTTCCATTGCATGAATCTTCAACATGGTTTAAACATATATAGATTATTAATAATGAAATAATTATTATTTTTAGATATAAAATATAATTTTTTAATCATTTATTCAATGAAGACATTATAAATTAATCACATCACCTTGTGGAGGAGGTAGTACGCATGCGCACAAAAATGACCTTGCAATTTTCTAAATAATGGAAGAGTAAGTGGGTAATTAATTTAATATCTTCTTGGATTTAAAATAAAATAATTAATATCATATTGATTCATTAGATAAGTTATATTTACCAACCTTGTGAGTAGGTGATGAAAAATGAAACACATCTATTAGTATATGTGATAGTCAACACATATGCATGAGTCATGTTTTAATTATCTAATGATTTAAAATAAGATTAATAAGGGATGATAAATAAAACTACAAATATTTAAATATGTGTAAAATAATTATTTTATTATATATTTTTTATTGGTTAATAATTTTATGTGTTTGAATAATAAATAAAATGAATGAATTTGGTTTAGATCTATATCTTTTATTTGGAAATCCTCTATTGGAAAACACCTTATTACTTAGTATGAGAATATTATGAGAATAAAAAAGAACCAATATATTTTTAAGGAATATGGTAACATAATTTATTATGTATTTTTTTATCTATGTGTCCTAATTATTGTGGATAATCATAACAAAGAAGTATCTCTTTATTTGATAGGTGGGTGGAAAACATTTAATTACATGAAATATTAATTTATAATATGTTTCTATCTCACGTAAAATTTATCCAAACTACATAAAATCTAAGACAATGAGTGTTGGGTCCAAATTTAATCAAAAAATAAATTTTATACACTTTTAAGTGTACTTTTAAACATTATAATTATGTTTACCCTCCCTCATTAGTAGTGTTTAACATTTACCATTAAAACAATATTTTTACACATTAAGGGAGGGTATAGTAATTTAAAAAATAAATATTTGACAAAAAATGACCCATGAATTATATTCTTGAAAATATACCATCCTAATAAGTCAATAACATTTTTTATAACTTTATAACTATTTTAAAACCTTAAATATAATTTACGGTCATTTTTTGGGACTATTAACATATATTTACTTATAATGAGTCCATATAATAGTGTAATTAGAATAAAACATATTTAAACATAAAATATACATTATAATTATCTAATAAATTCATTTTTAACCATAATAAATCCAAACATATGTTACTTTGAATGTATTTAAAACTATTTATTTGATTTCTTTACTACATGTACAAGTATTTCATCAATATTGTGTAAGTATTCATGGAAATTATATTTTCCCTAAAAATTAATAATAAATTAATTAAAAAAATATCAATATTTTAAATATCCTTTATAATAATTAATATATTAATTTTTTCCCTATTAAAACATATGATAGATATTAAAAATAGTGATATTTTAAACTTTTTCTTAACATGAAAAAATATAAAGGACATAATCAAAAAAAGTGGAATCAAAATGCCATATTTTCGAATTTTTGATGTTTATGATAAAATTAATCTCACACAAAAAATAAATTCAATTATTCGGTTTATTTTGAGACCTCATCCCATAGTTTTAACCTCATTTAACCGGTATTATCTTTTAGTGTGGTGATAAACTATTATAATGGTTACTATTAATTATTACTAAAAATTAAATTTGAATTTTAAAAAAAAAATATTTTACTATAATTATGTAATAAATTTTTAAATATTAAATTCTTTGAACGAGTGAAAATTTATTTTATTAGAATACTGAAAATCACATTTAAAAAAATTTCTATAAAAATATGTTTTTATGATTATAATTAAAATTATACCAACATAAAATATAATTATTATTCTAATATAATTTTTATATATTATTTAACAAAAAATGTATTATTTTTTATTAATACTAAATCCGAAATATACTAGGATTTTTAAACTCCTTGATTTAAATCTAAAATATGACAGTTTTTAAAAAATAATCATTTATCAATATTCCCTAAAAAAATAAATCTTCTAATAAAAATGTAAAACATTAATCATAATAATAGTATGAAATGATAATATCAATAATTATATTCATTTTTTAAAATATAATTTATAAATTTTTCATAAATTAATTTTAACATCCATACCCAAAAATACGGAAAATTATTTTTGAGGAAAATGTAATATTGAAGTGTAAAATGACTTTTTCAAATTACATTAATAATAACCATAATTAAATTAAAGTTAATTCACTCAAAGAAATATATAATATGCTTTTTATTCATTAGAATCATCTATCGATTGAAGTTTATTTTATCCATTAAGAAGAAAATGTCTTACACATATAAAAAGAGTTTTATTCCAAATATCGCATTTACATTAAATAGATTTTATCATCATTTTGAACTAATAAATAATATTATATGATTTCTTATTAATTTTAAAAGTAAAAAACCATTTTACATATATTTCATAATATTATTATCACTATTCATACTTCCCAAACCAATATCTAGGTCATAATTGTCACATATAAATAATAGTCTGTATTGGTTTGTTTAAGTATTAAGTTCTATATGGTATATGATATCAAACATAGTTCCCTCTTAAAAGAAAATATTAACTGAAAGCTAAGTGTATAAATTTCTACCACCCTTATAGAAATTTAATCTTCATAATTTTAATTCCTCTCTTATAAAATTAATATATAATAATTCAATGACAAAAATAAAAATATATTTTATCATGAACATTAATATCTTGGTTATGACCATGAATCATATTATACATGTTGCAATATTAGACTCGTACTTGAAAATGATTTTATTAAACTTAATTTGGTATTTTGTAAAAATTTAGATAGAATACTAGATATCTTTTTCTTCAATTCGATTAAATTTTAAAAATTAATTTACCACTGGGATAAATATTATGATAAAATTTACTTAAAATATTTCTTCCCATTTTAGAAGATATATTTCATCCAATGGTGTAAATTATTTTGATGATTTTTCAGGACAAAGTAACTAAAATAAACATTTAATCAACTATAAGATTAAAAAAATAATAAAAATTTATTCCACCTATCTAAAACTGAAATAGTTAGAATAAGGTAAAATAAAAACCAATATGAAAAAAACATTGTAGAAATTACTCTCAAATATCTAAATAGCATCCAATAATCAATTTAAAACACCACAATTTTTATAAATTAAATTTTAACCTAATAATAAGAATGGTTTGATCACTAATTCTTCTAAAATTATAATTTTTTATCCTAAGACAACCTTTATCAAACAAATATGTATATTCCCTTATTAAAAATTACCAAAATATATATATTCCTAAATTAACTAAAAAAATTAAATAAACATAACCAATAATGTCCTTTTCAAATAACTTAACCTTAAATTTTATCTATAAATTATACCAAAAAAATTCATAAAATCTTTTTTTAGGTTGATTGATTTCATTCAAGAAAATCGCAAATTCACATTTTTCAAATTTTCCATAGAACAAAATATTATTATAAAAATTATTGGATGTTTTATCTACATAATCATACCTAACATCCATTGATAAATACTACTTCCTCATAATCATATATTCTATAACTTAAACATAAATACCTTGAATTAATATCCTTACTGGTTTCATTCATCAATATATTCTATTATTTTATTTAAATTTTATTATAAAGATACGAAAATATTCTATTCATTTATATGATATGTATAATAAAATAAACATCCTAAAATAAACATTAAAACATTCTACATAACATCATACCCACTAAAATATTCAATAATGATTATTGGTAGATTCTCATGCTCTTTATAAACCTTATTTTATTATGGGATATCATCAATAAATACAATAAAACATTATTAGGGTCATCTTTAATTCATTAGAAATTTCTTTCATTATCCCAAATCTACTTATAGTTAAATCATGTAACGTTAGTAAATTATTTCTATCGTTTTCAATTATGAGCATGATAGACATTTTCACTAAACTAGTAACAAATTCCCATTCCCCTTAATCATTTACCCAAGTGCTTCTTCCCACATTATTGACATGTGAGATGTTGAGGGTTTTTAGTCCATGGAAAATATCACAAGAACATTCATGAAATTCAACATTAATCTTATTATAAGGAAATTTAGGTAAAATTAAATTATTTACCATAACATGAGATAGTTTCCTTGTAATTATCAAAATATCATTCACTCCAACTTCTCCCTTATTATGTTACTCTATATTATAAAAAATGTCAATCCTAACCTAAACTAGTTTTCCTAATATTTCAATGATCTCTTCAACTCCAAAAATTTTTATATTTTCACGATCATCAGGGTAATTCTTACATTGAACAAAGTTGTTTATTGCCTTCCTTATTAAAGAAAAAATTTCTAAGTAGTGGAACACACTTATTTAGCTCAAATCATTATGAATATTGATTCGTGGAATAAAAACACCCATAAAAATAAAATTTATCATATATTTTATGGGATTATCACAATTTTTATGATAGCTATTTTCATCTAAGATTTAGTTCTTATGGTTCCTCATAAACTTCCTCCAATACCTATTATGAAATCCTCGACACCAGTAGCCAAGTGTCTCTTCTCACATTATTACATTAGTACATATTACAAGTTACCTCAATACAAAGGATTGATAAATGTAGTAGTATTAGGAGGCTAAAAATATACATGATTTAAATATTATAATAAAAAATAATTAATATCATAAATACCATTCTTGTATAATTAAATTTCATTCAAATATCTCGTATTCATATCAAGGGGAAAGGAATGTAAAATAAATGGTTCTCTAAATTTCCAAGTAAGGGTTTCATACAATAGATTCTATCAAGAATGAATAAGTCAGAATCAATATATTAATGTGTATAATCAAAACATGTTTCATTTATTTATCAACATGAGAATAAAATAGTTCCAAAGATATTATCAACAAAAAACACATGGTTAATAATAAATGAATTATAAATGAATGAAATATACTATTTCAGACACTCATGATCTTACCATCATGTCCTCTCAAAATGGGTATATTATATAAATAAGGCATACACAAAATACATAGCTATTATGAAATGATATTAAAGCATCATCATATAGATCATGCAAATTCATTTTTCCTCATGAGATGTGTCGATGCATTGAGGGTATATTAATAACCATGCCATGCCCTTTAATTTCAAGCCAAATTAATTCTGAATATATTGAATGATCAATAAATTTCACTATAAAAATATATTATAAATAATTAATTGTCATAATTTATCAAACAATGTGGAGTATTTCTTCACTCAATGAAATTAAATTTTTATAAAACTTCCACAACTCATACCATTTATAGAAATGGTATATTATTTGTACAACATCAAATTATTGGAAATAATATCTTATAAATCTATGATAATTAAAATTTGGAAATGGATTACAAAATAATGTTCAATGATATGGTAGAGAGGGATAAATAAATTGATCTAGATAAATTTGTTTTTTAGAAAACCTTGAATCATTAAAAGATGAAAGAAGACCATAAATTCAACAAAAATTTGTTTTCTGTATTAAAAACATATTCATAAATATAAAATATAATGGAAAAAATTAATAATAACAATGAAAGCACTAATAATAGTAAAACAATTTCATTCCTTATAAATACTAATTAATTATACTTTATATACTTATAATTATTTTATAAATATTAAATAATTTATCAACCAACAAAATAATTTTATTATTACTAAAAAAATTCATGTATTATAGATTTATATTTGAAAGATTAATTTAAAAAAAATTATAATCTGAATTTTGAGAAATGAAATAATTTTTTTATATAATAAGATCAAAATTATCTTAGAATACTGTTTCTGGATTTTTTGGAATGACTTTTTTAAGTGAACGGTGAAGGTACATATTTTTGCAAAACTATCATTTTTTTATTAAATAATTTAATTTAAATTTCACATTCTCTTTTAAATTTAATATTAAATTAAAATAATATTAATTTAATTAGAAATAAGAAAATTAATTTTATTTAACTTAGTATTAAAAAATAATTTTTTTATAAGTTCATTTTTTAGCTGAGAAATAAGATTTTCTTAAAAACTATTGTTCATTATGTTTTAAAATTTTATATTGAAAATGATATCTACCAATTATATGAATTTAATCAAGAAAAATATATTCTATGTTATAAATTTAAAGTTGTATATTTTTTAAATATTTCTATTTTATAATTGTTCATTATGAATATAAACTGTTGTAAATATTTGTTAACTTTATATGTGTAAAACATGTAAAAGAGGTTTAAATCATTTAGGTAATGCCTAAATTTATCATTAAAACATGTATTTATTTTATAGGATAGATTTTTTATACAATAACCATATAATTTTTTAAAATGTGTAAACTTATTTCCACATTCCTATAATAATTATATATTATTATTTTATTTAATAAAGAAAAAAAATATAGTACCACTGTTTTAATAAATATAATATTTTTCATAGGGTTAAAATATATATTATGCTTGATTATAAATAGTGATTTTAAATATGAATGATTTTTTATCAGGTCAAGTTATTATTAATTTATAATTTTTGGAATAATTATGTAAAGTTATTTCATAACACCAACACAATGTGTGTTAAAGTGATAGAAAAATAATGTAAATTGTTTTTAAAAACATTAAAAGTTATAAAATTTGGACGAATTATTATGTTAGATACATTTCAAAGATTATAAAACATATTTTTTATATTTTAATAGATTATATTTTATTTTTATTACTATATTAATTTAATTAAATTCAAACTATGTGAATATTCACAATAATGTCATTAATGGTATATTATGTTAATGAGAAAATATCCATTTTAACTGATAACATGTTGAGGAATGATAGTCAGTCAATAGAATCTCTTATACTTCTTATTGACTAGGGATTAACTTTGGAAGTAATTTGAATGTGGTAGGACATTTCATTATCATTAGTGTCTCCTCCCCCTCTCTTATGTCTTCCTATACATAATCCTCTTTCTATAGCAGTCCATATTCGCTCATATATCATTTATTCTTGAGTTACCTCTATTGAATATGGTATGATATTTTTAGTTTTGTTGTTTCTATTTCTCATTGGAATTTTTCATATGATGATTCAATTTTCTGGGATGTTTCAAGTCATAGTCTTATAGAGATAAAATTTATCTTATGTGGTATTTTTTTGATATGGTTTTCTATTTTTTCATCTAATTCTATTAAAATATAATTCCATGTTCTATCCTTGCTACTTTGGATCACTAATTTGGTAGGATGGTTGGGATATTGATGGATAATGTATCACCAGTGTACCAGGAGGAGTGCCCTATATTTATAGTTTCATTGGAAGTCTATATTTATCTTTTGGTTATTCCATTTCGGATTTTATGATGACAATTATTGATTTCTTGGTGAAGTTCTAATGGTTTGGGATGAAAGTCCTATGGAATGTAGTGGTTTTTTATGGAGGCCCTAACCACGATGAACTATGATCATTCTTCCATCTACATCTCTCCATTTTAGGTAGGTCTGGTTTAGTGTTTTTAAATTATATTATGGGATGATATTTATTTGTGGTCATCAGTATGCAAAGTGGAAAAATATTCATAAATATTATTTTTTTAAAGGGTGTTTTTCTTGGGGATCATGTGAGTCTTCCGATTGAGAGTGTTTCATCCTTATAGTTAAAATTTCTTGGATACATGATTTTTTCCTAGTTAGTGTTTTCTTATTATATTTTTTTGATGGGATGATGGTCTAGTTAAGTTCATGGATCTCCCTGGTGATGTTAAGTACTGGTTTTTCGTCTTGATGACGTCGACCAAATTCAATGGTTAGGTTTTAAAGATTGTGCTCTTTTTATTAATGTTTCATTCTGGTGAGATGGATACAGGTTCTATAGTACATGATAATGATGATGCTCATTGTTGATGTTTCACTGTTGTTCTGATGGTTTGTTTCTTCTCTCTATAAAAGTGAAGATGTTGACTAAGCTCGTGTGTCCGGACGCACGGCTCAACATGGCTTGTGGATCATGATATCATTACCTAATGTGGTTTTGTGGTCTCATGATCATTGTGTGGATGTGACTATATTATAAATTGGGAATATATAGTTTTTGTTGATAATAATTTCAATTTTTAATTTTTTTTATTTTTAAATTAGGGTTTCTATAATTTTTTTAATTTTCAGTTTCCATAATCCCTTAAATCAGATTTTTGAAAAATGAAAAAAATGGATTTGGAGGAATATTATGGTAGATAATAATTTCTTTAATAATTTAAAATTAATAGAATATTATATTTGGAAAATTTATTATTATATATTCTATAATATCAATAAATTTCCACTTATGAGTCACTTTACTTTATTAATAACTTTATTGACACTTATATAGTAAAAAACATTCATATCATGGTATCATCAAAAATGGTCAACTATGGTTAAAAAATAAGAGATAATTGTGAAAAAATCACATACAATTGTCTAACTTTGATTGAAAGAGATTATATAGGAAAATAATCATCATATTTTTAAAATATAACATTTTCTTTCTATATAAACATGAAAACTAATTTATACTAATTTAATAAGTTATGTAATTCCAAGGGTGACACTCCCATCAATTATAAAATAGAAACTATCATACTCCATTAATCCCATATTTTGAGCACTCTATTCATGCAATATCTATATTAATATATCCTCATCATCCCTACCCACATACTAGAGGTACAGGTATCCCCAAAAACCAATCCTATATGTCTTAAGTTGTAATCCAAAGGGGTTATTTGAGGAGATGATATAAGTCCTAACCAATATATTTCAAATTTATTTCATCATATACCTCATTAAAAGTTTATTTATAATTACTGAAATTTTAAAATTATCATATTCAATTTAATTAAATATTATTATGATAATGGTAGAACCCTTTTTCATCTCAGTTTCCATCTTATGGGAAGTAAAAACATTGTTGGTGTGTACATGTGGATTTCCACTTCCACAAGGTGATTTATTTTATTATCACCACCACATAAAGATGGTTATTGTGATATATTTAATTTATTTATGTAAAACTAATGACATAATTATCATTTATTAAATATAATATATCATTTATTTTCTTACCTTTACAACCATTCAAAAATGATATCTTCATTAATGTCTACATGTGGACTATCATATCCACAAAGAGATGAGGATAATTTTTCATATACATTAGTAACTAATGTTTATAAAATTCTATTTAAAGTATAAAAATGGTTTTCATTTCAGGGTTAATTTTTTTATAATACGGAATAATGTCTTAATTGAAAAGTTTTACCCTTCCGAAACTATTTTTCATTATGAACTGAATTCCCTCAAAACATCTAATGTAAACATAAATAATTATGTAACTAAATAAAACATTATAAAACAAGATATAAAGTTGATTATAGTAGTGTAATTATAATTTAAAAGGTTATTAATAAATTAAATAACTATTATATTATTATTATTCAGGATTTAAAGAACCTACTATGATATAATATATTCAAGGAAAAGGATTTTTGAAAACCATGTTTTAATGTAATCCATCCAATTATTTTCCCTCCAAGTCCATGATCGTTAAAATATTTAAAAAATGATATTATTTTTACTTCATAGGATGTAAAATTTCATTTTCAAAACAATTTGACATTCTTTAAATGGTTTAAAATAGATTTTTCATAAGGTTTTCAGAAATATGTATAGTTATTGAAGGTGTAAAATGAGTCATTATTTTAAATTTTATGTCATTAATGGAATTTCCAAAAATAATGTATTTCACATGATTAAAAAATTACATTATATTTCTACATGTTTATTTTAAAATTTAAT
Source organism: Viscum album (assembly GCA_963277665.1). NCBI lineage: Eukaryota > Viridiplantae > Streptophyta > Magnoliopsida > Santalales > Viscaceae > Viscum > Viscum album. The sequence goes on along the minus strand of OY728160.1, from coordinate 559,536,819 downwards.
CATTTCAATAATAATTATTGAATTTTTTTATTATATATATTTTTCTGAAGAAAGGAATAGTACAGCATATTTCTATATAAAAATGGAAATTTCTTTGCTTGTTGATTAAAAAGAGTTCTTCAAGGGATTTATAATAAACTGGTGTAATTTTATAAATAAAATATGATATCGAAAATATTAATTAAATATGTCGACGGGTGATCCTGATACTTATTATATTAAGGGATATTTATATTCTTCATATAAAATGGGTGAGCTCGATAGAGTTTATACGACATGTGAGAAGGAAATAGCTCCCTAATATAATGGGTAATGATAGTTTTATTCAATTAGAGGAAGGAGGGAGGTAACTATGGTCTTATACAATGAATTTAACAAGGCTCTAGTAATTTCATGAATGAGTGAACACATGTAATGGATATAATTCTCTATGATTCCAACAATGGTAATTATTTTCATTCAATGTGTTTTAACGGTCTTATTTGAACAAAATAAGTATTTTCTATTTAGATATTATTTTATTTATATTATTAATTAATAATGTATAGAAGTTAATAATTATATTTTTTCAATGATTTTTTTCACTAGACTACTAGATTTATTTCTTGTATATCTTATACTGGGTGTATTATGATCATACCATATGATCATTTTTTATATAGGGTTTAAGGATGGATAAGATCCCTTAATAATTAAAGTTTAATATCATGTATATTTTTCATTAAAAAATATGTTTCATTTAAAATAATTATATTTTGTGAAAAATGGATATATAGTTGAAGTGTTTAATTTGTAATTAATAGTTTTTTATGTAATATTTGTTACCTATTTCAATAAAAATATAAACTAAAATGGTAATTGGAAACAAAAAAAGTGAATTATTCTATAAATACTCAAAATCATGTAATATTTTAAGGATGTATCCTTCTATTTGGTATCATATTATTGTTTTATATAAATTTATTGCTTTGTAAAAATTATTAAATTGTCTTTAAGAGATTATATTTTATGGTTTTTTGAAGTGATATAGCCTTTTAATATTAAAAGTTTCCTTCACCTAATGTTTTTTTGTGTATAATTATTTTACATATATTAAATAAGGAATATAGAGTAAGATTTTATCAAGAAGAAAATATCATTTCAAATGAGTTACTTGTAATGGTTGGAGTTAAAACAGAGTAGTTTTCTTTAGTTATGGATTAGTATATGCTGCCTATAGATGGTTTTGTAATAAATGTTAGAGAGAAACCATATTTACAATATAGAAATAAGTTGATAGTGTATAATTATATGACACATTGACCTTCAACTTTTGGGCGAACTTAAAATCTTGTGGCATCCAATGGATGGATCAATGCAATGGAAAAGATTTTTAAAATCATGAGATGTTCATAATATAAGGACCCAGCCTTAAAAAATTACATAAAATTGAATTAAACAAATAATTCACATGGAGTATCTTTTTAGTTTTAGAGTCTTATATAATTAGGACATAACTATTACATCACAAAATATTACAAATTAGACATTTCTACTCAGTTTCCATTTTTTCATAAAACAAGAACTCATGAAAAAAAGAGTCATGTCTAGTTCCATGTTTAAGACAGCATGACATTTCCTTGATCTAATCCTTGACACTATTACACATTATGTCTTGTGAAAAACATTTCAAAACCATGAGATTATCATAAAAACCTCATTAAGGGATACACAAAGAAGGAAAACTATTAGTTTTTCAATACAACTAGTAAACGATGAATAACTTAACATAAGTAATACTTTTCACCTTTATGACATAGTAAATAATATTCAATTAATAAAATATCATTACATACCATTTTGTAACAAAAATATTACCATAAACCCCATATAATGGACCCCTAACAAATAAAGGTAATACGGGTCATAAACATACTTAAATGGAATAACCATACAGTCGACTTCCAAACATATCACTAAATTGAATAGCCATACAGCTGACTTCCAAACCCAATGCATTGTAGGTTATAATGTAACCCGTCATCCTGGTATTCATGGCACCACCCATTATTTGGTTTATCATGTAACCACTAGTCAAATTTCCAAGTACCATTATAAAATCATAAGACATAAAAAATATATAAAGGAAAGAAATAATTTCCACATTTCAATCACAATATTTCAATTAAATATATTGACATAAAAAATCCAATATCAAAACCATTTCCAATAACCAAATATATAAAAGAATATATGGTATTTATTTTCCTTAAAAATAATATGGCTTGTTAAGGAAGCCAAAGAACAAATAATACTCACGGAGGAATAAAGGTCGTTGGCACTGCTTATGTTAAAAGAAACATTCCTTTTTTTAGTTTAGTAAAATGATTCATAGAAAATATTCTCTTTCAAAAGTGAAGGGTGTTTATATAGCGTCTAAAAGAATGTCGTGTATTAAAACAAAATATGCCTCAATGAAAGGAGATTGAGACGAAGTCCCTTACCTCATGTTTGACTTGACTCAATCATTATTTAATCTTTTGAATAATAAACTAAAGTTAATTTCTACTTGATTAAGAACCTTTTTCATGTTTATTATTCCTTTTATATCACTTATTACCATTTTATAAACATTATGTAATCATTTATGTTAATAACCTTCATTTTGTCTATATTTGGTACTTGAGTCAAAAATAAACACCTTATATTTACAAGTTGTTCACATGGTCAAACATTCATTATATAATGAATTATATTCATGATTTAGATTTCATATATATCATATATATCCAGTGTATACATGTATTATTAATAGTACGTAACATTTGGAGGTAAAAAATTAAATGCACCGTTCATGGAGGCGTTAAGCTCTACATACGAATGAACGCTACTTTCATTTCTATTTATTATTTTAATGGAATTAAATCATAATGATACATAGGTATATTATAATTAAAGTATAATATCATATATAATATCATTAACTCCATCCTTTATATGTCTCATATATGGCATTAACGAGTCATATCACATTGAGGGGGCGGTAGTCCGCACTTCCTCAAATGAGATTATCGCATTTACACTTAATGGAAACCATTAAGGCATGTTATAAATGGAAATTAAAGAAGAATAAAGAAAACATAAACAAAATATATATCATATATAAATACAGTGTCATCATAATGGCCACCATGAGAGGCGGTAGGAGATAATCGAACAATCATCGTTTCATGAGGTGTTAGTTTGCCATCCACAGAAACATTATGTTCTTCATCCATTAGATAGAGGTTTGTGTAATTGTAGTTCGAATAAATCACATAAAAACTTCCTAGTATATTGAGGACACTGTTTTTGTTAAAAAATAAAGTTATAAAAAGAGTTTAGGTGTTGGAGATGTAAAATAAAAAAACTATTTAAGAGAAACGGTTACCTTTAATTTGGGTAACTCCATTTTATTTGAACCAAAGGACTTATTGAAGTGCCTTCAGCCTAAGTAAAAAATTATAATTGGAGGAGAGGGATGTAGGGATATTAATTTAGCAGAGTTTGGACGATCCAAATGGCTTGAGAGGTGTGTGGAATTGGTTAGAAGTGGTCTCCTTTTATAAGGGAAAGGAGGGGCTCTTTAGGAAAGTCTGAAACTATTATTTTAATATACAATAATATTCAGTTTAAAAAGGACCAAAAATCATTATAGTCAAATATATGATGCCCTATGGTCGAAATAAAATCATCCAATAAGAATTGGAGTGGGTTTGTATGTTATTTTAGTATTTATAATCTTATTTATTTAAATGATTTATTAATGAGGTAAACATTGCATCATTATTCTGTCATAAATAAAATAATTTATTTGTTGTCTAAAAATTATAAAAAAAATACGATGATGTATGAAATCTTTTTATATTTATTATTAATATTAATAGTCGAAAATATAATTTTTATAACCCCTTGTAAAAATTAATTTACTAAAAGATATTAGTTTTTGTCATTTTTGCCTTTACTTTAGATTAATTAATCTAAATTGACATTATCACTTCCTAGTTTCTCAATGGGGTCCCAAAATCGACTCAATGATGCCCATGGTCGTAAATTACTCATCCAATAAGTTTTGGATAAGTGTTAAGGCAATTTTGAATTATTATAATATTATGTTTACCTTGAATTACCTTATTTACCTTTAACCACGGTAAATAAAAGTCAAATGTTACTATTCTCCAAAAATTATTTTCATCTTATTGAAACACATTTTACATACTAATAACAACCATATATGTAGTATTTTTGGAATTTAAATCCCAAAAGTGGTAGAATTTCATTTAATTGAAAAAGTCATTTTTTTAACTACTACTAAGGGGTTTCACTATTCATCAAAAATTGAAGTTTTTCAGTCGAATACCAAAAATTCAGCCTAAGATTAATTTGATATTAAAAATTTGAAAATGATTTCTATATTTCCAAATTAAAATCATAAAAGTGGCCTTAATTAATTTAAAATTAATTCTCGTTATCAAAACAAATAGCGTGTTTTTAAGAAACAATAACTATCAAAAGATTGATAATTGTTTATATTGGATTTTAAAATGAAATTAATTCAAATAAAATACATTGGATAAAATGGTAAAAATATATTCAAATTAAACTTTAAAACCAATTAATAATATAATATAACCATATAAATAAATTAGATTAATAGGCACTTTTGAATTAAAATACAATATTTTCACTATTCATTAAAAATGAACTTTATCGGAAAAATCTCAAAAAATTACACAAAGTAAATTTTAATGTAACCATTCTACATAAAGATTTTATTTGGTCAAACAGAATGTATTAAAGTGACCAAATCTAGATTTAAAGAGGGTTCACCATTATAATGTTGTAAATCGACCTTTTAATGTAAATTATGCTTAAAATCAGATTCATTCACATTTTAGGCCTCTAACTTTTTATTGGATAAATGTAAATACATTTAAAAAAACATATATATTCATATTGTAGTTATTTTTGTTCATTCATATCAATACAAAATCCATGAGTTAACTACCATTTAAAATAATAATATTATATCATTAGTGTGCAACCTAAGGTTTCAAAGGAACCTGTTGTTGTGTATCAGGTACGCTATCGAACATAGAAACCCATTTAAAGTAAAATTAATATTTTATTCCCAAATATTAATAAATATGAAATAGGTCTTATTATTTATTTACCTGGGATGTTATATCCTTCCCCCCTTTTGGTATTTGCATCCTCACAATTTTTATTCACTTATCAAAATAAGTGGGGGTATTTATCCCTCATAGAAATTTCAGATTCCCACATTTCCTCTTCAACCATATGGTTTTCCACATAACTTTTACCTTGTGAATTACCTTCTTCCGCAACACTTTCTCTCTATGGTCAAAAATCTAGACTGGTTGTTCCTCATAAGAGATATTCTCTTCCAACTAAACTACCTCTGGGCTCAAAACATGAGATGGATCTGGCATATACAATCTCAACAATGAAACATGAAAATAATTGTGTACATGGGACAAAGATGGAGGTAAATCCACTTTTTACACAACTGATCAAAATTTCCCCAAAATTTCATAAGATCTAATGAACCTTGGACTCAACATTCCCTTCTTACCAAAACGCATCACACTTTTACATGGAGAAACATTGAGAAAGACATGATCACCTACCTCAAAAGAAATATCCTTCCTCTGGTTATCTGTATAACTTTTCTATCTGCTCTAAACTATTCTCATGTGCTCCTAAATCGAGTGAAAGTTCTTTTCCATATCTTCTACCAATTATGGTTACATCATCTTCCTTTCACCCCCTTCATCCCAAAAAGATGGAGTTCGATAACGCTTTCCATATAATGCCTCAAATGGATCCATCTGTATACTGAATGAAAACTGTAATTTTAAGAAAATTCAACCAATGAAATATGTTGGTCCCAACATCTTTGGTAATCCAGTGAACAAGCACGTAGCATATCCACCAAGGTCTGAATTGTTCATTCTGACTGCCCATCTGATTGGGGGTGAAAAGATGTACTAAAAATTAATTCAGTACCCAACGACTTCTGAAGGCCTTTCCAAAAGTCAGAAGTAAACCTGGGATCATGATCAGATACAATGGAGAAAGGAACTCCATTAAACCTGAGTATCTCTTTAACATACAACCGATAAATATGATCAAGAGAAAAATTATCTCTAATAGGAATGAAATGAGCAGATTTAGTCAATTGATCAACAATAACCCACATTGCATTATTACCTCGAGATGTCTTCGGTAATCCCACAACAAATTCCATTCCTATATTTTCCCATTCCCACTCTATAAAAGGTAAATGTTGAATCATTCCTTTTGTTAACTGTCACTCTGCTTTAACCTACTGACACGTCAACCACTTCACAGTAAAATCAGCAATATCACTTTTCAATCCATCCCACCAATAATACTCCTGAAGATCTATGTATATCTTAGTACTACCCTGATGAACTGAAAATGGAGAGAAATGAGCTTCACATAAAAAATAATTATTCAACTGTGAATCAAAAGGAACACAGAATCTCTTCTTAAACCTCAAAACACAATCATTCTCAATGTTAACATCAGGCAACTTTCCCTTCTGAACCAATTCTACCTTTTTCTACAACTCACATTCTTGTTTTTGTGCTTCCTTTATTTTGTCTAATAGAGATGATTTCACTTACACCTAAAACAAAACAGTGGAATTTTCTTCACCAACAACTTCTATTCTAGTGTTTATCAAATCAAAAACCAAAGGATCTCGTTCCAAATGTAACATGGTTAATTAAGAATTACATTTTTGACTCAAAGAATCAGCCACTTTATTTTCTTTTTCCAGATGGTAATGGATTGAGAAATCATAATCCTTTATTAATTACAAACATCTCCTCCATCTCTTGTTCAATTATTTTTTAGTGAATATATACTTTAAACTTTTGTGATCAGTATATATTTCACATTTTACTCCAAAAAAATGATGTCTCCAAATTTTTAGAGCAAAAACAACATCAGCTAATTCCAGATCATGTGTAGAGTAATTTAACTCATGAGGTTTCAACTGACATAAAGCATAAGAAATTACTTGATAATTCTATATAAGGACACATCCAAGTCCTTTCAATGATTCATCACGGTAAATAACAAACTCACTATTTCTGGAAGGTGTTTCCAAAACTGGATCATTCACTTATCTTCTTTTCAATTCTTGAAAACAATCATCACATTATTTTTTCCAAATGAACTTAACACCTTTTTGAGTTAACATAGTTATTAGACTAGACAACCATGCAATATTTTCAACAATCCACCAATAATAACCTACCAAACCAAGAAAACTATGAATCTCAGTTATTTTTCTGGGTCTTGGCCATTCTTCAACAACATTTTTTAGTTGGATCAACAGTTATGCCATTTTTTGAAACAATGTGACCAAGGAATGAAATTTTTTGTAACCAAAAATCACGCTTTCTGAATTTCCCATAAACTCTCTTTTCTTTTAAGGTTTTCAACACAACACTTAAATGAATTTCATGTTCTTATTAACTATTGGAATAAACCAAAATATCATCAATGAACACATCCACAAACTAATCCAAGAACTGACGGAAAATTCTATCCATAAGATCCATTAATAAAGCAGTTGCATTGGTTAACCCAAAAGGCATAACTACAAATTCATAATTTCCATATCTATAATGAAACACAGTCTTTGGAATGTCTTATTATTTCACTTTCAAATGATGGTACCCTAATCTCAAGTCAATCTTTTGAAAATATTGATCTCCCTCGAGCTGATCAAATAAATTATCGATATGAGGAAAAGGATACTTGTTCTTCAAAATGAAGTTATTCAATGCTCTATAATCAATGAAAAGTCTCATTGAACTATCTTTCTTTTTAAAAAAACAAGATAGGAGCACCCCATGGTGATGTGCTAGGTTGGATGAAACCTTTATCTAATAACTCATGTAATTGCTTGTTTAACTCTAAAAGTTCAATTTGATCCATCCGATAAGGGGGTTCTGAAATTGGATTAGCATCAGGAACTAAGTCAACAGTAAATTCAACTTCCTGATATGGTATAATACCAGGAAGTTCATCAAGAAAATAATCAAGGTACTCATTTAACACTAGCACATCATTAATATCAACACATTCATGGTGTTCAAAAATAATAGAAAGGTAACATTCATTTCTTTCTCTTACTAGTTTCTTAACTTCCTTATATGTTATTAAAAGAAAGGGTTCATTCTTCTACAAAAACTACAAATATTTCTGAAATGAAACTTATTTAGCTCTATAGTCAATCTTAGCATTATAAACAGACATTCAATCCATGCCCAAAATACCAAAAAACTCTACTAGAAGAAAAAAAAATAAGGTTTTCAGGTAGGTTCTTTCCGCACACAAGGACAAGAATGTTATTATGTTTTCTTTTTGTCTCAACATTTCTTCCAGGTGTTTTTACCATAAGTTTTATATTCATATCTTGTGATGGAATTCCCAATTTACTAGAAAACTTCTCAGAAATTAAAGAGTGTGTAGACCCTGGATCAAACAACATATTGGCATAATCTGAACAAACAAACAGTGTACCTGATAAAACTTCATTTGATGGCCCAACATCCGCTGATGTAGTTTCAAAGGATTTCACCACCCATTTCTTCTTGGAGTATAGTTGGTTTCCCTCGGTTGAGTTCTTCTTTGGAAACTCATTTGCATAATGACTCATTTCATTACACTTAAAACATCTTACTGATGGATTTTCATTTCCTGCTTGATTATCTTACATACCGTTATGAGCAATATGACCAGACATAAAACACCAAAAGCACTATCCAGACATCGATAAACATTCTATAGGATACTTTTTACCACACTTCTCCCAAGTTGTATATTTAATTTTCTTACCTACAGGCTTCATTGATGATTTCTTCCCCTTTTCCTGTCAACTGGACCTCTTATTCTGTTGTTTTTTAAAGAACACATGATCATTGGAAAACTCAATTTCCACCTTTACCGCACATCGAACAAGTTTTTCATAACTTTTGAACTCATGATAGGCTAATTCTCTTTGATATCATGGATTCAGAACTTAGTAAAATAGTTTTATCTTAATATCACGATCTCAGATGAAATTTGGTGCATACCTTGTCAGTCGAGTGAACCTCTCTTCATAAGCAGCCACTGAGTCATCCACATCCCTCGATTCTAGGAATTGTTTTCACATCCTAAGATAAACCACCTTAGGAAAATATTTCTCAAGAAACATACCTTTGAATTCATCCCAAACAAGAGAATCAACCTCGTCGTTATCCTAGATATTTTTCACCATCGACCACCACTGATCTGCTTCACCTTGAAAACAGTAATCATCAAGATTAACCTTTTTTGTTATGAACTCCCCATAACATCGAAAGTCTTCTCCAGTGCATTAATCCACCCTTTGGCTATAATAGGGTCAAATGATCCTCTGGATGATGGGGCATGTTGCCTTATGAAATGCTCCACTACTGACATGTTCCTTTGCGATTGATCTGGATGATCTCGTGCATGGATACAACCACCATTTATAGCTTGAGTCAAATATGTCATCACTACAACAAACTGTTCAGTTCCGATTCCGACCATCTCAGGTTTCTCATTTGGAAAGTTGTCTTCCTCCTGATGTCGTCCCAACATAGGTTTCATCTTTTCTATATGAAAAAGCATTCCGAACACAGAAATATCTTTGGAAAAGAAACATGTTAATCTGTAAATTCTATATCATTTCAATATTACCATAAATTAATTATTAATTTAACAATACCCTAATCTCATAATGTTATCTAAATTGACATATGATACCAACTATAATGAAACATCCTTAAAACATTACATAATATTGAATTAAACGAATAATTCACATGGATGATCTTTTCAGGTTTAGAGTTTTAGATAATTATTACATAACTACTACATCACAAAATATTACTAATTAGACACTTCTACTGAGTTTCCATTTTTTCATAAAACAAGAACTCTTGAAAAAAGGAGTCATGTCTAGTTACATGTTTATGATATCATGAATATTCTTTTATACAATCCTTGACCTTATTCCACATTATGTCTTGTGAAAAACATTTCAAAAACATGGCATGAGCGTAAAATGCTCAGTATGGGATACACAAAGAAGGAAAACTGTTAGTTTTTCAAAACAACAAGTAAACAATGAATACCTTAAAATAAGTAATACTTTTCACCATTATGAAGTAGATAATACTCTTTACTAAATAAAAGATCATTACTTACCTTTTTGTAAACGAATGGTTACAATAAAACCCATATAAAGAACACATAACATATAAACGTAACTTGGGACATAAACATACTTAAATGGAATAACAATACAGTCGAATTCCACACATATCACTTAATACAATAGCCATACGGCCAACTCCCATACCCAATGCATTGGAGGTTATAACATAACCACCCATCCTGGTATTCACAACACCACTTTTCATTTGGTTTATCACATAACCACCAGTCAAATGTCCAAGTACCATTATAAAATCATAATACATAAAACAAATTTAAAGGAATGAAAACATTTCCACATTTCAATCACAATATATCACTTAAATATATTGACATAAAAAATACATTATCAAAACCATTTTAAATAAAAAAATACATATTAGAATATATGGTATTTATTTTCTTTAAAAAACATTACGGCTTGTTAAGGAATCCAAAGAAAAAATAATACCCGCGGCGGTGGAAAGGTCTTTATCACTGCTTATGTTAAAAGAAACATTACTTTTTGATGTTTAGAAAAATGCTTCGTAGAAAAATATTCCCATTGAAAAGTCAAGAGTGTTTATACAGTGTATAAAATAATGTCATGTATTAAAACAAAACATGCCTTAATGAAAGGATATTGAGACAAATTCCCTTACCTCGTGTCCGAAATCACTCGATCATTCTTTAATCTCATGAATAATAAACTAAACTTAATTTCTACTTTATTAGGAAACTTTTTAATGTTTATTATTCCTTTTATATCACTTATTACCATGTTATAAACATTATTTAATCATTTAAGTTAATTACATTCATTTTTTTGATATTTGGTACTTGAGTCAAAAATGAACACCTTATATTTACAAGTTGTTCACATGGTCAATAGTTCATTATATCCGGAATAATATTCATGATTTAGATATCATATATATCATATATATCCATTATATACATTTATTTTTAATAGTACATAACATTTAGAGGAAAGAAATGAAATGCACCATTCATGGAGACGGTAAGTCGTACGTACGCATTAACGCTACTTTCATTTATATTTTTTATATTAATGGAATTAAATCATATTGACAAATAGTTATATTATAATTCTAGTATAATATCATATATAATATCATTAACTATATCCTTTATACATCCCACATATGGCATTAACGAGTCATATCACTTTCAGGGGACGGTAGTCTACACTTCCTCTGATGAGATTATCGGGTTTACCCATAATGAAAACCATAAAGGCATGCTAGAAATGGAAATTACAGAAGAATAAAGAAAAAAAATAAACATAATATATATCATATTTAAATACAGTTCCATCATAATGGCCACTATGAGAGGCGGTAGGAGATAATCAAACAATCATCGTTTCTTGAGGCGTTAGTTTTCCATCCACAGAAACATTATGTTCTTCGTCCATTAGATAGAGATGTGTGTAAGTGTAGTTCAAAACCTTCTCATAAAAACATCCTAGTATCTTGAGGATACTGGTGTTCTTACAAAATAAAGGAATAATAAGAGTTTAGGGGTTGGATAAGTAAAATAAAAGAAAACAATTTAAGAGAAACGGTTACCTTTAATTTGGGTAAATCCCTTTGGTTTGAACTGAAGGACTTCTTGATGTGCCTTCTGCCTAAGGTAAGGCTTCTAATAGTATGTGAGGGATGTATGGAACTTAATTGGGCAGAGTTTGGATGAGAAAAATGTCTTGAGAGGTTTGAGGAATTGGTTAGAAGTGGTCTCCTTTTATAAGGGAGAGGAGGGGATCTTTAAAAAGTGTGAAACTATTATTTATTATATAATTATATTCGGTTTCAAAAGGTCCAAAAATCATTAGATTAAAAAATAATATGACCCATGGGTGAAATAAAAATATCCAATAAGAATTGGATAGGTTTTGGGTATTATTTTAATATTTATAATCTTATTTATTTAAATGATTTATTAATGAGATAAACACTTCATCATTATTGTGTGATAAATAATTTAATTTATATATTAACTAAAAATTATAAAAAAAATCCAATGATGTAGGAAATATTTTTATATTTAAAATCTGTATTTATAGTTTAAAATATAATTTATATTACACCTTGTAAAAATTAATTTAGGAAAAGATATTTGTTTTTGTCATTTTTGCCTTTACTTTAAGTTAATTAATCTAAATTGTCATTATCACTTCCATGTTACTCAATGGGGTCCTAAAATTGATGCAAAGATGCCCATGGTCTTGAATGACTCAACCAATAAGTTTTAGACAAGTTTTATGGTAATTTTGAATTATTATAATATTCTTTTTAATTTGAATTACCTTATTTACCTTTAACCGCAGTAAATAAAAGTCAACGGTTACTATTCACCAAAAATTATTTTCATCTTATTGAACCACATTTTACTTAATAATAACAACAATGTATGTTGTATTTTTGAAATTAAAATCATATAAGTGGTAAAATTTTATTTAAATGAAAAAGTTGGTTTTTAACTACTACTAAGTGGTTTCACAATTCATAAAAAATTCAAGTTTTTCAGAAAAATATAAAAAAATCATCCTAATAATTATTTTATATTCCAAATTCAAAAATAATGTCTATTTTTACAAATTCAAAACATAAAATTGGCATTAATTAATTTAAAATTAATTCCCGTTATCAAAACAAATAGAGGGGTTTTAAGAAACAAAAACTATCAAAAGATAGATACTTGTTTGTGCCCAATTTCAAAATGAAAATATTTCCAATAAACAAAATTGGATTAAATGGTAAAAACATATTATAATTACACTTTAAAACCAATTAAAAAGATAATCTAACCAAATAAATAAATTATATTAAAAGGCGCTTTTAAATTAAAATACAATATTTTCACTATTCTTTAGAAAATGAACTATGTCTAGAAAAATCCCAAAAATTTACATAAAGTAAATTTTAATGACACCATTCTAAAAAAAGAATTTTTTTGGTCAAATATAGTGTACTAAACTGGACAAAACTAGATTTATAGAGGGTTATTATTATAAGGCTTCAAATCAACCTTTTAATGTAAATTATGTTTAAAATTAGATTTCTTCACATTTTAAGCCTCTAACTTTTTATTGGATAAATATAAATACATTTAAAAAAACATGTATAATCATATTTTATTTAGTTTTGTTCATTCCCTCCAATACAATAGATATGATTCAACTAACATTTAAAATAATAATATTATATCGTTAGTGTGAAACGTAAGGTTTCAAAGAAACTCGTTGTTGCGTATCGGGTACGCTATCTAACATAGCAATCCCTTTAAAGTAAAATTAATATTTAATTCAAAAATATTAATAAATATTAAATATGTATTATTCTTTATTTACCTGGGATGTTACACATAACATCAAAACACAAATATTTTAGTTCATCATTTTAAAGGAAAATCTTATCTATCATGGTCAATGGTTAAAAATACTATAGAGATATATGATCTTGATTCCACATAATTAACTCTATTTAAGAATATTTTCTTTGAGAAATATTTCCCTAAGGTTTTTTGTCACAAAATAAAGAAAACATTATAAGAATTATGGTAAAAGTAAAAGTATTTAGTAGCCACATATGAAGAAAATTCTACAAGATAGGCCTAGTTGACACCAAATTTTATTTGGGAACATGGAAGAAAAATTAATTGATTTTTCCCAAAATTAAAACCATGTGTTTATGATAATTATCCTCATGATAATTTAAAAATTATAAGTTTGTTTTTGGTTATGTTGAGAATCTTGAGATACATTTTTTTGAAACTTATATAACTCTTATTAAGATGGGTAATAAGTATCCAAGGTGTGAAGTAATAGAAAAACTTAACTAATAAGTCTTGATGTATGACTCCGAAAAGATACATGTGAAGTAAGACACATTTGAGTAAATCATTGATAATATGTAAAAATTGTTTTGAGTGTGTCAAGTTTGGTAATTTTTATCATTAATATAATGAATTGATTCTTGGAGAATCCATTAATGGGGTATCTATTAGGTTCACTAGGATGCATACCCTGAGAGGGGGTGAATCAGGGTATGACAGATTAAAAGAATTATTCCTTTTGATCTTTTTTTGTTGTAATAAAAATACCTATTCTCTCTTCTTCTCATTGCAAAGTATGAATAAACCTTAAATTATGCATAGGACAAATCGATTTTTACTTGGTTCACCCTCACTGGGCTACGTCCAATGAGCATACATTTGCGGTGTGCCGATGTACCAATTACACTATAAGAGAATTGCTGTTTACATGTTGGAAGCGAACTCAGTATCCCTCCTGGTTTACAACAACTCACAATTTGAGAACTCACTGCTCTCTCAAAATAATTGAGCTCACTACTTCTTCAGAAGATCCAATTACAGTTTAGAGACATGTTGGTCTCTTCATTACCACTGATGAATGCATCCTCCACTATATATAGATGCTCTATTAAAGCCCAAATTTCATCCACTAATGAAAAACCCTTTCCCCTCACCACTGGGAAATAACATTTGGGATGTACCTTCGTAAAGCACCAAACCTCATGAATCTCCCAATTTCTTGAAACTCAAATAAGAATTAGCTAACCTCTATTCTTTTCGCAAAGATCTCACCTTCACAGAGCTTAGGCCATCACGGAGGTCATGTCATCATAGAGTGACTTCTTATATGAAGCTCATGGAGCCAACGTGGAGCACACATGTTTCACGGAGCTAGATTAGCTGCCACGAAGCTCCTTCCTTTCACAAATCACACTGCCTTCTTGAACAACGTTCACGATTTGAGAGAAAAGTAATTTCTTCGAAATCTCCCTACCTCTCTCGAGGGGGTTGAGGCCTATTTATAGGTGATTCCACTGACCCTCGAACCATCTGTGCGATGTCAGCTCCACATCATCCCAAATAACAAAGATCTAGAATTCCTACCGAAATTCACTCAATATTGCGAAGCACCATAGTAATTTTCTGATTGCGGAGCACATTATAATTACATAGCATTCCGTCAATTACATTGTGTCATCCCCGCGAAGCTCCCTTGCATTTCCCTTCAACTCTGTCATTTGAGAAAATTTTCGTAATCGCAAAGAAAACCATCCACATTCTTCTTATATTCTCAAAATCCAATACATAATTCCTATCTTTTTGAAACTCATGACTTTTACTTATTTTGATCAGATCTTCAAGGAAATCCATATTTCGTGATTATCACCAAAGTCTAAATTTTGGATCCCGAAAATTTGGAAAACACTAGAAAATGGTGCCACCTTGTATCTTTTCTTTTATACCAACTCCAGATCGTTCATTCCTTTATCATGGTTCTTTGTCAATAAGGATTGTTAACAACATTTCTGGAACACAACAATTCAACATGCAAACATGCATTTTCAACAAACACATGAATCCCAAAAATGATTCAATGATAACTTGAGGGATATTTTCCCAAGAATATGAGATATCCATGCAATGGTGAGATGTTTTAATTTCATTTTTTTAGGGAACTATGATAATTTGTGTTCCATGTTACTAAAATAGGGTCAAAATCATCAATATAAAAAGAAAAAAATATATGGAAATGTCATTTTATACTAGTATAGTTGATGTTGGGTCATCTAATGAAGTGGTTATGGGTACGTTACTTATTTATTTGATTATATTAATTCCCTTTATACTCTATATATTTATATTACTTCATTTATAGGAACATTAAATGTAATATAGGAATATTACCACATGAAAAGAGGATATATATTTTGGTGAAAACTCCCAATAAAAGTGTTAAAAACCCATGATTTATAGGAATATAAAAATTATTATTAGTTAGATGGTTTTTTATACATCCTATTACACTATCAATTTTATAGTTAGTTATAATAATGGGTATGGTTTGTATTTACCCTAATTGTGATAAGATAAATTGTATATATAAGAATATATATTCAATTATTTCATACATTTTATAACATATCAGGGATCTATTAATGTAATAAAACATTAAATTACAGTTACATAGATTTTGTTGATAAAAAGAAATAAATTGTATAAATTATAGTTGTTGTAGTAGTGAATGAATATATGAATGTATTTTCAAATGATTTTAATGTCGTTATTACTCATTGGGAAGTCAATGTTACTATTTAATTAGTTCATTATGTAAACACAATTTCAAAATCAATTTATCAAATGGTTCGAGTAAAACAATAGAAATTTAAAACAATGTTGTAGGGGTCTATTGAAAAAGGTTTCACTCAAATGTGAACCTCACCATGGTGTGATCCTATATTGATAATTAAAAATAAATATGGTTCCTTGATAAATTTTATAGATTATTGATTCTTGATTAACAACACTAT
The DNA here is from genome assembly GCA_963277665.1 of Viscum album. Taxonomy (NCBI): domain Eukaryota; kingdom Viridiplantae; phylum Streptophyta; class Magnoliopsida; order Santalales; family Viscaceae; genus Viscum; species Viscum album. The sequence continues at coordinate 559,520,167 of OY728160.1, read as the reverse complement.
TAATAACAACTATCCTTAACCTCATATCATTATTTTATTGATCTACTCCTAGGGGTGTAGAATTTTTCTTAACATTGATCTCAATTTACGATACAATCTATTGAAGATATAGGATGAATATATTTTAAAGATGGATTTTTGGTCTAGATGTGAGAATTATGATTTTTTACATATTCCCTTTTGGTTTTCTAATTCACCAGTTGTATGTATTGTTCATATGGATATATTTTTCCATGAATAATTGGATATGTTTATGATCATATTTAATGATTATATTTAGGCATATTTTAAAATTTATGTGGATCATAAATGTCACCTAAATATATTATTCAAAAATTAATGGAAAAGGAATTCTACTAAAAATTTAGTAGGTTAGAATTTTTGTTCATAAATATTATTTCCCATAGGAATATTATTTATAATTATGAAATAATAGTTCGCTCTTATAATCAAAATGATATTAATGAAACTCCCTGACCTAGTATTTTAACTGAGATTCATAGTTTTCATGGATTCTCATGTCACTATTACGGGATTTCTCAAAAAAAAAATCAATTATCTAACCCACTAACTATGTTACCTAAAAATGAGTAAAATTCATCTGGATGAAAGAGTGTGAAAATTTCTAGGAACTGAAAATATTATTGATGTTACTTGGTTGTATCCTAATATATAAATAATATGTAATTCCTTATACATAATTTCAATAGAAACCTCATGAGCTAAATTATCTAACAAAATATATAGAACTAACCGCTGTTGTAGAGACCCGAAGCTTAACGTACATGGACATTACATTACTTTTGCAGAATACTTAGTACATAACAAAAACACACACACAAGGATCGTAATAGTTTAGTGTCTTTGGAAACTCGGAACGTAATCTTCTAATCGTGGTGAAAGATCTTCAACATCTCCTATAAAGGTCTTCCTTTTTATTTACCTAAAACATTTCTTTATATTCTGGGGAAAAGAAAACATAAAAGGGAGAGCTCAAATTCTCAGAAAGGGTAAACAAAAGAAATATCAATCACATCGTATTCATAAGAACATAACATTTTGGAAATCTTAACCTCCAAAAGAGAGCCTAATTTCATAACATGGGATAAATCATGGCAGTGAAATGTAATCACAATAATCATAACTTAAAACATGAAACTTTTTGGCATTCACACATAATCATAGAGAATCATTTCTTGTTAGTCAAGACTCATTGCCAAGACTATCTTAGTGCACAAAGTCCCTTTCTGAATCGAGTAACCCTCGTTTCAGTCCTGTTTCACTGAACCGGTATAACCTACCGTTCCAGCCCTGTCTATCTCTTGAGATATAAAATCTTTACCCAATGCATTGGAGGGAGATATAGGTCCCACCCATCTCATAATGATACCATTTTTATGTGTGCCACAAAATCATAAATCATACATCATTGCATAACCCATGTAATTAAAATGGGAATCTTAAACATCATGACATCATAAAAAATTCATACAAGATAAAGGAATTCATAAAAATAATTCCATAACAACATGATCAAATCAATGTAATAATAGGGATAAAAACAGAACCCTTTATTATCTTAGATGGAAAATAATTTTGATAAAACACTTGAACTCGATTCTTGAGGAAAATATCCTTTCTTCTTCAAAAACATTTTCCTTTCTTAACATGTCTTACAATTTTAAACTAAAAGAAGTTGATTAAAAATAAACGTGAAAACTTTTAAAGGAATCTTCTTGGAAATAATGTTTTAAAAATTCATTCTTTCCATATAAGTTAAAAAAATATTCTTCGTACTTTTGTCGGAAAAGTCAAAAAGTACCTCGTACGAAAAACGACAAAAGATTCATTTCATACATATTACTAAAAACTCACCTAAGGGTAAAAATGGATTTAAACAATTGTAGGTGGATGGAAATAATATTACATATTGATGAAACATGGATGTGGATGATAAAATACACCCCAGTAAATACTTACGAATAAACAATCTCGGATAAAAATGAGATTGTGATATTTTCCCTTACATTAGGTCCGATTTGCTTCGTATGTGTCCGAACCTCCTGTATAATGATTTAAATAATGTCATTGACTTATTACAGAATCATATTCATTGTTATGATATCATATATGGTTCACTTATGACATTATATTATCCGTTCTTTTGTAAATACCATGTTAAAGAAGCGTTTTGGGTAAAATCGTTTCATTTATCGTAGGTGTTTTGACTTGTTGTTCTTGACATTATTATTACTTATATCATTATTTACTTACTTACAGAATATAAAATATCATATATATTCAGTATATATATATATATAATAGATAGATAAATGAAATGAAAAACACCGTTCATGGAGACGGTAGTCTGTACGTACGCATGAACGCTGTTTTTCTTTCCTTATTGTCTTGAATGGAAGTAAGTAGATGACATACATATATATATACATAAATCCAGTATCATTATTATGTCATATATTTCATTAGTACTTATTATATATACTTTATAATCATTCATGAATGGTTAATCATTAAGAATGAATCTCATCGCGTCGTGGAGACGGTAGTCCGTACGTACGCACGAGCGATGATATCATTTCCATAATTATTGAATTGAATTGGAGTGGATTATACAATATATCAGAATCAATATGATGTTGTAATAACTATTTATAGTTATTCTTTACACAACTATACCCATCCATGTAAGGTGGTGGTGGAAAATAGATTACACCACGGCGTGGAGACGGTATTCCGTACGTACGCACGTGCGGTGATTTCGTTTTCTGTAGGATGGATAGATGGTGAAATAGGGTTGTTTCATACTTATAATAACATATCAGTATATGAGTGATACTGATGTTATTACTTCATAATGAAACAACCTAAGAAGAATAAGTGGAAGAAAAAAAATAAAGATGAAAGAATTGGTAATGGTAATTACCTCTTCTTTGAAGCGCCTCTTTGAGACCTCCTCTTAGGGCACTAAAATTGGTCTTTGAGGAAGACCAGAACCTCTAGGATGTTTCTACAGAAGTGGAGAAGAGATTTTGGCAGGGGTTGGCCGAGCTTGAGTGCTCAAATTTGTGTGAGGAGGAGGGGAAGGAGGTGTCCTTTTATAAGGGAGGAGAGGGGCACCTTAGGAATACCTCAAAATATTATTTTATATTAATGTCAAAATCGGTTTATAATGGTTCCAAATGGTCTAATTTCGAAGATAAAGTGGGAATGGGTCTAAATACTATCAACCAATAGGATTTAGACAAGTTTAGGGTATTATTTTAACCTTATCAATTAGATTTAACTCTAAGTTAAATAATTTAACTTTTACCCTGTCGTTTTGTTTTCTTTCACTATATGGTTAATAAACTTACAATAACATGCCAAAAGAACCCCAAATTGTTTATTATTAATATATATATCCTTATCTAAGTCATTGGGCCAAACCTTAGATTTTTAGGAATAAAATAACAATTAATAATATTTTATTTTATTTAAAAACTATTTTGTGTCAATTTTGACACTATTTGATATATGATTTTTTTAAAAGTCATAACAGAATTATATGTTCGAACCAAGTTGATTAAACCAACACTAATATATCATAGTAACCTAGAAAATTAGTGTAATTCATAAAAAGTCTCAAATTACATTCATTTGAGCATTTATAACATCAATTATGTTAATATTTCCTTAAAAGGGTAATTACTGCATCATCGTTGTGTCATAAATAAATTAATTTATTTAAAGTCTAAAATTTATAAATAAACTATCATTATGTAGGAAATAGTTTTAGGTTTCTAATGAATATTTATAGTCGAATTTATCTTATGTATTACCCCATATTAAAAATGTTTTAGTTATTAAACTTTGATTTTAACTATTTTAACTATTCATTAAATAAAATAATATTTAATGTCATAATCTAATCCAAGTGGACCTAAATGGTCATATTATATTCATAAGGTTGTTTTTGGTCGAATTACACTTATCCAATAGAATTAGGACATGTGTTAGGGTAATAGTAATATCATTCTTACCCTTAATTACCCTATTTACTTTTAATCGTGGTAAATAAAAGTAAAAAGTTACTATTCACCAAAAATTATTTTCATCTCATTGAACCACGTTTTACTTACTGACATCAACTGTGTCTCTCGGATTTTTGAAATTCCATTCACAGAAGCGGTAAAATTAAGTTTTATGAAAAATTCAGTTTTTTAACTACCACTTAATAGTTTCACTATTCATCAAAAATTGATGTTTTTCAGAACAATGCCAAAATTTCATCCTAAGCTATATTTCATATTCCGAATTCAAAAATGAAGTATATTTTACCAAATTCATAACATAGAAGTTTCATTAATTAATTTTATAATTAAATCCCGCTGTTAAAACAAATAGCGTGTTTTTAAGAAACAATATCTATCAAAAGATTGACACTTGATTATGTCTGGTTTAAATGTGAAATAACATTCAATGACCAACATTGTATTAAATTGTAAAAATATATTCTAAATATACTTTAAAACCACTCAAATTAATAATTTATCACTATTAATTATTTTGATTAAAAAAGTTGTTTTTAATTATAATTTAGTAATTTTCACTATTCATCAGAATATGAAAGTTATCCAAAAGGTACCAAAATTTCACCTTAGGCTAAATTCGATATTCCGAATCCAAAAATGAAGTTCATTTTGAAAAATAAGATTTACTGAATTTCAAAAAATGGTTATTACTATTCATAACGGCTAGTTTTAATAATATTTTAATAGCATATCGTTGTTTAGTGAAACTCGGTATTGCGTATTACACACGCTATCGAGGAAGGTCGTGATTGCGTGTAATGCAAGGCAAGTCAAGGATTTGTGTTGTGCAATATCCTTTTTGTGTAGCGTACAACACAAGACATTAATAAAATTAAAAAGAATATTTTTCATAAAATCTTGGGTTGTTACATTCTACCCCCCTTAAAATGAATTTCGCCCTCGAAATTCGTCGGGGTTATAAATGGTTTACTATTTTAAAGTTTCTTTAATAGAAACCCACATCGTAAAAAGGAATATCAAAACCAATCTTTAAAAAAAAGTATGAAACGTAACGGTTACCCAAATAAACTAATCACTGGGTTTCCACATAGGTGAAAATATGGATATGGAAGAGAAATCTAACCATCATGTTCTGATGGAGAGTGGTAGAGAACATGGCTATGGAAAAGCTAGCAATCACAAAGCCATAAATTTGTGACGATCTAAGGTACCATCTGATTCATCAGATATAAGAGCACTAGGACAACATTTTTGGTTTTCATGATCGTTTCCCTAAAGTTGAAGAGTTTGAATTAGAATAAATATTTACTTTATTTTGGTACAATCTCACTATTGTTCGTGCCATGAACAATTTCCACTTCATCTCTTAAATAAATGAGGTTGAATTTGTTATTCGTGAAGTGTTAGTATGACAGGTCATTCCATCTGTCTCAAACAAAAGGTTAGCGAAAGTTATTAAATATACACAAGTCATTCTTTAGTGAGATTAATCATATATGGTTCCTAAAATGGACTTATACTTCATATATCATACCGCTTAATAAAATAAAACTAGTTTCTACTAAACAGGGACTTCCTGTAGGCCAGTGGTAGGCGATAAAGGCCAATCACACTTCGGTTGTGGGTTCGATTCCCACAGCCTCGTCCGAAGCGATGGGTTGTCGCCCGTCCTGCAGGTTGTCCTTTTTCTAAAGCTATATTAATATAACATCCCATCAATAATATCGAAAAACGTTTTATCCTAACTTATGTCCAACATAATCCATTCTAATCTTTAGGCTTATCCATAATATTGTATTCCACTCTCATAACATAGTGAAAACGATTACCAGAGATTTAATACCATCGCTGATCCCCATATATCATAAGATATGTTTTGTTGGTCACATTCCAAACATTCAAAGTCCTTAATCATGTATTATTTTGAATACCTTAGTGAAAACTTGAATGCAGTTAAAATTTAACACCTTCCACATACCAAAATCCTCAAAATTCTATATACTCAAACCATGATATCACTTAGTCCTTATATCAATAATGAGCTCATTAATACTGTCAAATATTTAATGTTATCGTTTTCCCTTCATTATGCACATATCATTATTTTTCCAAAAATATCTCAATCACTTTCCATGGTTACTGGTACCATAAAATTATTGAAAACAACAATAGACCAATACATAAATATTCCAATATTCCACGATACTATATACAACACTATTTTGGAATCCCATTACATAAACACTTAATCATTCCACCACATCATTTTCATATTCAACATCACCAATAGTGATCGCATGTGACTTCCCTTTGTCCTTTGCCTTAAGTGGTTGCTCATGTTGATCATCACTAACCCTTGGATTAGGGCATTTATTGGCATAATGTCCCATCTCCTTGCACTTGAAACATTGAAGTGTTGGTGGTGCGTTCTCTACAGTGTTTGCTTTGTTCACATCATTAGAAACCCTTTTTCCATTACTTCGACACTCAGCTACTCGATGACCTTCTTTTCCACACTTAAAAAATTTTCTAGTCCCTTTAAGACAATCTCCACCATGCTTCTTTCCACACTTTGTGCATAAGGAAACATTCATCTTCTTTTCACCATTATTCTGAGAGTTCTCCTTGAACTCCATCTTTCGTTTCTTGTCAAAACCATGAGATTGATATGTAACACCAACTTCCATTTCTACCTTGATATCACAACGCACAATTTCTTCATAGCTACTGAAGTCTCTTATAGCTAATGCCCTTCGAAGACTTGGTTTTAAGCCACTCGATCAACTTTACTTTCAGGTTGGATGATAATACCAGAAGCATAACTTGCAAGTCTTGTAAAATTTTCTTCGTATATACCAACAGATTCATCATCCTTCTGCTTCAGCTCAAGAAACTCCTTTTCCATCTTTTTTCGAATAATACGAGGGAAGTACTTACTGAAAAACAAGTTCTTGAACTCGTCCCATTCCATGGACTCAATTTCATCTCTTTGCCTTGTATTCTTGATAAGATTCCACCACTGATCAGCTTCACCTTCCAAACGATATACTGCTAAGATGACTTTATCATGTTCAGAACATTGAAGAACTAAAAATATCTTTTCAGTGGTACTGATCCATTTTTCAGCGACAAGTGGATCAGAAGACCCACTGAAAGAAGGTGGACGTTGCCTCATGAAGGACTCAATAGAATATTGTTCCCTTATTTGTTCATTTGGAAGTCTATAATGATTCATAGCTTGTGTAAGTATAGCAATAAGATTTTTCACTCCATCTCCCATAACATTTGTTTGTTCAAGAGGACAATCATTGCATTGTCCATTGCATTGATCAACACGGTTCCTTCGGGTTCTAGCCATAGTCTAAAACCCAAAAAGAATAGTGTGAGAGGAAAAATCATAATAAAGGGGGAGTAACTTCAATATCTAACATCTTTGGTCTAATCTAATATTGTTACCATAGTTCTAGGACTATATCCTATACGTATACTTATCCTTAGGGACATCCCTGGACATACCTTAGAAATATCTCTAGGGATCTCACTAACGTTTTCGCATCCTAGTTTCCAAAGGTTGACTAAACCTTTCCTCTGATACCAATTGTAGAGACCTGAACCTTAACGTACATGGACATTACATTACTTTTGCAGAATACTTAGTACATAACAAAAACACACACACGAGGATCGTAATAGTTTAGTGTCTTTGGAAACTCGGAACGTAATCTTCTAATCATGGTGAAAGATCTTCAACATCTCCTATAAAGATCTTCCTTTTTTTTACATAAATCCTTTCTTTATATCCTGGGGAAAAGAAAACATAAAAGGTTGAGCTCAAATGCTCAGTAAGGGTAAACAAAAGAAATATCAATCACATCGTATTCATAAGAACATAACATTTTGGAAATCTTAACCTCCTAAAGAGAGAATAATTTCATAACATGGGATAAATCATGGCAGTGAAATGTAATCACAATAATCATAACTTAAAACATGAAACTTTTTGACATTCACACATAATCATAGAGAATCATTTCTTGTTAGTCAAGACTCATTTCCAAGACTATCTTAGTGGACAAAGTCCCTTTCTGAATCGAGTAACCCTCGTTTCAGTCCTGTTTCACTGAACCGGTATAACCTACCGTTCCAGCCCTGTCTATCTCATGAGATATAAAATCTTTACCCAATGCATTGGAGGGAGATATAGGTCCCACCCATCTCATAATGATACCATTTTTATGTGTGCCACAAAATCATAAATCATATATCATTGCATAACCCATGTAATTCAAATGGGAATCTTAAACATCATGACATCATAAAAAATTCATACAAGATAAAGGAATTCATAAAAATAATTCCATAACAACATGATCAAATCAATGTAATAATAGGGATAAAAACAGAACCCTTTATTATCTTAGATGGAAAATAATTTTGATAAAACACTTGAACTCGATTCTTGAGGAAAATATCCTTTCTTCTTCAAAAACATTTTCCTTTCTTAACATGTCTTACAATTTTAAACTAAAAGAATTTTATTAAAAATAAACTTGAAAACTTGTAAAGGAATCTTCTTGGAAATAATGTTTTAAAAATACATTCTTTCCATATAAGTTAAAAAAACATTCTTCGTACTTTTGTGGAAAAAGTCAAAAAGTACCTCGTATGAAAAACGACAAAAGATGCATTTCATACATATTACTAAAAACTCACCTAAGGGTAAAAATGGATTTAAACAATTGTAGGTGGATGGAAATAATATTACATATTGATGAAACATGGATGTGGATGATAAAATACACCCCAGTAAATACTTACGAATAAACAATCTCGGATAAAAATGAGATTGTGATATTTTCCCTTACCTTAGGTCCGATTTGCTTCGTATGTGTCCGAACCTCCTGTATAATGATTTAAATAATGTCATTGACTTATTAAAGAATCATATTCATTGTTATGATATCATATATGGTTCACTTATGACATTATATTATCCGTTCTTTTGTAAATTCTATGTTAAAGAAGCGTTTTGGGTAAAATCGTTTCATTTATCGTAGGTGTTTTGACTTGTTGTTATTGACATTATTATTACTTATATCATGATTTAGTTACTTCCAGAATATAAAATATCATATATATTCAGTATATATATATATAATAGATAGATAAATGAAATGAAAAACACCGTTCATGGAGACGGTAGTCCGTACGTACGCATGAACGCTGTTTTTCTTTCCTTATTGTCTTGAATGGAAGTAAGTAGATGACATACATATATATATACATAAATCCATTATCATTATTATGTCATATATTTCATTAGTTCTTATTATATATACTTTATAATCATTCATGAATGGTTAATCATTAAGAATGAATCTCATCGCGTCGTGGAGACGGTAGTCCGTACGTACGCACGAGCGATGATATCATTTCCATAATTATTGAATTGAATTGGAGTGGATTATACAATATATCAGAATCAATATGATGTTGTAATAACTATGTATAGTTATTCTTTACACCACTATACCCATCCATGTAAGGTGGTGGTGGAAAATAGATTACACCACGGCGTGGAGACGGTATTCCGTACGTACGCACGCGCGGTGATTTCTTTTTCCGTAGGATGGATAGATGGTGAAATAGGGTTGTTTCATACTTATAATAACATATCAGTATATGAGTGATACTGATTTTATTACTTCATAATGAAACAACCTAAGAAGAAGAAGTGGAAGAAGAAATAAAGATGAAAGAATTGGTAACGGTAATTACCTCTTCTTTGAAGCGCCTCTTTGAGACCTCCTCTTAGGGCACTAAAATTGGTCTTTGAGGAAGACCAGAACCTCTAGGATGTTTCTACGGATGTGGAGAAGAGATTTTGGCAGGGGTTGGCCGAGCTTGAGTGCTAAAATTTGTGTGAGGAGGAGGGGAAGGAGGTGTCCTTTTATAAGGGAGGAGAGGGGCACCTTAGGAATACCTCAAAATATTATTTTATATTAATGTCAAAATCGGTTTATAATGGTTCCAAAGGGTCTAATTTCGAAGCTAAAGTGGGTATGGGTCGAAATACTATCAACCAATAGGATTTAGACAAGTTTAGGGTATTATTTTAACCTTATCAATTAGATTTAACTCTAAGTTAAATAATTTAACTTTTACCCTGTCTTTTTGTTTTCTTTCACTATATGGTTAATACACTTACTATAACATGCCAAACGAACCCCAAATTGTTTATTATTAATATATATATCCTTATATAAGTCATTTGGCCAAACCTTAGATTTTTAGGAATAAAATAACAATTAATAATATAATATTTGATTTAAAAACTATTTTGTGTCAATTTTGACACTATTTGATATATGATTTTTTTAAAAGTCATAACAGAATTATATGTTCTAACCAAGTTGATTAAATCAACACTAATATATTATAGTAACCTAGAAAATTATTGGAATTCATAAAAAGCCTCAAATTACATCATTTGAGCATTTATAACATCAATTATGTTAATATTTCCTTAAAAGGGTAATTACTGCATCATCGTTGTGTCATAAATAAATTAATTTATTTAAAGTCTAAAAATTATAAATAAAATATCATTATGTAGGAAATCTTTCTAGCTTTCTAATGAATATTTATAGTCGAATTTATCTTATGTATAACCCCATATTAAAAATGTTTTAGTTATTAAACTTTGATTTTAACTATTTTAACTATTCATTAAATAAAATAATATTAAATGTCATAATCTAATCCAAGTGGACCTAAATGGTCATATTATATTCATAAGGTTGTTTTTGGTCGAATTACACTTATCCAATAGAATTATGACATGTGTTAGGGTAATATTAATATCATTCTTACCCTTAATTACCCTATTTACTTTTAACCGTGGTAAATAAAAATAAAAAGTTACTGTTCACCAAAAATTATTTTCATCTCATTGAACCACATATTACTTACTGACATCAACCGTGTCTCTTGGATTTTTGAAATTCCATTCACAGAAGCGGTAAAATTATGTTTTATGAAAAATTCAGTTTTTTAACTACCACTTAGTAGTTTCACTATTCATCAAAAATTGATGTTTTTCAGAACAATGCCAAAATTTCATCCTAAGCTATATTTCATATTCCGAATTCAAAAATGAAGTCTATTTTACCAAATTCATAACATAGAAGTTTCATTAATTAATTTTATAATTAAATCCCGCTGTTAAAACAAATAGCGTGTTTTTAAGAAATAATATCTATCAAAAGATTGACACTTGATTATGTCTGGTTTAAATGTGAAATTACATTCAATGACCAACATTGTATTAAATTTTAAAAATATATTCTAAATATACTTTAAAACCACTCAAATTAATAATTTATCACTATTAATTATTTTTATTAAAAAAGTTGTTTTTAATTATAATTTAGTAATTTTCACTATTCATCAGAATATGAAAGTTATCCGAAAGGTACCAAAATTTCACCTTAGGCTAAATTCGATATTCCAAATCCAAAAATGAAGTTCATTTTGAAAAATAAGATTTACTGAATTTCAAAAAATGGTTATTACTATTCATAACGGCTAGTTTTAATAATATTTTAATAGCATATCGTTGTTTAGTGAAACTCGGTATTGCGTATTACACACGCTATCGAGGAAGGTCGCGATTGCGTGTAATGCAAGGCAAGTCAAGGATTTGTGTTGTGCAATATCCTTTTGGTGTAGCGTACAACACAAGACATTAATAAAATTAAAAAGAATATTTTTCATAAAATCTTGGGCTGTTACAGCTGTGGATTTAGGATTTGAAAATTTGGAAACATAATTTAAATGGAGTATAGTTTGAAATATATACTATTCATAAATGTTTTAAATATATATTCAATAAAAAATATTTAAAAATGTGTCATAGAAGAAGGAGTAAACATATAAAATATTATGATTTCATGATTCATTTCCATATAGGAAAATAAAACCAAATAGTTTATGCTTTTATTTGAAATGATATTGCATCAATAAACATAATACATTTTAGTACTTTGGTAAATTTTTTAATGAATGATACCCTATAAATTATTCTTGTAGGAACTGCCTTTTGTTTGTTTTCAGATTCAATAGAGTCATATGTTTCAGATAAAATTAAGTAAGCTTATAAAGAATACATTGATTTTCAAGAAAAGGTGGAAGTTGAAAGAAATATATGTTACATGAATTTAAAATTAATATGTAATATGTTTTTAGATTTAGAAAAAATTTATTTATATTAGTTATTTTCTATTTGAAAAATGAATTTTTTTTTGAATCTCATATCTCTCCCTTTTATGTTCAGCATTGTTGTACTAAGTTTTATAGAGGACTTTAGGGGTATTACTAGTTTAATGTAATGATGAATTATATTGAAAATATTATTGTGAAATGTTTTACTTTTTAAATGATTAAAAACAAAAAATATTATCTAAAGGGTTGCTTCGGCATTTGTCATTGATAGAGTGAAAATGGTAAAATATATCGATGGATTTCATGGTGGTATTGTAAATAAATATCAAGGTAATATTTTGATTTATGTTATTATTCATTTATTGAATATGTCTATATATTTCAATTCTATTATAGACACTCTATATTTATATCAAATTTATTGACTATTTCACAAGGAAGTAGCCAAGTTAAATACATTTCCTCTCTTCATTATAACTAACCATGGGCCCATGTTTACTTCTAATTTTTTGGATGGCCTTAATAATTTTTTTATACTAAATTAAATTTTATTAAAACATTTCATCCTCAATATGATCTAAATACATAGTGAATGATTTATAATTTTGATGTTTGGATTTAAACATGTGGAATGGATTATCAGGGATGTTCATATCAATATTTTCATTATTTATATTTTTATAAAATAACATTTCTCATTCTAATAAACATATAGATCATTTTAAACAATTATATGTAACGTGGTGTTGAACTCCATCTTGTTAGGTTGAACTAGGTGAAAGGAAGTTATTGGGACAATATTTAGCAATAGATATGGATGAATTGCTAAATATTATTGAAAAATATTTGAGGGAATATCATATTTGAAAAAATAGTTATAATAACTATTTGATAAAATATAATTCATTTTAGTTATCTGACTATATTTTTTTAAATATTCTATATGTAAATGTCTTATGTGTTTTGGAATAAAATGGAATGTTATGTCGATTTCTTATTGGAGTATTTGAAATTTTGTAAAAATTTGGATGGATTACAGATAAATAGATCTTGTCCCGGAGATTATCCCAGGTACATCTTGTGCTTTATATTTTAGTATTAAGTAAATATTTGTGGGATGAATATCGTGTGTTGACCCCTAAGGTAGGGTAGTAGGAATAGATTCCTTCATATAAAGAAAAAATATTGTATATTATTCATCATATATATCATTTTTCACCAAATATGGTTATTCATTATGTTAAATTATTTTGTAAAACCCATATGATTGATGAAATGACATGGGAATTAGAAAATTATATGGAGGAAAAATATATTCACTTGATTAAGTAGTCAATTAAATTTTATTTATGCAATTTTTATTAGGGGAAGAATATAAAAACCCAATTAATAATAAATATATTTCAATCCTTATTAAAATTCATTGATTTTATTTTATATATTTATATTTATTATACGATTATTAAGTAAATTATCAATTAAAAAGAAATAATTTTATTCTTACTAAATTCATTTTAATATATTATATATTCATAATTAAAAGATTAATTTATAAATTTTATAAATTTAGTTTTAAAAAATATTTGTCATTTTTTAAATTATAATGTCAAAATAATATCATAATTATATTTTTGGGATTTTGTAAAAAGAATTTTTTCGAGTGAATCGTGAAAGGTACAAATTTTTTGAAACATGTCATTTCATTTCCTTAAATAAAGTAATTTAAATTTACCATTGTCATATTAAATTGATATTAAAGAAAAAGAATCTCCATTAATTATAAATAATAAAATTAATTACACAATAATCAACATTATAATTGATTTTGGTATAAGGTCGCTTCTAGTGTTAAAAACATATTTATCTAAAAACAATTTTCAATATGTTTTACACATTTATATTAAAATTTTATTTTTAAAATTATAATAATTTAATCCTGAAAATTATTTCCCATATTTTTATTTCTATTTTTAAAATTTTCTATTGTGGATTATTTTATTTTTTTTCATTATGAATAGTAAGCGTAGTAAATATGTGTCTCTTCAGTAAGGGTAAAATCGGTAAAAATAGATTGAATCAATGGAGTAAGGCAAAATAAATACCATAAAACTTGTATTTTTTTTATTATATAAGGTTTATTCTACATAAACCATCCAAGGGTTGAAAATTTTGCAACTTATTTCCAATTTCCTTTGATTATTAACTTAATATGAAATATGTAAATAACAAAATAAATGCCACTCGCTTTATTATAATATATATAATATTTTTTGTGACAAAGTAAAATAGCTTTTATATTAATATATATATTTTTATTTAAAGTGTAAATTAAATTTTTTTTTATTTTAATTTAGTTTTAATTTATAATGATGAAATAATAACCATTTTTTAATACAGAAAATCGAAACAGTGTTCATTCAAGTAATACAAAAATTAAATAAATAATTTCCAAAATACTAAAAGTAATAAAATTTAATGAATTATAGTGTTAAATATATTTTTTAGATTAATATAACGTATTAATTGTTTTTAAAAATAATATGTTTTAATTCCATTACTATCTTGATGTTTTTGTAGTTATATTATGTCAATAGTCCCAAAAATAACATTAATGCTATATTATATTTAATAATATTTTATTTAATGTTATAAAATTCTTAAAAATGTTATATATTTAAAATATAATATATTATTGTCTATAATGTAATTAATTTCCCAATTTTAGGTTACTTTTCATTTTTAGAAACTTTATTGACTCCTATAGAGAAAATAGTTTTCATATCACGAAAATCGTCAAAAGGGTTAATAGGGGTTATAACTAATAGATAAGGTTCAAAAAATCCCTAAAACATTTGTCAATTTTATTAGATGAGAAGATTTAGATTCATCCTTATCTTAGATTCTAAATATTTAATTTTTTTCTTATATAATCATGAAAACTAATTCATATTAATTTAATACATTATGTAAATCCAAGGGTACATCGCCCCTCACATATAAAGGTTATCCTCCCTTTATCCCTTACATACACCATTTGACTGTTGTTTATAAAATTAATACACAAAAATCTCCCAAAAATACCTTGAAAATTCCTAGAGATATTTTTCTCAACAATGGAACAATCCTAAAAGGATTAAGGTGTTAGCCAAATAGGTTATCTGATGAAAAGGTATATGTCCTCACTGAAAAAAATTTAGGTTTATTTATTCTTATATAACCTTCTAATATTTTTTACACATTCTGAAATAATATAATCATAATCATTAATATACAAATATTTTATTATTATTATGTTACAACATGTTTTCATCTCTTATTATATGCTATAGGAAATGAACGAATCGCTTATAACGATGTGTGGACTACGAGCTCCATGATGAGATGTGTTACATTTTTCATGTATTCTATTCATAGACAGATCTAAAATTGTATTCAATTTTGTGAAATAATAATAATTGAATGATTAATATTTTATAAATGATGTATCAATGGCCCCATTGACTATATTCATCTTATCGAAACTATTTTTAATTACGAACAAAACGTCCTCAAAACATCTAACATAAACATAACTGAATATGTTTCTAAATTTAACATGGTCATAAATGGAATAAAAGGGATAATTATAACTTAATGATCATTAAAAAGTTTATTAATGAGTTAAATAACTAATAAAACATTATTACATTAGATTTAAAGAATATATGAGGATATAATGTTATTATGTAAGGGTTTATTCTTTAAAACTATATTTTAAAGTATTCATTTCATATATTTTCTTTCATGCCTATGTTCTTTAAAATGATTTAATATTATTATTATTTATACTTAATAATCTATTAAATTTAATTTTAAGAAACATATTTCTTTCTTTATAGGTTTTAAAAAAGGAATTTATATGTTTCTTTCCAAATAAGACACTTTTACTGAAGATGTAAAAGGAATCATTTTTTAAATTTTACCACATGAAAGTAAATTCACACAAACATGAATATAAATTTATTTAAATTTTACTTCATATGTTTCCATGATTATTATAAAATTAAAAAATTCACAATTTTGTGAATTTTCCATTTTAAAGAGTTTACAAAATATAATTGTGTATTTCTACAAATTTTTATATAAAAATGTATGCCTATTTTATTATAGATTAAAAATTAGTCCTACAGATATTTATGATGAAATGGTATAAGATTAAGAAACTTATTTATGATACTTTAATTAATCATTGTAAATGATGGTAGGTGAGCCAGAAATTGCTTATACAATGGGTGATCCCAATTCAAATTATTTGAATAGTAAGCTCGATACAGTTGTAAAAGGCATTATTTAATGTTATTTATCATTAATGTAAATAATTAAGGAGTTAACTAGAATATTTTATCATATTGATTTAATTTTCCTCTATTTATATCTCATATAAGTTAACACATATTATAAATGTATTGCACAATGATTCCAACAAGGGTTTCTATTTTATTATCATGGTTTTTAAAGTTTGTATTTAATTAAATCTATGTTTTTCAATATGGATATGAATTATTTTATACACAAAAATATTAATGTTTAAATTTTGAAAACATTAAAAGTTTTCATTTTTTTGAATGGACTTAGAGATTAATTTTTTATATCCCTTATGGAGATTTTTCTGTTCATCCAACATTTTCAAATGTTTTTATAAGGTTTAAGGATGATAAGTACAAATAAGAAGTCAATTTTAATGTCATGAATATTTTTCATGAAAAAAAAATTTTTTAATTTAAAATGTTTTATGTTGTGGAAAAAATGGATATTGAGTTGATGTGTCTATTTTGTAAGGTATGGATGTGATATATAAGAGTTTTGAAAATATTCTCTAAAACACTAAACATAAAAGGTATTTGGGAATGTATAAAATTTAATTCTATTCTGAAGTCTCAAAATTATGTAATATTTAATGATTAGTTTCTTATAATAACATCCACATAATATTGTGTAAGAATGAAGTTATAAATGTCATTCAAAATTACATTCAATAAATAAAATAATTCGATTTCCATTTGAAACTTTTTTATTAAAAATTACGAGAATATATAGAATAATATATTATTTTAAAATAACAAAAAATATTTCAATTTAAAATTCAAAATAAATAATTGTCATGAATGTAATAGAATACATTCATTTTATAATTATTAAAACAAATATTCTTTTCACAAATCTGTAAAAACTTCTCTTACAGAAAATGTTAAAAATAATTTCTCTTTAAACCATTGTAAATAAAGTAATAAATAGTGTCATATTAAATTTAATAACCATTTAATAATATATTATAATATTCTTGAATCATTTAAAATATCCATGAAATTCTTGAAAAACATTTAGAGGGAAAATATAAAAACAATATTTCTAAAATAACAAATATTATGTAATTTATTTTTTGTTTCTTGATTCCAGAAGAGAAGAAATGTATTATGAAAATGATAAATGGAAAAATAACAATAGTAGAATAAAAAATATGGAATTTATGTTACTATGATCATATAATTTTCGTAAAGTTAATTTGAACATAAATAATCCTGAAATAAAATGAGATTCCAAAAAAATCACATACTGCTTTTGTGAATTTGGAATAAAACCCCCATAAAGAGAAAACATTAATTAAAAAATTAATTACATAAATAAATACTTATTAATTATATAATTCTTAAAATATTAATTATATTCTCCATGGAAATAAATTAGGTTCATAATGTAAAACATGTCTTGTTGAAGTGGAAATGTGACGAAATTACCCTTAAATTAAGTACATCATACAGCTCATGTTCCATTGAAATCTTGTGTAATAAATAGAGATATAGTATAAATATTTTATTGAACCTAATTCATATAAATCATACTATATATTTTTCACTTATAACTTTGTATCATCCTTTTATTAGTGAATCATTATTAACATCCACGCCATCCCGGTTGTTATTAGTTCTCTTTTAAATACATGTTTCTGTTTAGTTTTTCTGGTCCTTTTATATTGTACATGGTTTCATAATATATATTATGATAATAATGATATAAATATAATACTAAAACATTAATTGAAATTTTTTAATCATTCGTGAATGCTGGGTGTGAACAAATCTCATCATTTCGTGGAGGTTGTAGTCCACATGTAGGCATGAACAGCATTCTCAGATTCAGAACGATTGAAGGGTAAGAAGATATGTAATATTATATGTTTTTTGGGACATGGTTATATCATTAATATCATTTATATTTATTAAATTATTCATAATAAGTAACATGTTTTGATGTAATGAAAAATGAAATGCATTTCTTTATGAAGGTGGTAGCCAACATGTACACTCGAGTGATGTTTTCATTTGTCATAGGATGGAAAATCGAGATAAATAATTGGTATTACATAAAAATAAAAAAAAATTAATTATATTTATGTCACATCTCGGCCTGTCTTACCCTAAAACCGGTAGTTGGATTGGTCTCCATATGACCTCAAACATGTCTCCCCATGCACCAGAGGATACCGACTAGCAGTGAAGGTCTATGTATAGTTAGTGGGGAGACAATATACTCATAATCATAGTGCACATAGAAAATAGATAATAAACTCATACATGAATAGAAGTATATGTATAACAATAATGAACTGAATAATGAAAATGTTCAATGCTAGTTTATGCAATGAATTCATGTCATGGTAATACATATCAGAAAGAAGTAAACAAAACATCATGATTTAAATTCCAATACATAAATAAAAAAATTAATCAATGCCCCATAGGAGATCTCCACGAGAATCCAGATCTCCCGCTTGGTCCTTTTTTCCTAATTCCCAAATACAAGTAACAACCACAAGAAAAGGTCCAACGTCCCACAAAAAATAATATCTACTTGGCTACCCCAGTGCAATGGAGGCTCGAATAGTGTGTGAGATATACATATCAGAATGCTAGCACCACCAGTTCTCTAGATCAATCTAGAAAAGGAAATATAACAACTTGGTGTTCAGATATAACAAGGAAATAACATAACTCAATAAATAACCAACATCCCATCCTGGATACAAAGGGACACCTGGTAGTGATACTCACTTCAGTCAGTAGCCAGAATAAGAGTCTAACAAAGAATCATACCAGATATTTATCAAGTATAAATACCATTCATCAATTTACCAATTATTTTCTATTTAATATTATATTATCTCCATGGTTTCCATGGTTTTTTGAACCTTAATAAAACTTCGGATCATGAGGGAATTCTAATCATTTTCAACCATTCTTTATTTAATCACATTTAATTCAGGTTTTATCCACATATCTCATTTCTTTCATAATTTATAATTATCATTCATTTGGTTTTGATCATTTTTTTAGCCACCCCAATTCTCATTCTTTGTATATCAACATGTCTAACACCCCAATTCCCATTCAGTGTACATCACCATTCCTAACACCCAAAATCAAATCCACTATAGATAGCCATGTCTGACACCTAATATCTAAGCGATGAGATAACTATATGGGTGGAACACCATATCTAAGTCCCATATTCTATATTGTTCTAGAACACCATGTTTAGCACCCATATTCTCAATCATTAACATCATTTGATTAATATTAGGTTATAATTACATGTCCAATTACCAACTTCTCCATTGGTTTAGAATTCCATGCCTATCGCCCACATCTCATTTTTTAATTAATTCACATACTAATTAATTCAATCGAAATAATTAATTCCTAAAAAATTATCCTCATTCATTCCATTACTAATCCAACTATTAGTGAAAAATATCAAAATATATTAGTTAACCACACAATTAACTAATTCCAAAATTCCATTAAGTAATTCATCAATTAATTAATCAATTAATACAAATATCATTCCATAATTAATTATCTACATCAAATTATCACAAAAACTACTGTAAAAGAAAATAATTAATACACCATTAAGTATCTCAATTTATCAAAAGAATCATATCACAATAGATCTAGTGATTAATTATTTCAATTATCCAATTCAATATCTTATATTTAATCTCCTATTTAATTATCTATATTCAAACATCAATGAAAATAATTAATTCCAAAAATTAATTATCTCAAATAATCCTATTCAAAACACATATTTATCACACTAATTAATTGTCTATATTTCAATCTCATGTAATTAAATTAATCCACCATTATTTATCTTAACATATCTAATTAAAATCTCGTAATTAATTCCATGATTAATTATCTCAACTTATCTTTTCCATTACTCAAAATTAACACTCAATCAAAGTGCATAAACATATAATGGGAAGTAATAGAAAATCACATAACAGTAAGCTAAATGGACATATGAGTCTAAACATTTAGTTCTTATCTTGAAGATAGTGCACCTCTGTTGGATGGGTTTTATTAAAAAATGTGATTTTTTAATCTATCATGTCATTTTGGACCAATAAAAAATTCATTCATAATTTTTATTCAAACATATCAATAAAATTAATTAAAAAATACTACATGATATTATTTAAATAAAATTGAGGTCCTAACCTCGAATAATTGGTGGATCCAATGCTTTCTAACTTAAACTGTCATCTGATCGCATACACGCTCATCAACAACAGGATGTGTGCACTGAGAATTGGTCTCATCACCCTACAACGATAATCAGAACCCACAATTAGTGAGGTGAGGACCAACACACCTCTAGTTAATTATTGGAATCCCAAAATACAACATAGTCACCTAATTTTATGGTTATGAAACCAATTATTAGGTTTATAGCCTTACTTGAATATGATGGCATTGAACCAAGTCATGTTGAACCTCCATACCTTTGGTAATGGTTTTCAAAATATGGACCAATAGGCACTAAGACATCGTCTTCACCACCTATAGTTGAAATAATGGAAGAAACTGAATTAATCACGGGCTATAGGGTTTTGGCCAATTGAAGACTAGGAGAAGGAGAGTTGAGATAACTGATTCGATGAATGAAACATATAGATAATTACATATCATGATGAGACAGAAAACTTCTATGAAGGAACCATAGAGATCTGGTGTGTGGATAGGAGTTGAGAAGAGGGGGTGGTGCACCTACACCATAGGAGAGGTGTGGGTCATGCTTCATGTAGGAGTAATAGATGGGGTGCGCCAACCATTTATTTTCTTCATCAAATAGCCACAATAAGATTTATAACAATTAATATAATAATATTATTATTATTATTATTATTATCTTCATTTAATTTAAATTATCCTTGATAAAGCCCATAACTCCCTTATTACACATCATTTTACTAAATTCTTCTCCGATGAATATAATTAAATAAATTATCCAACTCATCGTTATTTAATTAAATTATATCAACATAATTTAATCAAATAAACCCCCCATTTTCATCAAATAATTAAATTCATCATAACCATGAATTTAATTATATTATCCCCCAACTACTCATTTATTCCTCATTTAATTAAATTCCATTCACCTATATTTAATTAAATAAAACTCCAAATCATTATCATTTAATTAAATTCTCTAAAAATTAATTTATTTAAATGAAACCCCATTTCACATTAATAAATTAAATTCCTCTTAAACGAGAATTTAATTAATTAAAAACCCCCAAATTACAACATTTATTTAAATCCCTCTCAGGTGGGAATTTAATTAAATAATTTAACCTAAAACCCCAAAGAAGGTAAGATGCATTGTTTGGCTTGTATGGTCTATAAAATCGTGTTCCAACCATGCATATTATTCTATCTAAGGGACCCACTTCACGCGGTCTATCCCACATGGATTTTCTAACTATGTGTAGACTATGT
This sequence comes from Viscum album, assembly GCA_963277665.1. NCBI lineage: Eukaryota > Viridiplantae > Streptophyta > Magnoliopsida > Santalales > Viscaceae > Viscum > Viscum album. The sequence goes on along the minus strand of OY728160.1, from coordinate 559,498,065 downwards.
GAGAATCTCTGTCTCACAGAATTATGATTTATGGTTTTTTTAGGACCCCACATGTTTTAATAGGTCATGCCACAACTATGAGCTCTCTGTTGTTTCTTAAAGACTTCACATTTCCTAATTCAACACTCAATAATTCCAATCATCCATACTGGAACTCTTCATAATGTTACCCATGCTTGATATAGACATGTTTAAAGGATCCCAACGTGCAAAACATTATCCCATATCTCGGATTTAAGACACATGTCCAACAAATGAAAAAGTTCAAAACATTTGTATATTAACCAGGTTCAAAAACTTGTGACTTTAAAATCTAATAACCATAATAAACTTATCCTCTTCCAATGACCCAAAGGCCTTCATTTTTTGATTTATTTTTTATAATCCACATTTGAAGGGGTGATTTGGAACCCTTACAAGGCCCGTAGGCATTAGTATTACATGGTCGGTTGGCCATATAGGAATTCATTGCCCATAATCTTCAAACATTACATACAACCCAGACTAACTAAAGGGAATTGATCCACCTCGGCCTCTTCATTGTTAAATCGGGTCTCCACCATTGCATGGATGTTTGGCATGCCTTTTTCATGCATGCATAGGCTTTTCCTGATGATTGGTGTCATAATCTCTCATTCATGCAATCCTTTTAGCTTCTAAAATGAATAAAGATCATGCTCATCCTCTTTCTAGAGCTTGTTCCTTGTAGGTTGTCTGGTTTTCATCTACACTTATGATTGATCAAATTCCTTGAGGTGGCCCGAAGGCCCCATGGACCCGATGGACTGGGTGGCTAGAAGGCCATAAAGGACGTGGGACCAAATCGGTGGCCTGAATGCCCAAACGATGGAATAGTGTCGGCTGCTACAGTGAAAACATTACCTACAATAATCCCACTACAATCATTCTATAGTTCCTGCTAAATTTCCTCCTATAGTGCCCGAAAATATGCCTATTCCTATATTTTATCCCGGGTCACCTGGATGAACTTAAGGAGTCCTCAGCAACCGGGTTGAGGCTCATGTGCCACCATAAAAACTTCTCATCCCTGAGATTCCATCGGGAACTAATATGACACTAACCAACCCAACAAGGTCATAAAGTCTCATTTGAACAATTACATTTCATTTCTAAACACCAAATTCAACATTTAATAAAACACAATCCCAACGGCTCAAACCATTAAAAACAGGAGCCAATGCTCAGAATCAAAACCAAAACATTGAAACAACACATAACCAAGAACAAGTAGCTAGATCTATGATATGTCATTATCACCTTAACTACCCACTCATTGGTGCTTTACACCAATAGTCTTACCATCTATGGTCATACTTCCAAACCACAACTCTTTCCTTGAAAGACACAACCAAATTATAAATCTTCCCTCACCCTTGAACCAGTGAAGTGCCTTTAAAATGAATCTATCACCAACTGCATGTTTTCCATAGTCCTTGCCAACTTCCAGTGACCTATCAATGTCAAGCCATATCAATGCATTTTTAAAACTATCATTTACCATTGTGAATAAAATCATAACCCAGAGTACCACACATCTTGCATACAACCCAGATAAAACCCTCTTTTCAAGCGCAAAAACATTAAAATAATTATCACGCCGTAAGACCGATGCTATCTAAGTGCCTCCAAAATGAGGTCTTGTTAGGTAACATGCTCATATAATTCATAATAAAAAAGTAAGAGTAATCCCATGTCGCCAAAATATCAGTCGAACTATCACTGATTGACTCCTTAAAAAAGGTATTGTCTTCTCCTAAGGATGCATCATGAACTAGTCCTTGATTCTTGAATCCCACAAGGAATCTTTGTTCCTTCAAATATTACCACTAAAACACTTTCAAAATCACACTAATGTGACAATACCCACCAAAGGTGTGTCCATTTTATCGAAGAAAATATAATTTTCTCTCTATCACACTAGTTATAAAACACCTTAAACGCACATGTGACATTCCACGAACCATGATCACCATGTCATCATCTCACATGAAAACCAAAACATAAACCTATCGTTGTGATAAATGACCCAAGTCCCGTAAACTCTCCTTGAGAAGTTGGATGATCCTACCTTAACACCCCAAAACACTCTACTCCAAAGTTAACCGAGTGACGTCTTTAATGGCTGACCATACCTGAGGAATGTCTAACCTACTAGATCAAGCATTTCCCAATTATTATTAACTTTTCAATAGTTATGATACAAAGAACACTTCACAAACAAAGATTATAATTCTTTAAAACCAAAGGTCCTACTAAGGACAACTACAATTTATCAGTACCAACATCCAAATTCTCACAATGGAAACAATGTGTCTTAAGATCTAAGGGTACTACCTAATACTATCTAGTCCCTTATGAAGCATACGCATCGAACCTATCTTTTAGTGCTGAAAACCAGAACTCACAAGGGTTAGAATCCCCATTTTTATTTTTTCATTTCATTAATTCATTTCATCCTCTAATCATTTGAATGAATTTTATCAAACCGAAAATTATTATTCCACATGATGGTACTTGGTTTTCAAACAATATTCCTAATCCAAAACAGACATGATAAAACAAACTTCCTCTAAAACAATTATCATTTTGTATCATTTATTTTTAATCTGGTAATTTAGTATCTAAATTCTATTTAATCAGAAGGGGACCCTTAAATGTCCTATTTATTTAAAACATCCAAATTCATAAAAAAATAAACCATATAACAATTCATTTCACAAAACTTAGTAGTTTATCACTTGTGGCCATTTTCAAACACACTAAGGTTATAAAGGGATCAGTCACATGGGTGTCCATATACCAATCGATATGGAGCTAATACACCGTTCCAATAACATTTGGCTTCCATTTTTCACATCAATTTTACCTTTAACATTTTAACTTTTTCAGCTTCTTTTTCAATCGTTTGAATACATGGGTTACCATATACTAGTTATAATGTGTCCACACACTTAACAACTGAAGTTGAATCTCTTTGTAAACAAAATTAATAAATTTTATAATCATGTATCTATTTAACCATCAAAAAATATCTATCATGTTATCATAAGTTAAAACAAAACATCATGATGTAACACAGAAGAATGGAACAACATCAAAACATACTAATAACAGAGGAAGTATGGAATATAAACACCCACACCTCTTATATCTCTCACCAAAATATTCTATCTAAAGGGTCATTCTAATGAAAATAAAAACCTGGCATTCCACCCTAGGGAAACAATCAAAATTAGTAGGCATCCTACTCATGATACTATATGGCATGTCAAATGCATGGCATATGAATATCTATGTGCCTAGGATGAATCATGTAATGCTATTTCCTTAGATTATTAGGACAATAAAATTTTTAAAAATACTCAAAATCAAAAAACAGTAGAAAAATACCCCAGTCAATCAAGGTCAAATCATAGCAACTGTAATCTCAAGTAGTATAACCATCAATTCCCATCCTTGGCCACTTGGTAATTTCCCGTAAGTGTGGTGATCAGTCCCAAGCACGTCTATTAACCGAGAACTGACACATTCCTAGTCTCTTATATACCAACCCAAATTAGAAAGACAATAAAAAAATAATGAAAACATGAACCTCTAATACCACTTTTTTACATCCTAGCCCGACTTACCCTCAAACTTGTATCCAAACTAGTCTTTAAATGACCTCAAGTGCATCTCCATGTATGCCAGATTCTTCCAAATTGTAGAGAGTGTCTATGGGTAGTTAGTGGGAGCACTATACCATTATATTCAAAGTGTCCAGGGAAAATATATAATAATATCAGATAATAACAGAAGTATATTTCAATGAATAATCAAATGAATAATGAAAATGTCCAATGCCATATTATACAATGCATTCATGTCATGATGATACATATCGCAAGGAATTAAACAAAAAATCATGCTTTATATTCCAATATAAAAATAGAAAAGACTTAAATCTATAAGGGCGATCTCCAAGAGCATCCCCAGCTCCCACTCGGTCCTTTTCCCCTAACTCTCAAGTACAAGTTACATATACAGGAAAAGGTCCTTAGTCCTACAAACAAAAAATTTTACACCATTACACAAGTGAAATGGTGGAAGAAATAGTGTTTGATATATAAATCTCAGTAGAATAGGACCACCAGTTGTCTAGCTCTATATGGATAATGAATTATAAAAACTAGTGTGTAGATATAATAAGGAAATTACAAAACTGAATAAATAACCAACAGCCTATCCATGTTGCAAGGGGACACCTAACAACGATACCTACTTCATCCCATAGCCAGAATAACAGTCTACGCAAGAATTATAGAAGAATATATATCAATCATATAGTCCATTCATTACAGTTCCATTTATTCTCTATTTAATAAATTATAATCACCATGGATCCCATGGTTACACGTACATCAATATTAACATTGGCTCATGCCGGAATTCTAATCACTCTCAAACATTATTTATTTAATCACGTTTAACTTTGGTTTCATCCCCATCTCTCATTCATTTCATAAATCATTATTGTCATTTATTTGGTGTTGAACTCCATGTCAAACACCCCAATTATCATTTGTTGAAGATTGGAATGCTTAACACTCCAAATCTCATTCGGTGTAGATCACCATTTCTAACACACGAAATCTCATCTAGTGTAGATCTCCATATATAAAACCATATAGTTATGCGATTAGATAACTATTGGGGTGGAACTCCATATCCAAGTCCTAACTTTTCCATTGGTCTAGAACACCTTGTCTAGCACCCACATTCCCAATCATTTACATCATTTGAAAACTACTATAGGGAAACACCATGTCCATGTCACAACATATCCATTAGTCTAGAACCATATGTTTAGAACCCAATTCACATTTATTAATTAATTGAAAAACTATTTAATCTAAGCCTTATATTTAATTCCACATAAATTATCCATATTTATTCCCTTACTAATCCAAGGATCAATGAAACATATCAAAAATATTTAGATAACCCCACAATTTACTAAGTACATAATTTTATTAATTAATTCATCAATTAATCAATATATTCATCTAAATATCATTCTATAATTAATTTTACACAATTTTTCATCCCAATAATTACTATAAAACCACATAATAACTACAATGTTAATTATCTCAATTTATCTAAAGCAATATATCAAATTTAATCCAGTGAGTAAATATCTCAATTATCCAATTCAATATCTTATAATTACTCCCCTGATTAATTTTATATATTTAAATATCAAGTAATGTTATTAATCCACTATTAAATATCTTAACATATCCAATTAAAATATCACAATTTATTCGAAGATTAATTATCTCAATGTTTCCCAACCAATACTCATAATTACCACTTAATCCATGTTCTTCAACATGTAAAGGGTAGAAATAAAAAAACATATAATACGAAGCTAAACGAACATATCAGTCTAAACATTATATTTTATTCCTGAAGGTAGTGCACCACCATTAGAGGGATTTTGTTACAAAAATGTGATTCTGTAATCTATCAAATACTTTTATAGCAATAAACCATTAATTCATCAATTATAGTCAAACTTATCAATAATATTAATTAAACAAATATTTCATTTTATTAATTATGCAATTTTGAGGATGTTGCCTCATATAATTGGCTAGTCTGAAGCATTATTACCTAATCCATCATTTTCTCATGTACACTCTCCTCAACAATAGCGTACAAGCACATAGAATTTTTTGAATCGCCCTAAAAAGATAACAGGCACCCACAATTAGTGCAGCCAGGACTAACACATGTATAATTAATTTACCACATACCAAAATAAAACATAATCACCTAATTTGATGGTCGTGAAACCAAATATACTGTATAAAGACTTACCCATATATGATGGTGGTGAACCAAATAAAGCCGAACCAATACTCCTTTAGTGATAGTTGTCAAAATACAGACCAACGAGTCTCGAGAAATCATCCGTACCACCTAGAATAAGAAGAAAGGAAGTAGTCAAACTAATCACAAGCCTTAAGGTTTCTGCCAAATGTAGACTAGGTGAAGGAGATATGGGATGGACTATGTTAAGAATGAATCATGTTATGAGGACTTACCTCACTGATATGGAAAACTTCTCTGAAGGAACCCCCACGATCTGGTGCGTGGAGAGGAGTCGGGAAGTGGGGGTGGTGCAAATCCACCATGGGAGAGGAGGGGGTTGCAATTTATGTAGGAGGAGGACATGGGATGGGACATACTATTATTTTATCCCTCACATAACCCTCATTAAATTTATACTAATTAATATAATAATTATAAAAATAACAACCATATTATTATTATTATCATTTAATTTAAATGCTTCATAAATAAACCCCATAACTCCCCCATTAGATATCATTTAATTAAATTATTTCCTGTATGGTTTTCATAACTGTGTTTAGCCCATAAAAGAATCTTGATCTCCCATAATTAAGCTATATAATTTTTTGTAGTAGGTCGCACGGTATAACAAGTCTTGCAACAATTGTTCGCTCTCTGGTATTCCTTATAAACTTGACTTTTTCCGATCCGATGCTCCTTAATCTTAATCATCCATCCAAGAAACTATTTTATCCTTTACCCAAGATCGATATAAACAACATTAAATGATCCCAACCTTTGAAACATCATCCCCAGGCTTGGATTTTAGTCTGACCCATCCAACAATTGAAAAAGATTAAAAACATTCATATTTTAACCCAGTTCAGAAACAAGGGGCCTTATAATTTAAGATTCCTACATTATTATATCATCATGGATAGTATATTTATAATGGAGTTATAAGAATAATTGAAATGAAATAAATTGGATATGAATTAAACCTCTTCTTTGGAAATCCAACATTTCCCTAAACTTTAATCCTTATTCTGGTGGTATTAGGGGGATAAAATAAGATCTATTATATGGGGATCTAATCTATAAATTTATTAAGTTCATTAATTGGTCAATATAAGTAGCTCAATGTTTTTTTAATAATATTGGATAGAATATTCCCTTTTATAAGTGAGGTGGCATAAACACATGTAAATACTTTAAATATTAAAATATTATATGTTTCTAAATCATTTAAATTTTTTTCTAAATTCATTATTTTAAAAGATAATCATTTTAATGTCAAAATATAATCAAATATTATAATTTCAAAAAAAAAATAGTTTTTTATTTTTGGCCTTCTCTTTTGGATTGACCCTCCCATTAAAATCATTTCACCTTAACAATTATAATTTTTTTCACTCTTTAAGAGTTAGGGAAGTAATTTTAAATATTAAAAATGGAATACACATAAATGTTTAATGTTATTCTATAATATTTCTAATTAACTTGAGTAAATATAGGATTTTTTCGAAATTTATAATGATTTTTAAAAAAAATAGAGATTAAATGACATTCAAAGTCATTTTATGACAATTCCCATATCCTTACATTAAATTAATCAAAATAATAATATAATTATAATATAAACACTTAAAATAAGTTATTTAAAATAATTAATCAAAAATATTTTTCTTTTAATATTTTTAAAATAATATATATTAATTTTATAATATTTTCATAACCGTTGCCTCATTATTGCCCAAAAATTGAAGGAAATTATAAAATATCTATAAACATTTACAATCAAAAAAATAATTTATTCACCATAAAAATAAACTTTTATAGCCACTCAAATATTATTTTATCCATATAAAAACATATTATAGATATTAAACGAAAGAGAGTGACATTTTTGACATTTTTCTCAACTTAAAATAATATACAGATCATAGTCAAAGGAAATATGAATATTAATGTATTATTTTATATGTTAGGATATTTATGGTCAAATTAATTTCATAAAATGAGATAAATTGAATTTCTAAGTTTATTTTTGAAACCACATCCCATAGTTTCAATTTTAATTAACCTTTTCTTCCGATTAATGTTGTAATAATCATTTACCAAAGTTAAAAAAACTAATATTCAAAAATTAAATTGATCTATTTAAAAAATATATTACTCTTTATTATAAATATAAAATAAATTAGTCAATATTAAATATATATAATTTTCATAAATAAATATAAATATAAAATCACAACACAAAAAGTATGTTTTTTTAGATAATTTTGTATTTAAGTATAAATATTAATTTATACAAAAAATAAAATATAATGTCTATACATATGGAATTTATTATATTATTTTTGATCAATTAAATTTATTTTAAATTTAATAGAAAATAAAAATTAAAACATTTTCTTTGAAATTAGCTTATCTAAAGAATCAAAATGATAGTTTCTCAAAAATAGACATTTTGACTATTCACTAAAAAAAGTCATTATTTTCATAAAAAATACCAAAGTTACATGATAAAAATGTTATGATATTTTGATACAGAAAATTATTTCAAATTTCAATATAAATTTTTAAAATTTTATAAATTAGTATTACTATCCACACACAAAATATAATAAAAATCATTTCATAATAAAACTCATTTTGGATGAATAAAATGAATTTCTTCTAATTCCTTTCTAAATAAAAACAATTAGTAGACTTTTAATACTATTTACTGGTTATATGAACTATTATATTAATTATATTCATTTATCAATATAATTTCTTTAATATAGTTACTTGAAAATACATTACGAACATAAAAATAGTTTTCATAAAATCATATCTCTTACCTACAATGGATTTTATCATCCTTCCAAACAAATTGACCATTAATTAATGATTACTTATTAATTTTATTAAGTAAAAACTATATATATATATATATATTATTATTATTATTATTATTTCTTTTCATACCTTCGAAACTAATAGCTATGTCATAATAGTCATATTCAAATAACAGTACAATGTGGTTCGTTTAATCTCAATGTTGTGTCTGGTGTATGCTATTGAACATAATGTTCTTTTAAAATAAAAGGTAAACTAAAATCATTGGTCATTATATATATTATCTTATAAAGGACTAAATTTATATTTAATGGATTATAGAGTGTGGTTCAAGCTGGATCTAAAAATTGAAAATATTCCTTCTCAGGGTAGTTGGGTGATCGGAATAGTCCCCCTTATTAATGATTCTTGAATATTGGTATTTAGAATTTCTAGGGTATGATTTTATATATTATTAATATTTATATTTACTTATATTACCATTATATAATTAAATTTCACTTATAAAAGTGGTGAATCATTATAAAAAATTATTTTATTTTATTTTTTCTCATAGATTTTACCCCATTAAGTTATTTGAACCCATGTACCTATTAGAATGTGTATATTTATTTAATGAATCCCAACACAACATATTGAATTTAAATATTTAAATAAAAATTATAGAATCACATGTTATTTAAAAGTTTATCTGCAAATTTCAGTGATTGTATCATTTCCATGTTTAGTAAATTTTGAGACATAGATATCTACTACAATCATAATTGAATATAGTAGGTAAGGTGTCATTCGTGACCCTAGACCTTTCAATTAAATTATTTAATTTTAAATAAAACGTTATTAATATTGTATGCCTTTAGAGTAAAGATTTTTTTTACTAAATTCTTTAAAAAAATATCTTCATAAATCTTACAATCTACTATAGTAACAACGATAGATCCTTTTCTTTAAAAAACACTTCAACTAACAGATTGTCTAGCATTAATACCTTGAACATAAACATTTATCACTATGTTGTAGATGATGAGATGATGAAATGTATTCAAATTAATCTCCCATCTTGTCTTATTTTCCCACCCCTTCTTTATCACTCAAGACTTTCAAAGGCAACTTGAAATTTTCTCCATATTTTCTTATCTCTACACAATCTTATTTGATACATTTTACCTTTATAAAATTTGTATTTACCATGTGTATATTTTAATATATTTATATTTTTAATTGAAAACTAATTATAAAACATGAACATAAATCCTTTTTTTCTGGTTCTTAATAATTATAATTCAAATATCATAAAATACATTCACTATATTCTTATTTAATTTTACTCAAAACATGGATTCTTCTCAGAATCTACTTTATTAAAACTTCTATAATTCCTAATGTTTTTCCACATATTCATATTCACTTGAAAGGATAACTATTGTAAAATTTTCCATCTGATAGTGAAAATTTCAATTTAAATCTTAATATTATTAATATCTTGAATCTTGGATCAACACATAGCATAGTTTTATTTCATCAATTCATAATGTTATATCATCATCATATTTAATTATAAATTTCACCTAAAAACAATTTTTTATTCATATGTGACTTCATTAAGGATCTAATGTATTCTAAAACAACATAGTTTAATCATTTGCATCCTCAAAATGAAGATTAAATAAGTTGTGTATCATTATAGTTAATCATAAATATAAAAATATTATTTTTAATTAATATTTATGTTTCATTTATATATAATATCACACTTTAGAAACTCTAATACAATATTCCTGATTCAATTTCAAACATCTTCATCACAGTTCTAAAATCTAATGTAGCATTTAAAAAATCACATTGATTAATTTAATATACATTTAATTTATTCAGAAAAATAACTACTCTATTTTAATAAAATTACTTTAGATAATAGTTCTTTTATTAATTATAAAACTATATATAGACCTTAATAATCATCCCTATGTGTACGTCCAGATATTGATGTAGCATTCATGGTTTAATTCTCCTATAATCACAACTTTCTCCTCGTATTTCACCCAGAGATTCTCAAATATGAACAACATATGTGATATCGTGTATGACATGAAACACCAATAATAGATGGTAATATTAAATCATGAGTGTTTAAAATATATTTATTTTCAAATAAATTTAGTTTATTCTATAGATTTCCATGAACACAACATTGGGTTCGAATGAAACGCGAAACTCTACTAAAATAATATTATTTAAACATTACCATTAAAACCTTATTGTTAAATTGAAGGGTATGAATAGTAAACATAAATAATAAAATATATTTGTTTTTAAAAAGTATAAAATAAATAAAATTCCTATATTTTTATTATAGAATGAAATAGAACCTATTGATTGAAGAAATAATTTTTTTGGAAAACTATAATTTTTTATAAAGGACTGTTTAGTCACGCTTTGCAAAAATAATTTGTAATAAATATTAAAAAAATGAGAAAATTTATTTTTAAAAAATCATTTTATAAAACATCATATCAAAAATATAAAAGGTTTAGATTTTGTGATTTTTGAAAAAAATTACATTTTTGAAGAATATTGAAAGAAATTTTTTTTAATTTAAAATTGCCTTCTCATTAAAATAATTTATAATAATAAATTTTATATTAAATTGGTTTAAATATAAAATTAGTTCAATTATATATCAATTAGTAAATTTAGTTCATTTTAATATATTACATATATAATTTTTATATAAAAACATTATAGTCTTTGGAACATTTTACCTTTAAGAACTTGCATTCTTGTCACATCTATGATATAAATATTAAAATAAAATTTTCCAAATTGGTCAATTTAATTTGGAATAATTGATTCCATGTTTGTAATAATACTAATTTATAACTTTTAACAAGGTAAACCTAGTCTTTTACATAAATAAATATTGAAAACAGAAAAAAAAATATTGTTGTTAAGGTAAAAACATATTTCCCATGGTGTTAGACATATAATATAAGGGGTAAAATGACATAAATAATTTAATAAATTATATTTTATATCCATATTTAGACCATATCACTTCTAGTATTAATAATTTTCTATTATGTTAACCTTGTTACATGAAAAAACATGGGAAAATTCCTTAGTTCTAAAAATTTCAACTGTACCACTCACCTCACTTATAAAAGGCCACCCCCTCTCCTCCATTATTCACACCTTCCCACCCTTTTTATTCATCCAGGAACTACAAAACATAGTTTCCAACAACCCTCATCTCAACCTATAATAAATATTTTGGGACTAAAGAATACCTAGGAAGGTTTTTTGTGTAATCCTTAGGAGGATACCTAAAGAAGAGGTAACATACTTTCCAAATCATCTTTATTTTATTTCTTTCTCAACCTCCTTAAATTATACTTAAAGAAGTATGATTTAATAAAATAATTATATTATATATACTTATTTGTTTTTATGTTATGTTAATTACATAAAAACATCCCCACTTTCATCAAAACGGTTATAAAATCATCAATTAAGTGCACAGAATATTACTACCTCGTGAACTGATGTCATTCGTTTTTCTAATACCACCTCCCACAGTTAGATAGGATGATGGATCTAAAGAATATATATAATATTAATAAAATTATTATACCTCTATATTCATTATATAATATATTCCTTTTTCAATTACATTTTATATTAGATATGATGACTCCGCTCATGTGTACGACGGATGACCACCTCACAAAGATATGTGATTCATTTTTCGTTAATGATTTACACAGAGGGTAATAATGATACATTTAATGATTATATTTTATATAAATGAATTAATTTTTATCTTATAGAATTATTTATCATTATTAAAATAAAATATATTGTTTTCAATTTTTTATACTTAAAGATGATAAGTTTATTCGTGTATGTGTGGACTTCCACCTTCACAAAGCGATACAACTGTCTTTTCATCATCGCACCACATGGATGATATATATATATATAAATAATTAAAATGATATTTATGACATTAGGATGATTAGTAAAATATTAAAAAATGCATATATCCTTTTCTAATGATCATTTAAAAATGGAAAGGTTACTCTTGTGTATGTACGTCCAACCATCTCCACGATCGTAACACACCTCATTTCACAAAACCATCCTTCATGATTAGTATTAAAACATTCATTTATCTATCAAAATTATAATTAAATCATTATTATTATTATTTATATGATTAAACAACGTAATATTATCATGAATTAGATCTTTAATGAGAATACAAACATGAGAAGACAAGTAAATTATTACCTGAAACAATGAAATTAATGAATGATTATTAATGAATGGGTTATAAGATGTTATAAATGGATCACATATAATATTATAAATATTAATATGGTTTCTTTTTAATTTAACAACATGTTTAATCCCACTAAAAAAGAGGTTAAATAGTATTTAATCATGAGAAAGTTTATGGTAAGGGAATTCATCATAATCTTTATTCCATTGAGAATTATTTGATATTAAGCACAAAATCACTTTTATGTGGTGTTTATACATAAAATTTGACATATAATGTCAATATTCCTTAATAATTAATGGTATTTTTATTTTCAATTTTTATTTGTTCGTCTAAGGGGATTTTGACTCGAAAAATACAAGGGGTAAAAGTTAATGTACAATATCACTTTGTATTTTGAATGTTACCTTTCTCTTGAAAATAATCCGTTTCTTTTAATAATTTTTCATTAGACAATACATTTATATTAAACACTATTAATCTTTAATTGTGGATATTATTATCTTCTATACTATATACTATTTTTACATATGGTGTTTACATTTAATATTATTTTATTAACTTTTTAAATATGGGTAAATATTTATCCTTTGATAAATAAGGATACTTGATGATTAGGAACATTGATTATTGATTTAAATCAATTATTTTATATATAACGAATTATTTTGACATGTATATGTGGGTGGTCCCAGTATAGATATCCCCTTGAAGTATCAACAGTTCTCATGAGACAAATTAGTTGTCTAAAACCTACAAGTGTTTACAAAATTATTTTAAATGGTCTTGTGAAATGTCTTGATAGTAGAAGTTTATTTTTTCAAACCAGATCAATTTTGACCTATTAGTTTTTAAACCATCTCTTGAAATGTCTTATCGGTATAGGAATCAAGTTCTAGACACATGAAGTATAATAATAAATCATTTCATTCATTGAGAATTCAGTTATTATTATTATACATGATATTTTCATTATGATATAATATATTTATGCATTTTATTCGCATTTTATTTGTTAAATGGAATGTGTTTTCATTTATTTACCTTACCTTCTTGATTTTTCTATATCTTAAAATTATTATAGATTTTCTTAAATGCAACGTGTCACTATGGGAAAAATAGTCTTTTGTGATGGGGTATTTTCGATGGGATTAATTCACATCGCAAATGGTCCATCCCAGGCGTTATTTGTGATGGTATTTATGATCTCATCAATAAAGGTAATGGCGTGCAACCTGTGCCAAAGTGTGGGAACGTTATTTGCGACGGGGGGGGGGTCCTCTATCTCATTTAGTTTGGCGGTCGGAGGGTATTTGCGATAGGTCATGTCACAAATACCGGTGGCTGTAAATGAGTTTCTGCGACGGGTGGTTCGTCCCGCCCTCAAATAACAACTTATTTGCGACGGGATTTTGGTTCTCGTCGCAAAAGGTAATGTGCGCCTTGACGTGGCATGGGAAGGTCATTTCCCATGGGGGAACCCCCACAAAAATATTTTGGTGGTCGAAGGGTATTTGCGATAGTTCCCATCACAAATACCGATAGTGGTAAATGAGTTATTTCGATGAGATGTTGCCCATCGCAAAAGTTGTGTCAGTAGGTCACTTTTTGGACAAAAATCGTTGCAAATAACCTTTTAACCACTGCCAGTAATTAATGCAGTTGAAGGTATTTACGAATGGTCACATTGTAAAAGGTACTATTAGAGAGGGGAATCTCGTCGCTAATAGACCCATCGCAACTAATCTAACCTATATATACCCCTATCTGTTTTTCTTTCCCTTCCTTTCATTTCTCACTTCCTCTAAATCACTAAAGTCGAATTTTAGAGTGAAAATTGCTCTCTGTTAAATTGTTTTTTACAAAGAAGTTGTAAAGGCACTTAAATCAATAGAATTTAAAGTTTAAATGTATTTATATTTTATTAAATTTAGTATTTATATAATTTTTTTATGTTAATTTTAATTTTTGTTGATTAGTTGTAATAAAATTAGATTTAAATTGTTTTGTTATCTCTATTTTAGTAATAGATTGTAATAATTAGTTATAATTAGTATTAATTGATTTTATTTAGTACTAATAAGTAGTAATTGGTAGTAATTTGGAATAAATAAAAATAATTAGGAATAAATAAAAATAATTAGTAATAAATAGGAATAATTTGGAATAATTAATAGTAATTAGTACTAAATAATAGTAAATAGGAATAATTAGTAATAAATAGGAATAATTAGTAATAATTAGTAATACATAGGAATAAAATAGAAGTAATTTGTAATAAATAGAAATAATTAGTAGTAATTAGTAATAAATATTAGTAATTATTAATAAATATTATTAATTAGTAATAAATATTAGTAATTAGTAATAAATATTAGTAATTAGTAATAAATATTAATAAATAGGAATAATTAAGAATAATTAGTAATAAATTAGAATAAATTAGAATAAATTTGAATAAATTAGAATAAATTGGGATAAATATGCATAATTAGGTATAATTAGTAATAATTAGTAATAAATAGGAATAAATATGAATACTTAGTTTTAATTAGTAATAATTAGTAATAATTAGGAATAATTAGTTTTAATTAGTAATAATTAGTAACAATCATGAATAAATAGAAATAAATAAGAATAAATTGGAAAAATAGGAAAAAATACGAATAATTAAGAATAATTAGTCATAATTAGTCATAATTAGAGATAACTATTTATAATTAGTAATAAATATGAATAAATAAAAATAAATTGGAATAAATAAGAATAAATAGGAATAATACGAAAAAATAAGAAAAAATATGATTAAATAGGAGTAAATATTAAAAAGAAAATCAATTATAATAAATTGTAATAACTTGTAATTAAATGGCACTATTTATAGTGGATTGACGAAACTCCTTTTGATTGATGACTCTTCTCCTTTCAACTTTCACCAACTCAAAACATTGTGAAAAGTATGCTTCTATGTATGCATATCCAACCTCATATGCATGATTTTGAATATGCATTCTTATGACCAAATTTTTCATAATGTGTTCAGGCGGTGATAGTTGCAAGACGACGATTCATTTATGAAAAGGGGGCTCTTCTGTCTGACGACTTATTTACATACATGTTTCTCACACAGAAATCACAATGAAGAATCTGCTCGGAGGTATGCTTATACATTCTTGTATGCATGAGAATGAATATGTGTACCTATGAGAGGATTCTTTATTGTGATTTCAGTGAGAGAAATTTTTTGGTAAAGGATTTGTTAGACAAAGGAGAAGTTGTCAATCCACTGAAAATTGTTTCACCCAAAATTAGTATTTTCGACTTGATATTTTGCGACGGGATCCCATCGCAAATAATCTAAATTAAATTTTTATTAATACTATTTGTGACGGGCCTCTCACAAAATGAATTTATATATAATGTATATAATAAAAGGCTTAGTTTTGACGGGGCAGTTTCCCATTGCAAATAGTATTTGCAATGGCCCATTGAAAAATGATTATTTATTTATATAATGTATATAATTGGAGAGATATTTGCGATGAGGACATTTCCCATCACAAATATTTTTTTTCAATGGTTCGGTCCTAAAAAAAGTATTTTTGATGTTGTTTTCTACAATGGGCTATTTCTGACCGGGCCCCATCGCCAAAGCCGATTTGCGACGGGATCCCATTGCAAATAGCCCGTCGCAAATACCGCTAATGCCAGTAGTTTTTGATCATTTATTTACCCTCAATTTTTTATTACTCATATTTATTTATGATATCTTATAATATACGTAGCCCATATTATAAATTTGAGTTCATAGTTATTTTTTTTATTTACCCAGGATATGAAGAATAAGTCGTTGAATGATTTTTCAAGTATGCAATACATTTAATGTTGTGACGTATTTTGTTTTATTTTTTATTCCCAATGAAAATGGGAATCAAGTATATATATGGTCTTCCAAAACTATTAAACTCGACGGTCCTTTGGTATTTTACCAATCGGATCTATTCTAATATAATAAAGTAAGATATCATTTATGGGTTATTACGGTTGGGGTCGTTATAGTTAGTATCCTAGAAAGCATACTAAAAACCTTCAGAACCTAATTAAGGAAAACATATATTAGGGTAATATAAAAATTTGATATACATTAATGATATGTATAGAGAAAAATCATAAGGTTTTGGTTTGGAATATATTTTTTGGGTTTTCCTAGAAATACATCACTCTATGAATACTACTAGTAGAAATGGTTCTTGAATAGAGGTACATAAGTTTAATAACTCTAAAAAAGGTGTATTGGGAAAGAAAAAATCACCAATTAGGGCATATAAATATCATTATAGTGCACCAGGTTTAAAACTCTCAAAGTATATTTTTAGGATAATTCAAATTTTCATTATAATAAAATAAGAATAATTATAAAATAAATATATCCCCAAAAAAATGAACGTTTATAATTTTGAGATATAAAATAACTAAATTTTTTAATTTATGTTATGTGTTACAGAATATTTATAAGTATAAAATATTATTTGAAATTTATAATTTGATGAACTAATCCAGTATATTCCATTTTCGAGAAATGGAGCTAGGAGTGAAGAAGGTTGTAAAAACTCATAGAAAATTCACATATTTACAAACTAATGATACCAATATTGCTGGTATTAGAATAGAGAAAATTATGGCTATTTGATGGAATCTTAATAATGTTATTAAAAATAACCTTCATAGATGTAGAAACCTAATTTTCAATGATATTATTATATGTTAGATCACATTATGTGATATAATTTCGGATAATTTAGTGGGACAAATTATCAAATGGAAGCTGGGAAATGGATTAAGTCTCTAAAGAAGACATTTATAGCCTTGGGATACAATAAAACGGAAAAGGTAAAACTTATGTTGTGTTATCTCAGAGGTGATGATGATCAATGGTAGTCATTGATCCAAAATATTAAGGTGGAGTAAGATTTATAACCATTAGAATGGAAATATTTTAACGATACATTCTTAAAAAAACAATTCTCTCAAGCCAGATAAATTGAGTTGAAGGGAAAGATACTTAGATTAAAGAAAGAGGAAGAATAAAGTGTATCTTAGTATGAAGCACTTGTGCAAAAAATGTTTTTAACGTCATTGTTTTTTACGTCAGCTATATATAACAGACATGAAAATCTGTCATATGTGGTTTTTTACATCGGTTATTTTATAACTAACCTAAAAGATACTAAGAGGAAATTTTTTACAACGGTTATTTCAGATAACCGATGTCAAAAATCCATTGCGTTGGTTTTTTACATCGTTTAATTTGTAACCGACATAAAAAACCAAAGAGTGGCATTTTTTACATCTGTTATTTGATAACCGACGTAAAAAATGAGGTATCTAATGAATTTTTTATGTCGTTTATAAAATAACAGATGTAAAAAGGCGGCATCTAAGGCCTTTTTGACGTCGGATATTTGATAACCGACGTAGCAACCCAACCCGCATAATTGTTTACATTGATTATATTATAACTGATGTAAAAACCCAACACATAACAGTTTTTACATTGGTTATTATATAACCGATGTAAAAAAATTTCTTTCTGATGTATTTTTTATGTCGGTTATAGAATAACCGACGTAAAAAACAAACACGCGACTTTTTTAGGTCGGTTATAAAATAACCGATGTAAAAAATGTGGTATCTGATACATTTATAACGTTGGTTATTATAATAACTGATGTTATAAATGTAATAAAAAATATTTTATAATGTCAGTTATTAAATAACGTATGTTATAAAACATTTCAAAAATTTATCACGCCCCGTGGGTTTTCATTTCTGTTTTTTCGATCGACAGACCTACAACTCATATCTATCACGAGGAAAAAACTAAAATTGACCCTTCAATCACATTTTGTTAAACATGTTTTTTCATCATCGTTGATCATCTTTACTCTCCTTGGATCTATCATCTCTACTCGTAACACTCAGGTAAGCCCCCCAAAACATTATTTCGTTCATTTTTTCCCGGAAAGTCTATATTTATGTTTTGATATTTCTTTTAAATTATGTATTATTCTTTTATTTCGAACCCTCTTACCTCATTTTTCCATCATCATATTATTTATTATCACCATATATATTAGATCAACTCGCAATATTCATGTAAGCCTCACCTACTTCTGTTTCGTTTGTTTTTGTTTCGCGGATGCCCTACATTTATGGTAATATTTGTTGTCATTGACATCTAAGGATATCATTCAGCAATATTACTGTAATTTATATCTTAACCATTTTGATACACCCATTATGTGTACCAGTATTATTTATTTTATAATTATATATCATTTTTCATGGTGGAATGTTTGTTTTGGATCTGTGGTTGTTTCTATTTTGGGTATCACTTTTTGTTGTTCCATAAACTATTTACGTCGCTTATTTTTGTGGACTATTATAAGTCTGCATATTCTATTAAAACCCGATTCATTGAACAATATAGCATTTTAGACAAGTAGGATATAGAGTTCATGGTTCTCATTTTGAATAATGGAATGATACCAAAAATAATATCTTGAGGTTAAAATCCCTAGATATACCAAAACTAGTAGCTTGAGGATAAAATCCCATGGTTTTGGGGGGATGTCCAGAGGGTTATGGACTTTCCAGAGGTTGGGGTCTGTCTAGAGGGTTATGGGCTTTCTTGAGGGTTTGGGGGGGCTGTCCAGGGTGTCCATGGAGTTGGGGGGGAGGGGGAAGTCCAGGGGTGTGTGTGTGGAGGGGGTCCAAGGGGGTGGGGGTGTCGAAGGGGGTGGGGGCTGTCCAAGGGGGTGGGGTGTCCAAGGGGTTGGGGGTCTGTCCAGAGGGATTAGGAGGTTGTCCGGGGGGTGGGGGTTATCCAGATGGTTGGGGTGTCTAGGGGGTGTCCATGGGGGTAGGGGTGGGGTGTTTTCCAGGAGGGGTGAGGGTGTCCAAGGGGGTGGGGGTGTTGTCTAGAGGGGTGGGGTCTGTCTAGGGGTGGGAGGGATATCCAGAGGGGTGGGGGATTTCCAAGGGGGTGGCGGTGTCTAAGGTGCTGGGGGTGGTTTCCAAAGGGTCCGGGGGGGCTATCCAGAGGGTTAGGGGTGTCCAGGGTGTCCATGGAGTTGTGGGGAAATCTAAGGGTGTGTGGGGGTCCAAGGGGGTGAGGGTGAATGAGGTTTTGGGGGGATTTTTAAGGGGGTGGGGGATTATCCAGAGGGTTTTGGGGTTGTTTGGGGGGCTGTTCAGAGGGTTGGTGTGTCCATATGGGGTAGGAGGTGGGTGGTGGTGTCCAGGAGGGTGGGAGTGTCTAGGAGGGGTGGGGGTGTCCAGGAGTGGTGGGGTGTCCATGGGGGTGGGGATTTCCAGGGGTAGGGTGGTAAACTGAGGGGTGGGGGGCTGTCCAAGGATTTGGTGGTGTCCAGGGGGTGTCCAAGGGGGTGGGGGTGGTGTCCCAAGGGTTCGTGGGATTTTCCTGAGGGTTGGGGGTTTCCAGGGTGTCCATGGAGGTGGGTGGAGTTCAGGGGAGTGTGGGGGGTCCAAGGGGGTGGGGTGTCTAAGGGGGTGGGGGTGTCCAAGGGGTGGGGGCCTATCTAGAGGATTTGGGGGTTGTCCAGGGGGATTTCCAGAGCACTGGGGGTATCCAAGGGGGTGTCCAAGGGGGTAGAAGGTAGGTGGTGGTGTCCAGGAGGGGTGGGGTGTCCAGGAGGGGTGGGGGATATCCAAGGGTGTGGTGGTGTTCAGGGGGTGTCCAAGGGGGTGGGGGTGGTGTACAGTTGGTGGGGGATATCCATGGGGGTGGTGGTGTCTTGGGGGTGTCCAAGGGGTTGGGGGTGGTGTCCAGGGGGTGGGGGCTGTCCAAGTGGGTGGTGGTATCTCGGGGGTGTCCAAGGGGGTGGTGGATAAGTGTCAGTTGGGATTGAAAATTACATCCTGGTTTGTGATATTATGACATGATGATTTTATTGTTTCATGGATATTAGTGTTGCAATATGATTCTATTTGGTTATATATATTTTGACCAGTCGTCGACTACAAGAAAATTTTAGGTTATGGGGAAGACCTTGTTGTGGTTTTCAAATATGCGTAGTTATCCTGACCCCATTGTGTTGTGATGATTAGCGTTACATTGTGATTTTCTCCATCCGAGTATTTATTTTAAATTTGATTTGATTATCAGGATTACTCTATTTTCTCTAATTTTCTATCAACCATTAAAGGAACATTGGTTTTCTTTGATTCCATGGAACATAAAACTGTTATATCTAACTATATTTTCTTTTTAAAATTATATTCAAGAATATTTTTTTAAATACACATAGATTTGTTTTATATTTCAAAATTGTTTTAAATTCAAATTATGATCTTTTTCATATAAACATATATTTTTCATATCTTAAAAAGATGTATAATTTTGATATTTTTTATAGGTAATAATGAGTCAAAGTTGGATTACGGTACATCGAATGAGCAATGAATATGAAGAAGGTGTTGAAGTATTTTTTGAATTTGGTAAATGAAATGTTCCAAGTAGTGACATTTTTGTCTGTCCATGCCTGAAATGTTTGAATATGAAGAAGTTGGAAAGTAGAGAGATAAAAGATCATCTGATTTGACATGGTTTTAATCCGAGTTATAGACCTTGGATTTGGCAGAGTGAAACTGGATGGAATGTCACTGATGATGATGATTCACAAGATGGTAACATTGATGGAATTGAGGAAATGATTCAAGATACTGTAGGAGAACAAATTAAGATAGAACCAACAGTTCTGTGTCCATATGGTGATGTTGAAAAACAATTATATCTTGTTTGTATAGATTTTACGGTTTTGTCAGCGGTGTTAAGATTGATTAACCAGAAGGCGAAACATGGATGGAGTGACAAAAGTTTTACAGAGCTGCTACAATTGATGAAATACATTCTTCCAAAAGATAACAATCTTCTACATTCACATTATAAGGCCAAGAAAATATTATGCCCGATGGGATTGGGATACAAGAAAATATATGCCTATTCGAATGACTGAATGATATATAGGAAGGAATATGAATTTCAGTCAGAGTGTCCAAAATATGGGACATCACCGTATAAGGTGAAAGAAAAATCACAGGCTGATGTAGATATTATAGAGATCCCTTTAATTGTATTTTGGTATCTTCCTATAATTCATAATTTAAAATGTTTATTTTCTAATTCACTTGATGAAAAAAGGTTCTGATGGCATGCTGATGAGCGGTTATGTGATGGAAAAATATTACATCCAGCTGATTGTCCACAATGGAAGAAAATTGATGAGCAGTATTCAATATGTGGAAAAGAAATTAGAAGTATCATACTAGGGTTGTGCAAAGATGGAATGAATCCATACCGAACCCTCATTAGCACACATAGTTCATGGCCTGTTTTATTGGTAATTTACAACCTCTCTCCTGAATTTTGTATGAACTGCAAATATTTCATCTTGAGTATAATGATCTCTGGTCCGAAGCAACCCATCAATGATATTGATTTTTACTTGTCACCGTTGATTGATGATTTTAAACTTTTATGGGTGGATGGTATTACGGTGTATGATTACTATAAAATGGAATGTTTTCAACAGCATGTAGTTATTTTGTTCACTATAAATGACTTACCAGCATAAGGAAATTCGTCTGGATATAGTGTTAAAGGGAATAAAGCATGTCCAATTTGCTAACAACAGACTTCATATTTTCAATTTCATCATTGGAGGAAAACTGTGTACATGGGTCATCCAATGTTTTTGCCTATGGATCACTCTTATAGAATACTAAAAAAGAAATTCAATGGATCAAAATAATTTTTTATTTCTCCAAAACCTTTATCCACTGATCTTTATTTTGAGAGCGTGAAAAACCATTATGTGACATTAGGAAAGGCACAGAAATCTGGTAATGATAGAAATATTTGGAAGAAAAGGTTAATATTTTTTGAGCTTCCATATTGGAGATATCATGAAGTTAAATATAATATTGATGTCATGCACGTGGAGAAGAATATATGTGATTTTTTTATTGGAACATTTTTAGATATTAAAGGAAAGACAAAATATGGGTTTAATGCAAGATTTGACTTACTATCAATGGGAATATGTTCGGAGTTATCTCCGACACATAATGGAAGATGAAAATTTCTTCCCCCGGCTTGTCATACAATATCGAAGAGGGAGAAAATTAGCTTTTGTCAGTGTCTTCATGATATTAATCTGCCTCAAGGTTATTCTTCAAATGTAAAAAATTTTGTTTCATTCAAGGACTTGAAGTTGATAGGTATGAAATCACATGATTATCACGTCAGGATGAAACAACTTCTACCAGTTTCATTGTGTGGAATATTTCCTATCCATGTCAGAAAGACTATAATGATGTTGTGCTATTTTTTCAGTTCAATTTTTAATAAGTATATTGATGTGAATGATTTGAAATTTTTTTAAAAGGATGCAATTTGTATACTTTGTCAATTGGAAATGTATTTTCCCCCATCTTTTTTATATAATGTTTCATTTAATGATTCATCTGGTTCAAGAAATAAAGCTTTATAGACCTGTATATCTTCGTTGGATGTACCCTTTTGAAAGGTATATGAAAATATTGAATGGGTATGTTAAGAATCCATATCATCCTGAAGCCTCTGTTATTGAAAAGTATATTTTTGAGGAGGTTGCAGAGTTTTGTACGAGCTACTTGGCTACGGCGTAAAACATGGGTTTGCCTCCATCTTGCTATGAAAGAGTTCATAATGACGGAAAGGGTATTTGTGGCTTGAAATTTAAATCATTGTTAGCTGAATAGATAAAGATGTTAGAATTATACATATGGAATAACATAGATGATGCTCAACCATATATCACATTGAATATTAGTGATTTGAAACAATGCCATCCAAAGAAGAAAGAAATGTGGATTTTAAATGAGCACAACAAATCATTTTTGTCATTTTTTAAAAAGACCTTGCTTGGTAGATCTGGTGTATCATAGAAATTAAAATGGATAGTGGGTGGTCCATGTTTAAATGTGATAACATGGTCTAGTTATGACATTAATGGCTATACATTTCATACGAAAGCTCAGGATAATAGAAGTGCAGTTCAGAATAATGGTGTATTGGTGTTTGTAGAAGCAATGTATTTTTCAAATGTTAAGGACAAAAACCAAATTTCTGCATCAAGTGCATATTATGGATTTATTGAAGACATATGGGTGGTTGATTAATTTAAAATTAAAGTTCCTATTTTTAACTGTAAATGGTTTATCGGTAAAAAGAGTGTTAGACACGATGAATTTGTAATGACACTTGTTAATCTGAATAGATTGGAACACACAACTGATTATTTTATAATGGAAACACATGAAAAACAAATTTTCTATGTAGTAGATCAATCAGATATGTAGTGGGATGTTGTTTTACAAGGGAAACAACAATAGCTTGGCGAGGATGAACTTGAGGAAGATGCTGATTTATGTGAGAACACTACTTCTATTGAAAGATTAATAGAACATAATGATTTGAATGTTGAAGACATGGTTTGTTCTATAAGGAATGATCATGATGAAGGAATTTGGGAAAACAATCCATTTGTACATTCCTAAAATTATAGGTAACATTTTTTTATTTCTTCTTTACATTTATTTTTTTCATAAAATGATAGATATTGTAAGTTTTTTCTTTATTAAAATTAGTATTAAAACCAAATAAGTATAAGCTTTTTCTTGTTTTAAGTTTTTTTAGTTTACTTGATCATGTTTACCATTACATAAATTATATATCTATTATTTTTGTTTAGTGACAATTACTTTACCATGTTTACCAGGTTTACCAAGTTTACCATGTTTACCATGTTTACCATCTTTACCATCTTTACTATCTTCTCTATTGTTTAACATTCTTACCTTATTAACCATGTTTACTATTACATATCTTAGTAAAATTTTCTATTTTCTAATTAAAATAGTATTAAAATTTTTGAATTTGTATATTTTTGAACTAATGCTTGTTTTTTTATTTGAAGGATAATGACTGATCAATCAGTTGATCAACCACATGATTCTGGAGATGAGCATGTTGGTCATACCTCTGGGGAGGAACATTCACATGCTTCTCTTGATGTTCCCAAATCTTCATCAAGTGATCCTATTACGACAAAGAGTTCAAGATTTTGTAAATGTGGGTGCACACGTTTACAAAAATTATCACTTGCTCTTATGCAGGATCAGAGGATACTCGTTGAGTTTAATGGGGATGATATTCCTAGAGGTCGAAATAAAAAATATTTTAATAGTTTTGTATCAACTAAGGGTAAGAGAAAAGTAAGCATTTTGTATGATGAATGGAGAAGTGTGTTTAAAGAGATAATCTCCCATTTGTGGGAGACAATTTTGGAATGATCTTTTTCCATTGTTTTCCTACTCTGTAAATGTTTCTAGTATATATATTATGTTTAACCTATTCATTATCAGATGACATTTGATATTCCTGACATTGGAGGAGTCCAGAAGAAATGCTTATCGATGGCTTCTAAGAGATGGAGGGATTTTAAATCAAACCTCTCATCTGATTTCATTTTTGCTCATAGGATTCATGACAATCCATGTCGTATATATCCTTTTTATATGAAGACACATGGAAATAGTTTGTTGAAAGTAGAAGAAAAGAGTCATTTTTGGTAAGGGCAATGTAAAATTTTATAATATTTTTTATATAAATGATCTTATTAATATATTGTTAATGATTTCTTATTCTTAATTTACAGAAAACAGAGAATGCTCATTAGGAGATCCAATCTAAAAACTTATACCCTCTTAGTTTATCTTATGAAGGGTATGCATTTTTTGAAGAACAAATGATGGCCAAAAAATTACAAAAACTAAGAGCTGAGTCTTCAAGGTTTGGAGAGGTGTCCCCTCCATCCCCTCTATTTAGACAAGAAAAATGGAAGAGAGATCAGAAGGGAAAAAAGGAAAATATCATTCAGAAGAATCGAGACTTGTAGTTGATAGGATTGTAAGATATCTATTTTATTTATTTATGTTAACTATTTTCTTCATATAATTTCAATCATTACAGAAATGTTCAATTATTTAATAAAGTACTCTCCTGAGGAGCAGAGCTGACTGCGGGAATTAATAGCTGCAGGGAGGCAAGATATTTTATCAACAGCATTGGGAATGCCCGAACATCCTGGCCGTGTATGAGGATATCTGGAATCTATACCGATAATAAAAGTGTTTCCACATTTATCAACTTCTAACATTGAGGGTATTTATCATAAAAATAGAGTCCTTAGAGGTTTATGTTCATAATATTAATGTGACGATGGAGGAAACGATTAGAGCGTCGGTACAGTCTATGTTTGCAGACATGTGAAGACAATTTCATACTGCAGCTCCCACTCCTCCACCTCCCCCTGAAGACCCCATTATTTATCCTCTACCTCCAGCAGTAGCTCCCACTCCCCCACCTCAGCCTGCAGACCTCATTTTTTATCCTACTCCTCCGCCGTAGCTTCCAAATTATTGTGAGTTATATGTTGATGATTCTCAACATCATATATTTGTATATCAGTTGGTATATTGTATATGATATATAGTTCAACATCAAAAATTAGAGGTAGAGAATCAGTGGGTCACTGTACAAGATATTATAGATAGATCAGCTCAAGTACCATTACCTACAGATGAGGTGACAACAGTTGGACCTAGTAGCAGCCATTTTTTAATTTGGCCATTCAGACTTCTTTGACTCATTACCAAAGAGGTATGTATGTTATATCTTCTATATTATTTTTTTATTAAAGTAGTTCTATCATTTAAAAACTAATATATTTTTCTATTTATTTTTACAGGAAAAATTCAAAGGTAAAGAAATACTATATAGACAACAACAAAGAGAAATGGCTATGACATCAGATACAGATTCTATTAGTCTTGACAGATTATCAAGATATTCAAATTTGTTGGCGGGTCATTATGAGTTCCCAATGGAAGCTCATGTTTGTGGACGTGCAATATCTGTGGGGATTGTGAAAACTGATATCATGGAGCTTTTTACTGGAGATAAGTTGGGCATGAATGTGGCGCAAATATTTTATATTTAATTATTAACACATTTTCTCTACATTATAGTTATTAAAAATGTGTACATATTTCTATTTTTTATTACGTATCTTTATAACATTTTTGAGAAGAATGAGCGGACAGATGAATATGGATTCATGCACCTGTAATTGATTTCCCTAGAAGACTGTGCATTGGATGTGGAACAAAAAATGCTTTATATTGCTGAAATACTTGAACAGAATATAGCAACAAAATGTTGTATGTTGACTTTTTGTGAGAGGAATGAAACACATCTCTCTCAAAGAGTTTATTATCTTTTAACATAAAAAACCACTAACTTTAAATTTTCTTTTATCAGGGATCATTGGATGTTAGGGGTTTTTTCCCCAAGGGAGGAAACATTTATTGGATATGCTCTATCCATGGTGATGTGCGGGAAAGTTTTAAGAAAATTTTGGAAATGTAAGTTTCAATTTCTCAATAATTTCATATGTTATAATGAATTTGAAATTTACCCCATTCGTATTATTTTCTAACTAGGGATGGCTTTACATTCAAAAAAACACAAAGAAAAAGAATGAAAATATCAAATATGTAAATTTGATGGTAAATATCCATTTATAATTTGTACTTTTTGATTAATTACATAAAAATAGTATTTTGAATTTACACTCATGCAAAAAAAATTGTCATGAACAACAAGGATTCATCGAATGTGGATATTATATGTTAAGATTTATGTATGAAATAATAACATTTGAGATAGTTGTGAAGTTTGACCTGATAATATTTCCTTTTAAACTTTTCCATAATATTTCAATTTTATTTATTCATTATACACATTAACTTCTATCCTTTTAATTTGTAGCTATTTGATGACCCTCAACCCAATATTTCTCAATACATCAAAAAATTACAAATGGAATGGTCAAATTATTTTACAGGTTTGATTGAATTTTAGTTTTTTGTAGTGTAAAATTTAATTTTGAATATTGTCGTTGTAATTGTGTATTTGGTAGTCGTTTAGGTTGGATTTATTTTCTTTATAATTTGAAATTGTAAGTTTTTAATGTTATATATGTTGACGTTTAATTTTTCTCTATGTCTTGTTTTGGTCTATTTATGATTGTTTTTCTAGTATGGATTCTAGTATGGGGGAAGGGGTTCCAATGGTGTGGGGTTTGTTCTATGGGGTGGGGTATCTAGGGTTGTGGGAGGGCTGTCTGGTGGGGTGGGGGGAAGTCCAGGGGCGGGAGCGTTTCCAAGAAGGTGTAAGGGCTGTCCAAGGGAGTGGGAGGGTGTCCAGGGGGTGTCCAGGGGTGTGGGGGTGTCATGTGGGGTGAGGGGGGTTTCTAGGTGTGAGGGAGTGTTGTCCAGTGGTGTGCGGGGGGGTCCATAGTGTCCATGGGGATAGGGGGAGTCTAGGGGGTGGGGGAAGAGGTGACACTATACCTCAGGGGGATGAACGCTGCTTGAAGGTACTCATCACTCCCACATGTGAAACATTTTGAGAGCACAAGCATTGTATGTGGGTGTGATGAGTACCTTCCAGTGGTGTTCCATCCAAGAGGGTGTCCAAGAGGGTTTCCAGGAGGGTGGGGGTGTCCAAGGTGTGTCCAGGATGGTGGGGGATGTCCAAGGGTGTGGGGGTGTCCATCAGGGTGGGGGGTTGTCCAGGGGTGTGGGGGCTTCTAGGGGTGGGGGTCAGTCTAGGGGTGTGGTGGGTCTCCAGGAGGGTGGGGGCAGTCCAGGGGGTGGGGGTAGTCCAGGGGTGTGGGGTGTCTAGGAGGTTGAGGGGTTGTCCAGGGGTGTGGGGGTTGTCCAGGGGGTGGTGGGGAAGTCCAGGGGTGGGGGTTTCCAGGAGGTTGGTGGTTGTCCAGGGGTGTTGGGGGTTTTATAGGGGTGGGGGTAGTCCAGGGGTGTGGGGTGGGGGTGTCCAGGGGTGTGATGGGGCTGTCTAGTGGGGTGAAGGGGGTTCTGATCTGTTTTTGGTAACTTTTTGGTCAGTTTCAGTGGTATGGGAGGGCTGTCCAGGGGTGTGGGAGTGATGTCCAGGGGGTGTGGGAGTGATGTCCAGGGGGTGTGGGGTATACAAGAGGGTGGGTGGATGTCCAGGGGTGTTGGGGATGTCAAAGGGTGTAGTGGTGTTTAGGGGTGTGGTGGGGGCAGTCCAGTGGTGTGAGGGGGTTCTGGTATGTTTTTGGTAACTTTTTGGTCTGTTTCAGGGGTGTGGGAGGGATTTCTAGAGGTGTGGGATTGTTTTCTTGGGGGTGGGAGGGTGGCGGTTGTCCAAGGGTGTGGGGTGTTGTCCAAGGGGTGGTAGGGATGTCGACGGGTGTGGGGGGATGTCCAGGGGTGGGGACTATCTAGGTGTGTGGGGGGCAATACAGGGGTGTGGTGGGGGATGTCCAGTGGGCTGAGGGGGGGCTGTCCAGGCAGTGGTGGGGCAGTCCATAAGGATAGGGGATTGTCCAGGGTGTTGGTTCTGTCCAGGGGGTGGGGGCATTCCAGGGGTGTGGGGTGTCTATGGGTGTGGTGGGGGGTGTTTCAGGGGTGTCAGGGGCTGTCCAGGGGTGGGGGTAGTCCAGGGGTGTGGGGGTATCTAGGGGTATGGTGGGGACTGTACAGTTGGGTGAGGGGGTTCTGGTCTGTTTTTGGTAACTTTTTTGTCTGTTTCAGGGGGTGGTGGGGTAGTCCAGGTGGGGGGGGGGGGGTTGATAGGGGTGTTGGGGTTGTCCAGGATGTGGTGTAGTCTAGGTGTGTGGGGGTGTCCAGGGGTGTGTTGGGGCTATCCAAGGGTGTCAGGGGCATTCCATGGGGTGGGGGAAGTCCAGGGGTGTGGGGGTGTTCAGGGGTGTGGTGGGTATTGTCTTGTGGGGTGAGGGGGTTCTGATCTGTTCTGGTCTATTTTGGTAATATTTTAATATGTCTCAGGTGATTTGGATGGGCATAGTAGTGGTTTTAGTTTATTAAAAAACAATTATGTTGGTTATTTCATTACCTACGTAAAAATGCGTTGGTATGGGTTATAACGTTGTTTATTTGGAAACTGACATAAAAACTTCATTGGAGATGGTTTTAGGTGGGTTATGAATAAAAGACGTAATACATTGAAATGGATCATTTTTTATGTTGGTTATAAAATAACTATCATTTTAAATATGTTTTTATGTCGATTATATAGTTATCAACGTTTAAAACCACTTGGCAGGCAGGTTTATCACGTCGGTTATTTTTATAACCGATATGATAAATACTTCGGAAGAGTGATTTATGGCATCATTTATTATATAACCGACATGAAAGGGTATATATCACATCGATTATTAAATAATTGATGTCATAAATCACTCCTTTGAAGTGTTTTCCATGTCTGTTTTTTATCAACCGATGTGAAAACCGCTTTGCAGATAGGTTTATCACGTCGGTTATTTTTAAAACCAACGTGATAAACGCTTCAGAAGATTGCTATAAAACATCATTTATATAATAACCGATGTGAAAGGGTATATATCACATCGGTTATTAAATAATAGACATCCTAAATTACTCCTCTAAAGCATTTTCCACATTGGTTTTTTATCAACCGACGTGAAAAACCGCTTGGCAGACAGGTTTATCACGTTTGTTATAAAAATAACTGACATGATAAACACTTCGGAAGAGTGATTTATGATATCAGTTATTATATAACCGACACAAAAGGTTATATATCACATCGGTTATTAAATAACCTATGTAATAAATCACTCCTCCGAAGCATTTTTAATCTCTGTTTTTTATCAACTGACGTGAAAAATGCTTTGGATTTGTGTTTTTTATGTTATTTGTAGAATAACCTATGAAAACAAATATATTTATAACGTCTCATGTAATAACGTCAGCCAAAAGCTGATGTTAAAAAGTAAAAATAACTACTCTAAAAATTGTTTTCTGAACTACTAAAGATACCTTTACAGGTTTATCAATATAATATATATATTACATGCTCAAAAAAAATTTTAAGACTGACCATTAATTTAATGTTCTTAAGCCAAGCTTCTGAATTGAGCTAGTCTCCCTAAATTTTTCATCATTTCATTTAATAGTTTTATGTGCTGCCAATAAAGAGAAATAATTATCCAATTCATATGGATATAAATGGAAGCAAATAGAAATATGATGACATAGAAAATTATGGTTAAATGAAAGAAAGGAAAGAAATATTTTCTCACATTTGATAATTTTGGACAGTAACATTGTAATACTTTCCTGAAGGGATGGGGATTTTTCCATAAGTTTAGATATAAGGGACATCATGATCATGATTTCAATTGAAATAAACAAGTTTTCAACTTTAAATGTATCAAATGTCTGTATATATGGCATTACAAAAACCAATTTCCCAAATTTCATGGGACTATAGCTCCGAAAAATCTTAGGGATCAATTTCCAACTTATTTTATTAATATAGAAGAAGTGGAATGAGTAATGTGCCTATGTATTTTAATCTATGAAAAATGTTGTAAAATTATATTAGTTCTAAAATCAAGGATATAATAATTATTAAATTTATAATGTTTGTAATATATTACTATTTCTTAATTGATTTAAAACAATGTGTTGAATGGTACCAGGAAAAGGAATTTAGTGAAAATTTAAAATTCTTATAAAATAAATGATTCAGAGGAAGATAAACCTTCACATTTTTTCGATGTTGATATATTTATATTTGGAGAGAGATATTATAGATATAGGCATGGTAAATAATAAAGTGTTTAAGACATTGAAACTAATTAATTATTTTTTATAAAAGTTGTTTTTATTGTCATTAATGGAGTAAAATGAATTTTTCGACATAACAAATATATCTAATAAAATGTGTTTCATTTATGTAATAAGTATGATTTCATGTTTTCTTATATTTTTATAGTAATTTAGGTTATTAATATTTTTTGATAGAATACATGTTGAAGGAATTCACATGTTTGGTATGTGATTATTAAGACATACTTCATATTATTTAAGATAATTAAGGATATAATAGTTTTTGAAATATAGTGACATTTTTCTAATTTTTTGGATTATAATATTTTGGAAGGGATAAAAGATTAACCATTTATGAAATGGTATAAGTTAAACATTGGATGTGGTTTTATAGATTAATGTATAAAATAACCATATAAATATTAATGCATATTGTATAACATATACTATCTAGTTTGTTATAATAATAATTATGGATATATGGAATGAGTTGTCATTCAATTATGGATATTATAATTAATTAAAAGAGAGTTTAAGTTCATTATCCATATAAAAAAACATTTTGTAAATTCATTTCATAGAGGAAGTGACGAATTAGAAATTGAACAAATCACAAAAAAATGATCACATTGTTCCAATGAAATAAATATATATTAACTAAGTGTAATTTTTATATTTTTATCAAGTGAAATAATTCCTCAAAAAAAGTATATTGAAAAAAAATATTATTATCATAATTTTTTTGGATAATAATGACCATTTAAAACCCGATGTTTATGTATTTTTATTCATTAACTTTATCCTAAACATGTTCTTTATCACTCTCCATCAGTATTTGGGTGTTAGTATTCTCTTTAATGTCCTTCTTTTCACATCTCGTCTATGTTCTAATGTTTTTAAAAATAGTATGCATTATCCTAAGTGAACTTTTTTACTTCCCTTTCTATATTATTAAGTGGTTTATTTATTATTATTTTTATGATGTGGGTTTTTTCAACAATGGTATTCCCAAATTTCAAGCCCTTCAATACCGATATTACGTTTTAATTGGAAGGAAAAAATTTATTTAAGGGAGTATAATATAATACCTTAATATTTTGAAATATGATAATTATATCTAATGATATGTATAAAATGCATCACTATAAATAAAAGAGAATATAAAAACATGATACTTTATGACACATTTATTTTTAAATAAATTCAATCTCATTGATATCTTGTAAGGAATGCAACATTGGGTTGGAATGAAACACGATTCTCTAATAAAATATTAGTATTTTAACTTTACCATTATATTATAGCTTTTAAATTTTAGGGTATGAATAATACTAATTGAATTATTAGAATTATAATGTTTACATTTGAATGATATAAATAAAATATATATGGATAATTATAAATAAAATTATAATCATTTATTAAAAAAAGAAAAAAAAATTCAAAAAATGTATTTTTTTCTAGAACGCTTTCACCATGCTTTATGCGCATAATTTTAAAATAAATTATACAACATTTTGAAAATTAATTTTAAAAAATATAAAAAAATTAAAATCATCATATAAAAATTATCTTATGGTAATTTTTTGTATTTTTCTGAAACATTTCATTTTTTATGAAGAATGAAAAAACTATATTTTAATTGAAAATTATATTTTTGATTAAATATTTCATTATTTTAAATTAGTTTTTAAAATATTTTTTAAGTAAAACTATTTCAATTATATATAAATTATTCCAATTTAGTTTATTGGATAATGTTTTAAATATAATTTTTATATAAAATCTTTTTAAATGTTTGAACATTTTCCCAATGAAAACACACTTTATGGTCGTGTTTGCTGGATTTATATTAGATTACCTTTTTACAATTATGCGAATATAATTTAGAGAAGTTGATTACAGATATTTATTAAAAAAATTATAATTCCTAATATGGTCAGCTTAAATTTTGGCCAAAATTAAAAGTGATATCAGAATAAAAATTACATGGTTAAGGTACAAACAGATTTACCATTGGTTAAACTAAAAAGATAAGGGTTAAAATAAAATAAAAACTTCACTAATATCTATTAATTATTCTCAAGTAAAACCTTAAACATTCTATTATCAATATTGGTTCCTTATTAGAACCTTGTAACATGAAAACAATTTGTTGGATTAATTATTTTCAAAAATTACAAGGGTTCCACTTACCACATTTATTGAAGTCCACCACCAATACACTATTATCCACACATTCAAACCATATTGGTTGTATATATACCTTCTAAATCACATACCCACTTCCATCATCTCATCTGAAATCCTTATTTTTGGAATAAATCTATCCTTGAAAGTATTTTGTTACTAACTAATGTAAGACACCCTAAGAAGAGGTAAAATTATTCAACGAGTGTCTATATTTTATTTCTTTAGTT
Organism: Viscum album; assembly: GCA_963277665.1. Taxonomy (NCBI): domain Eukaryota; kingdom Viridiplantae; phylum Streptophyta; class Magnoliopsida; order Santalales; family Viscaceae; genus Viscum; species Viscum album. Next base: position 559,463,820 of record OY728160.1, on the reverse strand, counting down.
ACCATTTAAATTATTATTAAAAAGTGTTTATATAATATTATAATTATATTACATTCATTAATATTTTTTTATGTTGATTTTATGACCTAAAACAATACCCATTTCAATCAAATGGTTTATGAAATCATCATTCATGTGTACGGAGAACAACCGGCTCGCAGACTGATATCATTTTTTTTCATTACCTCCTCTCACGATTGGGTATGATAATGAATATATACTATATATATGATATTTATAATATAATTACACAAATATATTAATTTTAAAAAATATATATATTACATTCCATTCAACAGTGGATATGATAATGTCGTTTGTGTGTACGGAGGATTACCACCTCGCGAAGCAATGTTATTGTTATTAAAAAACCTTATAAATGGAAGGTAATAAGGATAATGTTAATAAATAAATTTTATGTTAAAGACCTATTTATTATATTTTTTAAATATTTTTAATTCTTAAAAAATAATATATCATTTTCTATTTTTTACTCATAATAATGTCAACATCGTTCGTGTACTTATGGACTATCACCTTCACGAAGTGATGTAACTCTATTTTAATTACCTCACCACATGGAAGACATATATATATATATATATAATATGGTATTTATGATATCATGATCCTTTTTTAAATATTAAATATTACATTCCACCTTCCCATAACAATCGTTGAAAATTTGATATATTACTCATGTGTACGTATGGCCAACCATCTCCATGATCATAACATACATTATTTCATAAAAAAACCATTTCATGATTGGTTATAAAAATACAATTGATGTATAAATGTGATAATTATTTCATGGTTATTAGTATGTATATAATTAAACTATGTAATATGTGTAATAATCTGATCTTTAATGAAAACTACACATGACAAAACAAAGAATTTATTACCCAAAATAATGAATATAATGAATGATTACTAATCCATGGGTGAAAAGGTAGTATAAGAGGATTATATATGATATTATAAATCTTATTATAGAAACATTATAAGTTAATAACTTGTATAAAACCACTATAAATGATTTTAAAGAATGTTCAATCCAAATGAAATGTGTGGTACGAGATTTCTTATCATTTTACATTAAACTGACATTTATTTATTATTATGCACCAAATTAATTTTATCTGGGGAATTTACTAAACAATTGACATAAAATGTCATAATGACATAACAATTAAGGGTATTTTAAGTTTCACATTGAATAATTTCCTCAAAGTGTATTTTTACTCAATCATTACTATGTGGTAAAAGTTATATTACAGTCCCATTTTCTTTTGTGATTGTTAATTTTCTCATAAAAACAAATAACTTTATTGTGATAATTTTTCATTAGAAATATAATTTATGTTAAATATAATTATTATTTCCTTAAGTATTTTATTATTTCTTAAATTGTTGACAATATTTATATATGGTGTTTTATTTGAAGGTTATTTGATTAACTAGGGAAATATTGATAAATTTGTATCCTTTACTCAATATGAATATTTAATGATAAGGAATGATGATTCATAAATCAAGTCAATTATTTGACATTTAATGATTTATTTGAGCATGAAAATATTTGTGGGGCTCATTATTTATATCCCCTTGATGTGTTGACTTCTATAATAAGACAAATCAGTTGGCCAACCCTGTGAGTTTTTACCCAATAGTTTAAAACTATCCTATAAAAGGTCATGGTTATAGAAGTATAGTTGAAAAAACTATATCGGTTTGTACCCAGTATTTGTAAACCGCCTAGTGAAAGGTCTTGACGGTATATTTATGATGTTCTTGATACATGAAGTCCAATAATTAATAATTTCCTTTATTTAGAATTCATTTATTATTTTTATCCATGAGATTTTAACAATGAAATTTTCAATTGAAGCATTTTATTATTATATTATTAATTAAATCAAATGCATATTCAGTTATTTAACTATCTATATTGATTCCGACATTCATTACAATTATAGAAAAATTATTTTAATGGAATGTTTGAGCAGTTATTTACCATTCCATATAGATTGTGATTATTGATTCTGAATATCTTCTATTATACATAACCCATATTGACCATTGCATCTCACCATTATTTTTTTTCCATTAACCATCATATAAATATTAAATCTTTCAAAAAAAACAAGGATTTAGTTCATTATTTTTTGTTATGTGTTATGTTTTATATTCAATACTGAATATAAAATGGGTATCATGTATGTATTTGTTACTCCAAAACTACTAAACAGATCGGTCCTTCAGGATTTGACCCTTTATATATATAACAATTTAATAATGTAAAAAAAATTCTCTAGGATACTATGGATTGGGTTGCTTCACCTCATATTCTTTGTAAAGTTATCATATAGTATAAAATTCATTAACATTTTCTGAAAGTCATTTACTAAAAAAACTCAAATTTCTTTTCAACAATTCATCATCTTATCATCTCAATATATAGTCCCAATAAAATTTTTCCAAAATAATAATGGATATTAAGATGAATATTCAATAGTATAATATATCATGTAACACCCAAATATTTTTTATGAAATATTTCTGTTTAAATTATTTCAATTCTTCAATAGCTTCTGTTGAACCCAACTATGAGATTAAAAAAACATGAGAATCTAATCTATATACTAGCCATTAAATTGGAGGGAATAAATAAGAAAATATAATTTTTAAAATAAAAATAAAGTTTCAAAAAAATATAGCTATATTTCAAAGTGCTATGAAAACAATCACACATTTTTAATAAAATTAATTTATTCTTTAAAAATATATTATCTTCGAAATTGTGTTTTTCATCATTTTCTGAATGAATACCAAAAAAAATTAAAAGTTATAAAAAATTTATTCTACAAAAATTATTTTAGAATTCCTGAATTATTATATAATTTTTTTTTATATAATTTTCTGAAAACATATATTTTTTACAGAAAATACTGATTTTTATTGAAAACCATATTTTATTTTTAAGTATATAAGAGGTAAATTTATATTTTGGATTATTTTTACAATTTTAATTAGTTTATTTTGATTCAATTTTGTTTTTTGGAAATTATTTTATATACAAATTTATTTGAAAAACGTTTTATAGTTTGAAAGTGAATTTTTTTCAAAAAATAATTATTTTCCTAACATTTATAGCTTTTATTTTAAATTTAATACTAAAAATTCCATGTTTTTAATTTTTAAAAATATATACCAAATTTATATTCATAAGGGAAAAATTTAATTAAATGTTCATTTTTATTTGTGGCCAATATCAATAGTAACCAATGTAAATTGTGTTACTATAATAAAGGTTAAATGGGTAATTTTGGTTGAAAATAAAATAATAAATACTATAAAATAACTATAACACATGAAAAAATATTATTAGATGAATATATTTCTACCAATAACATCTAAGGTTCTAAACTAAGTTTTTTAATGTGAACATGACAATGAAAATTACTAATTTAATGAATAAATAAAAGAATGTCACAAAATGTCAGTTTCTTTGTCTTAAATATCCCTGATGTGTCCACATGAAGACAAAGATATATTTTGAAACAATAAAAATTTTAAAATTTTAACATAATAAAAATATGTTCATGATTATGAAAATGACTTTTTTGGTCGGTTAGATGTGATTATTATATTTATAATATTTTATTTAATAAAAATTTATATATTTCTCTTTCATATTCATAATATTATATCATTTTTAATATATGAATTCCAAGAATATATATTCAACTATAAATATTATTCAAATAATTTATAATATTTATCATTGTAATGGTATTTTAGTTTTAATTTTCATTTAATAAAAATATATATTAGATAATTACACAATATTGATGTCGCAATTATTTTATTAATGGAAATACCAAATAAATGTTATTAAAAATACTAAAATAAATAAAATTTGAAAAAATTAATGGTATTGATGAATTTTATAAAAATACATGACCTCTTGGGGATATAATAAAATATGTATATTGACTTTATCTTATTATTTTTAAATATCCACACAACGAATAATGTCGAAATTTTCACTAATTATATTTTATTAGAATAATATTTTTAATAATTTATTATAAAATCATATAAAATATTTAAAAATAAAAAATTATAATTATAATTTGGCTGAAAAAAGATAAAATTGTTAATTTATAATTTAATTTATATCACTTACTTGAAAATTAAAAAAAATTAATATTGAAATTTTGTTACATTTATTAAAATTATAATATGCTAACTCAGGTAAATAAAAATTATAATGTTTAAAATAATATCAAAACATATATAGAATCTATTTTTTTATATTACAACCTTATCTTAAATAATATTTGCATACATGTGTAATGTCTCTGACCCCTCTGGTTCATTCCATTGTGAAAATCTAGTGTTTGGGGCGTTCTTGTAAGTCACAGTGAATCACATCGGTGACTCATTGTCCGTGAGTGGTGTCAGTGGGTCCAGTCAGTGACTCTCTTCGGTGAGTCCTATTAGTGACTCAATTTCAGAGAGCGACGTTGGTGACTCGCATCATTGATTCATCTCAGTGTCTCGCATCAATGGGATAGATTGGAGACTCATTGTCGGTGAGTGGCGTTAGTGAGTTGTGCTGATGAGTAACTTTGGTAAGTCACATATATAGATTATTTTTAGTGAGGGTAGTCGGTTAGTGTCATCAAGGAGTGGTGTCATTGAGTTGTGTAAGTGACTCACCTAACGGTGAGTCATTTCCACCTCTCCCTAGTTTTTTTCAGTTTCGCCCCACTTACATTTTATTTGATTTAAATTGGTTTTAAATCCTTATTTTACCATTTCTAAATCACTTTCGAAAGATATTAATTATATATTTAATACCCTAACATGTCAGAGACTTTGAAAAGTCAATTGTCTTGTCCATGACACAGCATGTAAGTACATTGAAAAAGTCGTCCTCTATTTATATAGGATCGATCCTTTTCTAAATCCAAGATCCTCTCCTCTATGAACCCTTCCATTTTTTCTTGGTATGCCCAGAGCCTTTCATCCCCATAGATTCAGGTGTTTTTTGAGGCTTTGGATCACATCTTCCCTTGGAATATTCCTGCTACTCATGCATTCTATGGTATTTGGCGCATAGAGGATTTGATGATCATCTACTTTTTAAGGTAGAAACCCATTCATCTCTTTTAATTTTTTTATCAAGTGAGGAAGGTTTATGAATGTCCAATTGAGAAGATAGTATAATTTAGAATGAATAAAGATAACCTTGATTGATTAATATTGATATAAAGGGGCTATAAAAAGTGATACATTCTTATGTTTTGTTGGATAATATTATGGTGATTACTATAGGCTATTTTCTTTCTTATTATTATGGTCGTAGGTGGAATTTATTTTTGCACTCATGATGGTTTATGGATGTTTATTTTTGATCCTATATGAATGATCGTATGAATATGAAATTTGTCGACCATGTATATTTGGTTAAATAAGTGGATTCCCCAGGATCAAACTAGTATTGTGATAACCCATGATTTATAAAAATAGAATTAAGGAAACATTATGTTATTTCTGAATATAATTTTTCTTATTTGGTGAGGCTATGTGTTTTTTGTGGATATTTTATGTATTGTTCTTATTATGGGTTTTGCAGTGTTGTTGTTATTGAGGTCATGACTATTTTTGGGGTGATATGGGTGGTGAAATGATATCTCGGGTTGAGAGATTGATTGATTGTGGAATGGATGGGCAGTGGTTAGGCAGCAGGGCTTCAGATTTAGAATGTGCAATATTAATGTTACTGGGTGTGGTGTTGTAATGCAGTGGGAATTCTAATTATGGATATAATGAGTTGTGTTGGGGGTTTTATTATTTAGAAAAATGATAGTGCCACATGACTTTGAAGAATTATAATGGAATTGGTTGGCTTGGGATTAAAGTGGAGAGGAATTGTGCAGGGGTATTTTTATTATAGGTTCCTTCCTATTTTTGGATTTTCTATCGTGCTGGTTGTGTGGAGTATTTGATAGTTTTTTGGGTAGTAATGGTATTACTGGTAAATACTCAATAACTTTAACATGATTTCATGATGATAATCTCCCTTTTTTTCAAATTCAGAAGTGATCTTTGTTTGTCTAGATATGTGCACATAGTGGTAGGAGAAATGGGGGCAGTGTTATGGGGTGGTTATTTTCTGGTAAATACTTAGGTTGTTATGACTTTTTGGTATCTATATATATATATATAATTTCACTTTCTTTTCATTCTTTATGAACCCCATCCTAGTTCAAAAATATGTTCCAAACACCCTAATTTTCATGCGAGATGGTGTATTTCCAAAATATTTTAGTGGGAGGATCGATGGATGGCCACCCGCCCTTCCCTAGTCTATCTTTTGGGTGGTGATATCTAATTACTCTCCGGGCTGGTTGTGGTTTGGAGTCCTAGGTGTGTATGGGCGAGTTGTTCTTCCAAGGTTTCTTTGGTTTGTATTGTGGTTATGAGGCTTAGGTGTGTGCGGGAGGGATGTGGTTTGATTTTTTTAGAAGAGGTGGGAGGGCTATGATATTTATCGTTAGGGTGTGAGAGTTTCTAGTCTGTTGGAATGTGGTGCAGGGTACCCTACCATCAATATTCCTTATATTACATTACTAAACATTAATTATATGGTTATACTTCCTTTGGATATGTTGGGATGGTTATTTTATCGTGTTATGTGTTTTTGGTTTCTACGGTTTCTTTTTAGGGTAATTATAATGTTTCTCCACTTGTGCATGAGACACTTTGTTTTTCCCCTTTGGTGTATATTTGTATGATTAACCTACATATATAAAACTACTTTCAGGTTTCTAAGAGGAATACATGGACCACACTGGGAATTACAAGCTCGGTCGTTGGGATAGTTGTTTTATTGCTACTTATCCTTTTTCTTTTAGTATTTATTTTGAGACACCTATTTTGTAGAAGTTTTATTTTAATCATGCATGTGGGATGGATTTTGCCTTTCTTATATATATATTTCTGGGAGTTGTTTTGTGGTTGATAAATCATATCTCTTAATCTAAATACTATAAAATTGGTAATGCCCCCAATTTTTTGAGATCTATATACCCTTAGAATTCGTCTCCACCCCAAGACCTACTTGTGGTGGGTCATGGGGGATCATTATGTATCTTCCTTCATTGCCAGCTCAGGAGGGGCATCTTTGGAGGGAGGGGTTGTGATAGAATGGTATTAGAGGTTATGGTTGAGGGATAGGATGGAGTTTGGAGTAAGGAACAGTGAATACTAAATGCATTGGTAGGGTACTATTGTTAGGTGATCATGGTTTATGATTAGTCTATGGAATATTGGCTAGGACACAAGAATTTAAGGCCACCCATGATCCAATGCAAGGACACCGAGTCTACCAAACGCCCAAGTGAGGATACACTATTTTCAGGGTAGAGACTATAATAATGGTACATGCATCATGATGACATAAATTATTGTTTAAATTTGGATGTTTTTTCGGAATTAAAATAATAATAAGATAAGAGGATTATTAAATATAATTTCATACTACTCGAGATTCGGAGTTCCTTTTTTACTTTTCAGAAATGGTTCTCAATGATCGTCCACAAGTGGCTCAGACAATAGAGATTCAGTAGGCCAATCTGGCTAATCTATGGAGGGTTGATCTATAGGAGGAGGAAAACCAATGGAAGAGAACATTATGATCTTTTTTGATGCATACATTGGGAATGTACGAGGGAATTTTCTTGGACATGGAGACAAATATCTAGCTCAAGGATCTTAAAAAACCTTCTTCCTAATTTGGTCTCTCACGGAGTGTTGGGTTTCATTGGATGATAGTCAAAAAAGGGGAGATTCACATAAGTGGTAGAAATTGAACCTGGAAGAGAAAAAGAAGGCTGATGTTCTGTGGGTTATCTTGGGAAGGTGTTCTGAGCATAAATCCTTGCTTTGACTGTGAAGGATAAGAACCGGTAGGATCGACTCTCCCTATAGCATGGGAGTATATTAGTTTGGTATTTTTGGACCAAGTTCAAGGATCCCTTTATCTTTAATCTGGATCTCTTTCCATAGGAGGATCTCAGGACAGATACATAGGGGAGTCTCTTCTTCCTTCTCTCTAGTACCTAGTTACCCCCTTCACCTTTCCAAAAAACCAAAAGGTATAGAAGAAGGCAAACATAGTTGAGATAATTGACATGCGAGGAGGTATACTATGATAGGGGATCTAGTAGGGTTATTCAAAGGTAATGGCTACCATCGAAATGCCTCAGATTCCAGGGTCAATGTGGTTTTGGTCGTTAAGGAGCTGACCTCAACAGTTTTTGTTTCAACCGTCGAGTCCTTGTGCCTATCCTGTAGTTCTAATTCCAGTATGTTTTAGCTGTGAACTTCATGGGAAACATTAAATTCAGTGTTTGATGGTTTTTTAACCTTATTATGGTGGAGGTGGGAACATTCTATGCCGAGCTCATCTATAATTGATTTCCATTCCATTTCAACAGCAAGGATAGTAGGCTCTGATTCCACCGAGGGGAGACGAAGCAGGTTGAGGCTGACCTCAGGGAGTAATTTTCGGGACCTCAACCTGAATGTTGTTGAGGATTCTTTCATTATTAGAGGTTTAGAGGATGTTTTAGAGGTTACTTTTACATTAGAGAGGCAGTATGTCTAAATATCATTTGATGTACGGTTAGCTTGTTCAGTACTCTTGCTTGAGAATTTTTTGATTCAGGATCTTCAAAATCCTTCTTTGGACCAACTCTATATTATTCTATAGGAATATACGTAGAGGTTATTTTGTTCCCATGGTGTTTATTATTCAAGTTAGAGGTCAGAACAGCTTTTTTATGTATTCTAGGAATGTTGAATGAGGATGGGGTCACATCTATCTTGTGGGGATCTTTTCCTATTACAAAAGAAAACATACGATGTCATCTTGGGAGTCAACTAGTTGTACTATATGAATACTATTACTAACTTCTTATATAGGAGAGTCATTTTTTATATGTGTGTGGCTAGCATGTGGCTTTATTTGGTGAGTGTTTTTTTCCTATTGGAAGTTGGTATATAGGCTCTCTTATTTCCTTATTATCAGATTTGTCAGCAGAATCAGTGGATGTGGGTATGGTGCAAGCTCCTAGTGTTTTTCATGAATTTTTAGATGTATTTCCAAAGGAGTTTTATACTCTTCCCCCTCAATGTGATTTTCTATTTGGGATAGACTTGCAACATGGTTCACATCTGATTATGATGAATCCTTATCAGATAGAACCTTTAGAGATATAGTATTTGAATAATGTGATAGATGAATTGATAAAAATGGGATTTATCTGGACCAGTGTGTGATCATGGGGTGCTCCAGTATTGTTTGAGAAGAAGGTGGAGGATTATTTAAAGATTTTAATAGACTATCAGAGGTTGAATCAGGTAACGGTTAAGAATTATTACCCTCTTTAGAAAATATATGATCTGTTTAAGTAGCTAAGTGGAGTAATTTTGATTTTTAATATCTATCAATAGATTGGGTATCAGTAGTTGAGGTTGAAGGAGGGTGACATCCTGAATACTTCTTTTAAGTGCATGAATGGAATCATAGAGTTCATGGTTATTTCGTTCAGTGTTATAAACACGCCATCAATATTCATGGGGCTAATGAAATATCTCTTTCTTTAGTTCCTGGATAGGTTCATTATCTTAATCATTAATGATATCCTGATCTAATAGATATCATATGAGGACCATATTGGGCATCCCATGACTTTCTATGAGGTCCTTCAATACCATTATCACTATGGGAATATTTCCAAGTGCATGTTTTGGACACTGGAGGTGAACATCCTTGGACATGTGGTGTCTCAATACGGTGTAGTAGTGGACCCATTAAAGGTTGAGGCAGTTTTTTGTTGGGTAGTACCCATGAATGTTATAGAGGTTTATAGTTTTCTCATTATGTCAGGTTATTACCCTAGATTTGTACCTGATTTCCCCCAAGTAGCAGCTTCATTGATGGTTCTGACCAGAAAGGACAAGGCCTTTGTATGGAGTCATTAGTTTCATGAATCTTTCATGTACCGGAAGAATGATATTGTCACTGATCCAGTGCTCTGGTTTCTAGAGTAAGGGGTTATGTTCATGGTTTTTGTAATTCTTCCTATTTATTCATGGAATGAGTGTTGATTTAGTAATAAGATGTGATCTCTTATGGGTCTATGCAATTACATTCCCATGAACATAACTATTCCACCAATGATCTAGATATATTAGCAGTCGTGTTTGTGCTAATGTTGTGGCCGCATTACTTCATTGGTGAGGGATTTTTGGTCTCCACATACGATAATATCTTGAGGTATATCTTTTCTCACTGAGATATCAACATATGGGAGTGAAGGTGGATGGATTTTCCCTAGGATTGTGACTTTGAGATATACTACACCTCAGGAATAGAGATTGTTTTATCTGATGCACTAATATAGAATTCATATAAGGATGGTGTTTGGGAATATGTAGATGCTTGGAAGGAAATAGAGGAGTTATCCACCTTACACATGGATGCAGAAGTGGATGGTGGTAGTGGTTTTCTATTTCTTGTGATAGTGCATTTGTCTCTTATGTAGAAGGTGGATGAGTCTCAATGGAGAAACTCATAGGTAGGGGAGATGTGTGATCCCATTGACCTAGGTGATTCTTGAGAGAGATGGTCATATGATGGTCATGATCAGATTCTGTTTCATTGGAAGATGTCATTTCTAATGGAAATTCATGAGGAAGTTCTATGTGAGTTACACAGCTCAACTTTAGAGGTAAACCCACGAGTTTATGAGATATATTATGGCTTGAGTCTGCAGTTTTTTGTGGCCTAGGATGAAGTGGGTAGTGATGAAGTTTTTAGAAATGTTCTTACTGTTCTAGTAGTTGAATGATGAGAACCGTGTTCCTAGTGGGTTTTTGTAGCCATTATATGTCCTTGAGTGGACGTGAGATAAAATCTTAATGGAGTTCATCGTGGGGTTACTCAGGGATCCAATAGGCTATAATGCTATCTGGGTAGTGGTGGATCGGCTAACAAAATCATCTCATACATAGGGATCAAAGATTTAGGTGCAGTGGATGACTTTTACAGTAGGTATGTGGATGAGTTTATATGGATTCAGGGATTTGTGAGGTACATAGTCTCATACTAGGATACACACTTTACCCCATGAGTTTGGATGGGATTCCAACTAGCTTTTGGAAATTAATAACACTTTAGCCCCACTTTTCTCCCTCAAATAGATTGGTAGACATAACTAACCATCCAGATGTTGGAGGACATATTGATGGAATGAATCTTAGATTTTGGTGGATCTTTGGTGTGACATTTTACCTTGGTACAGTTTTCTTACAATAATAGTTATCACTCTTCCAGTGTCATGGCTCCGTATGAAGCTTTATATGGAATACATTGTCGTTCACCTTTGTGCTAGGAAGAGGTTGGGGAGACAACTATTATTTGTCCCGAGGAGGTGCAGATCATGAAAAAAATGTTCCCTCCTGTTCGTGAGAGGATGAATTCAGAACAGCATGGGAATATGTCGAATGTAGATCGTAGGAGGAGGCCCTTGGAGTTCATTTTTGGGGACTATGTGGTCTTGATGTTTTTTCCACGATGTGTTAATCAGTCATTCATTAGATGGAGCAAGATTTCTCCGAGGTTCATTGAACCCTTTGAGGTGTTGGGATGAGTTAGAGAAGTGGAATACTAGTTGGAACTGCAAGTATAGTTGGAATAGATCCATCATGTGTTTTACATCCCTAAAATTCATCTGTAGCTTCACAATTACTCTCATGTCATTGAATGGAAAGAGTTGGATATAGAGGATGATGCAACATATGTGGAACAACCAATAGAGATCCAGGATCATCAGGAGAATGTGCTAAGTGGGCTAACCATTCCTTTTGATCATGTGTTGTAAAGGCATGGTGGCCCGGAGAAGAGTACTTGAGGGTGGGAAGCACATATTCCTGCCCAGTACGCATTGTTTTTTAAGTTATACCTCGTTATGTCTTTCATTATGATGTGATGATTGAGCATTGTTTTCTATCAGAAACTTTTTTCATTAATATGTAATGTATGATGACGTCCTGGAATTTGGAAAGGGTATGACCATATTCTTAATTGAGATGCATTAATTGATATGTGATTAAACTCATGTGGGTGATTCAGTGCTGCCCAGAGCAGATAGTATCTTGACATTGATGAAGGAATTACCTGATTCATGTGTCCGTACATTTTGGTTAGGGTGATTGTGAGGTGTGTCTTCTAGTCATTTGATGGTAGTATATGTGGGAGGATATGTTCTTGGATGTCTAAATTTCACATTATCTTTGGAACCAATGGGGTGGTTTATCGATGAGAGGTATCTTACTAGTTGGTTGTTTGGAACCCTCAGTCTTCTCTGTTTTCATTTTAATTATTGAGGGTGATAAGATTTTAAGAGGTATCTACTGTAATGGCCTAGACCCCTCTATTCCATTACTTTGTGAAAATCTATTCTTTGAGGTGTACTGGTAATCCACGGTGACTCGTGTCAATGAATCACATCGGTGACTCGGTGTCGGTGAGTGGCATTGGTTAGTCATGTTCGTGACATGATGTCAGTGAGTGTTGTTAGTGAGTGGCATTGGTGAGTGGTGCCAGTGTGTGGCCTCAATGACTGACATCTTTGAGTCACTTCAATGAATCGGAATAGGTTAGTGTCATTGGTGACTGGATACAGTGAGTCACATCAGTGAATCGCTTCGGTGACTCACATCGGGGACTCGCATCAGTGACTCACGTTAGTGACTCAAGTCGGTGACATGCGTTGGTGGGTCACATCGAGGAATTGTTGTTTTTGAATGGAGTCGGTGATTGGTTTCAGTGAGTTGCATCAGTGAGTCGTGTCTGATACTCGATGATGGTGAGTGGAATCAGTGAGTGGATGTATTGAGTCGCATCAGTGACTCGTTGTTGGTGAGTGGCCTTAGTGAGGGGTATTTCTGATTCTCATAGGGGACTCACCCAATGGTGAGTAATTTTCATCATTCCCCTTTTTTCCAGTTTTCCCCACTAACATTTTGTTTGATCTAAATCATATTTAAAACCTTATTTTACCCATTCTAAAAAAATTTGAGGCATATAACTTATATATTTAATATCCTAATGCCCCATACATATTGAAATGTCTATACTGTGTGGTCTTGTCTACAACTCGACTTTTAAGTACATTGAAATCATCTCGCTTCCATTGATATATGATATATCCTTTTCTTAGAAGATATCTTCTCTTCCTTTAACTCTTCCATTTTCTCTTGTGGTGCCAATATCCTTTCTTCCCCATGGAGTCATATGTTGTTTATGTCCTTAAGATCCAGTTCTCCCACGGAGTTTTCAAGCTACTCGTGCAACCCTTGTTTTTTTGCACAAAGAGGACTTTTTGTTAATTTGTTCTTCGAGGGAGGGATCCCATCATCTCTTTTCATTTTTATTTCATGCGGGGTGGGTGTATGAATGTTTTCTTCTGATGATATAAGAGTTTCGAATAAATAAATATAATTGAATTATTTTAATATCAATATACAGGGGCAGAGGAGAAGTGAAACATGCTTATGTTTTATTGGTTACTATTATTGTGATCTTTATAGGCTATATACCTTCTAAAAATCATAGTCACTAGTGGACTTTATTTTTACATTTTTTTGTCTTTGGAAGATTATTATTTATCCTATGTGAATGACTGAATGAATATGAAATTGGTTAATTACGTATATTAGGATAGATAAATGGATGCACCATAATCAAACTTGTTCTTCGATAACCATGGTTTATCAAAGTGGAATTAAAGAATCAATTTTTTATGTTTGAATACACTTTTCCTGGTTTGGTGTGGTTTTGTTCTGTGTGTATATTTTTTCTATATTATTCATGTTATAATTTTTATGGTGCTGCTTTTTTTGGGGACTCAGTTGTGTTTTGGGTAATATGGGTGGTGAAATGGTATCTTAGGTTTATATATTGATTGATTATGAAATGAATGGGCAGTGGTTGGGTAGAGGGGCTGAATATTTGGGTTGTGCTATGATTATATTACTGGGTGTGGTGTTGTTTTGTAGAAAAAATTACAAGTATGGTTGTAATGAGTTTTGTTTGTGGATTTCTTATTGATGGAAAGGAAAAGGTGTCATGACATTGAAGAATGATAATGGAAGTGGTTCTCTTGGTTTCTAAGTGGGAAGGAAGTGTGAATGGGTGTTTTTATCATTGTTTTGTTCATCTCTTTGGATTGGTTATGAGGATGGTTTTGTGGTTTGATTGTTAGTTTCATGGGGAAGAATGTAATAACTATTAAATTCATAACAATTTCAAAATGATTGGGTGATAAATGGATATATTTTCTCAACTTCAGAAGAGACCATCATTCATCCTGATACATACACATAGAGGGAGTAGAAAAGGTTGGAGTGTTATGGGTAGTTGTTTTCTTTAGAACCCAAAGGTTGGGATGAGTTTTTTCACTTTTATATACATACTTTTACATTATTTTTATTATATATTCACCCCACCCTATTTGAGAAATAAATTCCAAACATCCCCATTGTCATGGGGGAGGGTGTATTTCCCAAACATCTTAGTGGGAGGCTAGATGGTTGGCCTCCCACTCTTCCCTTATCCCTCTTCCAGGTAGAGATATCCCAAGAATCCTTGGAAAAGTTGTGGTTTTTTAGGCCTAGGTGTGTGAGGGAGATTTTTTTCTTCTGTTGTTTTATCGGGATTTGTTGTGGTTGTGAGGGTCAGGTGTGTGTGGGCTGGATGTAGATTGATTTCTTTAGAAGAGGTGGGAGATCCAGGATGTTTTCTATTATGGTGTGAGAGTGGACAAATAGTGGGAATGTGGTGTGGTTTACCTACCATTGATGTGCCCTATATTACATTACATTACTTTCTTTATTTTGTCAGTGTTCCTTTGGTGACGTTGCTGTTTTTGGTTTCTATTGTTTTCTCACAGGGGATTTAGTATGCTTCTCCACTTATTCATGAAACTTTGTATTTTCCCTACTAACTATACTTGTGTGATCTCCCTATGTATATAGAACTTCTTTTAGGTTTCCTGTAGGACTACATGGACCATGATTCTCATTACTAGCTTAGAGAAGGGGACATTTGTTGCATCCCAACATAGCTTTGTTCTTTTGTTTTTTACTTTGGAGAATCTTGTGTTGTAGTGGTTATATTTTAAACATGCATGTGAGGTGGATTTTTAATTTATTTAATATATATCTATTGGAGTTTTTTTGTGGTTTATCCATCTTATCTCCTGATCTGGTTACTATAAAAAGGATAACACCTCGCAGTTTTTGAGATTTATATACGCTTGGTGATGGTCACCACCCCAGGGCATACAGAAGTTGGGACTCGGGGGGTCAATATGTATCCTCTATAATTTCCAGCTCTGGAGGGGAATCATTGGAGGGATTGGTATGTAAAACCATTTTATTTTTAAGGTGTTTGGATTGAAATTGAATTTATTATAATTTAATATTTTTTTAAATTCCAAAAGTACCCCTCACCTGGATTATAAAAGGGATCCTCCTCCCTAATTTATTTACATCACATTGAGCCTTTAATATCGACCATCCCATTCTAATTTACCTTCTAAAATTACCTTGTCACATTCAACTGGTTCTGGTCTTCTCAAAATACCGACTATGTCGTCTATAAGAGGAGATCAAATGGAACTTCTCTAAAGAAGATGTGATCTTCTTTATTGATTCGTTTATGATTATTTTTTCTTATACTTCATATTCATATGTTGTTTTAATTTTAAAGTAATAACTAAAATATCAATTATATTCTATGAAGTAATTATTATTATAGAACAACCATATTTGGCCTTTAATCCATTTTATAAAAAACAAAAGTACCGCACAAGCGTACATATAGATTATTGTCTCCACGCTATGGTATAATATTTTTTTCATCACAAATTTATATGGATAGATATAATGAAAAAAATAATATATATATATATATATATGATAATTATGGAATTATTTTGATTCTTTTAATTAATATACCATCCTCTTCCATACCATTTCAACATGATGGTAATGATACCATCGCTCATGCGTACGTATGCTCTACAACCTCCCTGACACGATGTGATTAATTTTCCATGTTCACCACTCAAGAATGATTATATAAATATATATAATGAATAAATATGATATATATTACCTTACTATCATTTTTTAAATGATTTAACTATATCCTATTCACAAGAACATTGAATTATATGACAAAAACATGCATAGAAAAATGAATTACATAACAACCAAAAGAAAGGAAATAATTAAATTCTATTAACAATCACATAATAAGATAATATAATAGAAATATATATAATATCATAAACATGAATATGGTTATGTAATAAATTAATAACATTCTTTAAATTCTTAAAAATGATGTTCAAATATGTACGATGAAAATCAAACCAAAGGTAATGGATTTTTATCTCACTTTTAATTCTGTGGGATACATGTCTTATACACTACTTATATCTTTTGTGTGGTGTATATACTTACCATTAATGTCTTTTATCACAATTTATATAAATATTATTGTATTTTCATATCTATAATGTTTTATGTTTTTATGGGGCATACCACTCTACTGATTAAAATGTGGTAAGGGTTAAATTCACAATCTCATTATTATTCGGAATAGTTTATAAGTATTTATTTGGGAAAAATTATTTTCCACATCCATGTATCTTATAGAAATTTTAGAATTTATTTTCATTATTATTTTTAAAATTTTAAATTCACTTATACCCATGTTTTAGTTTTTACTAAATGGAATGAATTTAATATTTTGTCGTTTTCCCAATGAGGTACATTATGTCATTTCAAGAAAACATATGGAAAGATGGTTTAATAAAATTATTTGGCATGAATATATTTTTCTGATTTCATTACATCATAATTACTACTAGAATACATTATAATATTTTATGGGTTTTTTTAAAGAAAATTGATTTTTATATTATTGTGTAGTATTTTAATAAAAGAAAATGATTTCTAGAATAAAAGACATTTTTCTCCAGAATTATTTTCAAGTGATCTCTCAAAATTATTTCCTATATGTGATATCATTCTTCAAATTATTATTTTATGATTATTTTGGAATGATATTTATGAAACTAATTTCATTTCCTTGTATAATTTAATGATGGAATTATTTTTATAAAACTCATTGATTTTATAGGTTTTATAAATAAATTAGCTTCTTATGGGGAACATATATATGGTTTTAATTATGTGAAAAGTGGAAACTATATCTCCATCCAATGCATTAGGTAAATTTCTTTATATCATGATATAGACTATACTATAATGGTTTGTAACCTCATTTCAATAATATAGGGATGTAATGAAGACTGAACTCGGTTCACTAAAGTATATAGTCCACAATGTTGGTCTTGGAAATGATCCTAGACTAATAAGGATGTGATTTTCTACGGTTATCTGTATTCCATAAATTCAAATTTATTATGTTATACTCTAATTGAATATTTTATTTGATTATTTATAAACTTATATAGTTTATTCTGTGACAAGATATCATGATCTTTGATAAGCTGGATATGATTTTTTAGATATTTTTTATGTTCTGTTATCTTATTTTTATGATATGAATAATATCTCATTTTTTTACTGTTACTCGGAATTTGAGATCATCCTTTTATTATGTTTTTTCCATAGTATATAATGAAATATTTTAAGTATTATTTTTCAAAAATAGTTCAAGTAATTAATGAACTAGACAGAGATGATTTATATGTTATATGAGTTAGTTGTTTATGTTTTCCAGTTTCCAAATATACTAAACCTACACAGTTATGGCATGGTTTCTTTATATTATGTAGTTAATATTATTTTATTTTATATGTTGTATCTATGTATGATAATTATGTTCCATTATATATAACATAAATATAAATATGAAATTTGAGATTTATTTTGAATCTATTGGCTTTATTTAATATCTATTTCAATGTGTGGTGAATATAAATTTCACTATCTCATGCGACAATCATTAATCTCATCAACTAATGCCATTATATTTTATGAAATTAGATCAACTATTTTCATTATCGAAACCCACTGAGAACTTCAATAACACCCACTGTATTTTATTTCAATTCCCATTACATACCAATTTAATTAAAAATTCAGTATTCCCTTTTTCCCATTATTTTCATTCCCAATATATCCCCTCGTTGTTGAAAAAAATACAAAGGCATAAGAAATTAATGATAATCAATTAATACACTAAAATACTATTTAAAAAATTCATATTCTACTAAACATGAGTGAACAATTAAATTAATTAATCTATAATAATTAAAATTTTATTCATCAGCAAGTTATTATTTTTATTAAAATTGAATTATCCAATCCCCCCCACACACACACATAAATTCCAAATTAATTCATTGAAAACAATAATGAGAAAATCTAGTAAATATAATCTAATAATGGAAAATGAAACACATTCCAAAAAACTATTTTCATATCAAATGACAACATATGGAAACATTCCTAACCCAACTTGTCCCCAATGGTATGATCTATAAACTTTTAAATATGATTTATCTCCTTTTATTATGAACACAAAGAATTTTTATCATAAATATCCTTTATGAATACATGAATAGGTTATATATAACTTCCATGATAGAAATATTATCCTTATATACCACTTTCACAGCACTCATAATTATTATTGTTCCATTGAATTCATCAATTTCATTACCATATATAGAGTAAAATCAATATGGGAATAAGTCGGTTATTATTTTTTGAATTAGTGAAGGAAATAAGGTTGAGGGTTTCTTATCAACCAATATCAATTGTATTATTTTTATAAAATGTTTTGTTTTCCATTTAAACTTATCTTGGTGTGAATTTTTTTTAAACATGTTAGAAAACATTTCTAAAATTTTTTTAATATATTTTCCATATGAATGGTCAAAAACATTTCTAATGTGTTGCTAGATGAAGTGATATAAATTTCCATAATCAATTTAAGAATCTTTTTTAAAGTCGGAGTATTTTAATTGATTCTTATTGTTGTTAATAAAAAGAATAAATCCTGGATCTGTATTGGAGATTAAAATTTTCATAAAAAGTGATAGAATTAAATTAATTTCAGTGGGTGATAGTTCCCATATGTAACATTCAAAACTAAGGTGATGAAACAAAGAGTTTTTGCTAATTGTTTCGATTTTAATCAAGGGGAATTGTATAATAGTTACATTAGAAAAACATGGTTTTATGTTGAGAGAGTAAAATTCAAAATTTTACTGGGTGGACCAGGGAAATTGTTATTAGTCTGAGGTTTTCATAAAATCCTCACTACTGAATTTTTACATAGTGGTAAAAAGTGTTAAAAGATGTAACAAATTGAAGAATAAATTAATAAGAGTGGATCATGAATGTTATGAAAATTTAATTCCTTATTTTCATTACCTATTTAAAGGTATTAAAGTATATGAGTAATGTCATATTCTTATAGTAATGAAAAGGTAATCCAGGATTTTCCTGACATAACTATTGGTACTAAGGATAGCTTGTCAAAGCTATCTGATAGAGGAAACCCGAGCAGAGCGCAGAACATAAAATAATTAAGTGAATGAATTATTTATATGTTTAAATAATAAAAATTTATTAAAGTATTTATATGTTGAAATAAAATTATTATAAAAACATAAACTCAAATATTTTTGATAGATAGTTTTAATGAAGTTACAGTGGAAATGTTTTTGTTACAGGTTGTATGAATTAGTATGTCTTACAATCATAAAGTGAACTACTATATGAGGGAATCAGATTGAGTCTATTGGATAAAGCTCCATTAGAATATGTTTTATTGAATCATTCCAAAATAATGAATTTTGATGATTATATTGTGTATTAAAAGTTTCATTGGACAGATGAACATCATAAAAACATTAACGATGTTATTAGATAGATGATTCCATGAATTTTATCTGGATGATTTATGTAGATGGATGGAGTGTATTGTAAGTAATAATTACACCATAAGGAATAATTCCAATAAATAAATCAAATTGGATTAGCTGGAGAAAATTAAAACAAGGTATATCATTCGTTAGAGAAATAGAATATGTTTAACAAATAGTGAATCAGTGCACTATACAAACATCTACCAGACATGGTTCTTTTGATAATATTTACATGACTTTGTATATCCCCTAAAAATTTCGATAACAAGATGATCTATAAATGTTTTATATATATATGAGATAATTAGGTCCTATAAAGTTCCCAAACACTAATTTTAAGGATCTTTAATGATGTTTCAAAATGTAATAGTCTTCATGATGTTTTATGAATAATCTAGAAGATAAGAGAAGCCTTATGTGATTTTTTAGTGCAGAGGGAGATTTAAATTTTTAGTTTTTACTAAGTATGAAAATGAATGGATTTTCCTAATTTTTTTCAATGAGAATGCCTATAAAAGGGGGTGAAAGTATAATTTCTTCTAACATTTTTCACCCATACAAATAAGACGATATAATAAATTTTTTTGAGAAGTACAGTTTTCCAACCAAACTGGTTGAATAAAAGAGGATACCAGTTATAAATATCAAACAACTGATTTGGATCTAGGATACCAGTTAGGGGGACATATCATAAACATCAAATGAAGGATTCATTCCAACATACTGAATATTAATTGTATCATACAATGATTCTAAACATATTAGAGGCATCATTGTTTTTGTTTATGAAATAGATCATATATCAAAGGCATAATTTTAATGTGGTGGACCAAACTAGATCTACTAGATATAAGGAAAAAGTAACATCGTATATATATACTAGAAAGACATATTAGATATAAAACTTCTATATAAACCTTTAATGAGATATATAGAAAATTTTTACTTATTTTTATATTATAAATATAAGAAAATAATTTTAATAGACAGATGTTGGTATAATCATAAAAAATTGGTAGATAAAAGGAGTCTAATGGGATTTGAATTATTTTATACACATTTATATTATAGTTAATTTCCTAGGGAAAAAAGGTGTTTCCATTGCAAATATGTTGTCACCAACACTGGGGGTAAACCATGTAATTATCTTGTCTCATGTATTACATTCATATATTTTCATACTTGTGAGATTACTATAAAAAGTTTATACGGATAAAACTTTACCTCGTTATTAGGATTATTTTTTAATAGAATTAAATTTATAAAATATCACCACTTATTTAACCCCCCCCCCCTAGTAGTTCTAGTAATCCAATTTAACATCATATTTTATAAAATAATGTTCCCCCTTATCATATCCTTATCAGGGAAAATGGAAACTCAGGCAACAGTAGAGGTATTCCTACTATGAATGGGAAAATAAATTTGAAAAATATAATGATCCACTATCATTAATCTGATGGATTCAAGGTAATATTTGTAACAATATTTGGGTTTACACCCAATAAAAAAATGTTTCCCATATGATGTTTTCTAACCAAAGAAATATTGTGGTTGATGGGAAATATAGAAATGATATTTTAATATCTTTCTATGAAAGTTTTGTAATGAAAGTGATGGGTCTATAAACTACTAAATAAACATGGGACATAGTTTAATGTATCCTTAATGGAAATTTCATAGTAGTAAAAAAATTTACAAATCTATTGTAGCAAGTTAAAATATATTATAATGCAAGATCATGAAATTGTTAAGTAATTTATCACCAGAGTAAATAAATTTTTTGCAACACTGGAGGATTTAGAGATATCTTGGAAGATTCATCAATTGGTAAGACCCTCATTCCAAACTTCCCTCATAGTTTTGATTCTAAAATTTATACCTTAGAAGATAAAGAATAATTATCTCTTTATTTATTAAAAACTATTCTTCTTGAATCATATGTAGGAAATATGGATCATTTAAAAATAATATGAATGACAAATATACTTTTAAAGATATGATAAAAGTATAAAAACATTATTTTTATTGAAGGATTTATGAGCATAGTGATTTATAATATAAGTAATATGATGAAATGAATTTAAAAATTAGGTCACTTATCTCAAAAAAAATTATTGGAGTGATGAAGGAAAATATACAGGAAATTATCATCATAAATGTTTTTACTGGGATGGAATTGGGAGATTTTTTATGAGTTTTTCTATGTAAAAATTTACAGAGAATGAATATGATTCTATAGAAAAAACTCATTGGAATAAATGGAGATGAAATTTTATTAAAGATATAAAATCCAATGGAAGTATGAAAAAATTCATTACAAATAATAGTATAATTTTATTGAGTAATAAATTTGAAAAAGATTATAATTATAGTAGTTCTTTAGAAGATGAAAATATCAATAAGTTCATAGATTACATCGAAAATTTTGAGAGAAAATTATTTTCCTAAAATAGTGAAAAAGAATCAGGGCAATAAACCAATATAGAATAGCATTTAATTTTATAACTAATGTAATTTCATGAGAAAAATAGAAAACATAAGAAAAAATTATAATTATGAATAAATTTGGTGCAAAAAAATAATGCTGAAAAATAATATCTTCCTAAAAAAGAATATGTGTGTATTGAAGAGGTTTGGAACCTGAAACTAAAAGTTTATGAACAAGGATAGATTTTTGAATATATCAGTAAGAAAATTATTTCTACAGTAAATGAGGTTTATAATAATCAATGAATATTTCATGATTTTTAATGTAACTTAAAAATATATACAAAAATGTACAAAATTCATCAAAGGTAAAGGATAAAACATCTCCAGATGATGAAAAAACTCATTCTAGGAATCAGTTGAAATCTATAACCACTAAATATGAAAATTCATATTATATTAATAACATTATAGTTTTTGGAATAATTTTTGGGAAAACATTTATTGAGAGGAAATGTGAAAAACAAATACCTACTAAAAAAGGTGAAAAAAACTCAATGAATATGGTTCCACATGAATAATGAGATTAGTTATTAATTTTTTTAAAACCATAAAAAAATATCTAAAGAGGATGATCTTTCATTTACAGAAGATAAATATTTAGTAGATATTTTTTGTGTTATGGTATACATGGAAAGAATTAATGTATTTTTTTGTAAGCGATGTCACTTAAAAGTAAATAAAATGAAAAAAGGGGCAGTAATAGTGGAATAAAAGAGATTAAAATTCCTAATAAATTAGAAGAAAGTATAATCATCATATTCTAGAATGTTTTCAATGAAAAATTGATTTAATTACTTGTGGAAAGTTTTTGGAAGATATGACCAACTAGATCACGTTGCTGAAGAATCTTTCCCCACTCTTTTTTTACATGCTTCCTACACACAGAAGGAAAATGAAGCTAGAAATAAGAAAATTATGGAAAGAGATTTTGTTGTTGAGTTCACTCTAAAATTCTGAAAAAGAAAAAAAACGATGGATTCATGAAAGTCTTTATTCCTCACACATGATAGGTGATATAAAAAATAATTTTTTATAAAGAAAACGAAGGTATATCTATTAATTTCAAAAATTATAGTTCCATAAAAATTAGTGGAATTTGAATATTTGATATTAATGGTAATAGTATAAAGTCAAATGATGTTTTATTTTTTGATGGGTTCAAACACACCTTTGTTAGATTTATCCAAATTTGTAATGATGGTAAGAGAGTTATATTTAGGAAACATTTCTAGATCATCCAATGTTTGAAAGATTGAAAATTAGTCACTATGTGAGAAAGAACTAATAAAAATAATTTCAATGTGGGATATCTTTGTAACTTATGTAACATAAGTGTTGAAGATGAATATATTTTTTTAGATAAAAGAAATGGTAATCTTGGATAAAAAAGTATAGTTAAACTTGATAAAGTAAGTGTTTTTTAAAACATAAAACCACTGGAAAATAAATATTCTTCTATTTTTAAAACATGTTTAAAATCGAATACTAATAATGTAAGACAAAAAATTAACATTAAATATAATAGACCTCTTGATATCATTAAATTTTATATTTTTGGGTGATGAGACATAAATCAACTAAATGAGACATTTACTTTGTTAATTAAATTTATTAATTCACTAAAATTAAAAATGATCAGTTTATGAAACATAAATCATATGATATATAAATATTTAGGTATTTTAGAAGTTATGTTAATGGGGAGAGGGATTTTTATACACTAAGTTTGGGAACTAATATTGGAAATAAGTGAAGAGGAAATGATTTTGAACTATATCTAGAGAAACATTGAATGAAACACCAAAGTAGTGATACATATAATACGAAAAAACTAGATTGGATGAAATGAAAAAACAGAAGTATAGTAGAGATATGATGAGCCATGATAACTGAATATAAAATTTCTTACTTTTTCTCGAGAGAAGTTTTCAGTGCTATTATTCATGTACAAAACATTTATTTGTTGAGGACATGATCTTCAATGAGTCTCTATGAGATATAGAATAGAAAAAATACTTTATTGAGATACTTAATGTTTTTTGGGTGTCCTTACATAATAATGGTAAAAAAAATATTGATCTTTCCATGTTTAATGAAAAATAATAAGAATGTAGGTTTATGTGATATTTATCCAACAGAATAGGTTACAAATGTTGGAATAAATGTTTAAAAATGTTAGTGGATTATTATGAAATGTCAACCAACAATATAATACATAGATATTAAAACATATTATATTAATATTCATTAGATAACATAATTATATATTCCCAAATCATATAAGTCCAGTATATTTGGAAATATAGACACATAAACAACTGGTTCGTGAGTAAACCACGTCATATCCCACAATGCTATTCATAACTAGTACCACTATTTTAAATATAATACATAATAGATTTTCATCATATCCTGGGGAAAGTAAACATATTAAAAGATGATATTATAGGATCATTAAAGGTAAGAAAGGGAGATATAAACCTAACCTAAGAATATCGGTATGAGAACATGAGGGTAATAATTAAAAACCATACCCTTCATATAAATGATCATAAAATTCTATCATGGAGTAAATCCTTGAAGTTTATAGTACATGAATAATAAAGTAATAAAAGAACATAATCAATTAGAATCTAAAAATTTCATAAATTATATATTTTCATTATACACATAATATTATAACGTTGATTACTAGAAACAGAATTACTCGTTAAGTTACAGATATTAAGTTGAGCCCTCCCATAAACTTATAGATATAAAAGGTAGGTCCATGCATAATTTGATTCAAATGAAATCCAATTCCATGAGTAAAATTATGGGCATGAAATCATATACCATGCTTAATCTTATTATCATAAAAACTAGTTCCATTCATGAAATTATGAACATTAAACCAGGTTTCTGCATAACATATTTACTCATGCATTATACGTATTTATCAATTGCATTGGAGGGATATATAGTTATGGTCCCAACAATTAAATAATGAAAATAATATATATGTCTACCATAATATCATGAATCCTTCCTCATATCATAACCCATGGAAATGAATTGGGTTTCATTATCATCTTATTATAGCATAACATGTAGAAAAGAATCAGCTTTCATAAACATCTTGTTTACGTAATCATAAAATATCTTTAGAAAGGGTAAGTATGGTATCATTAAATTATATCCCTATTAAATCATAAGTAACAAAGAAATACCATAAAAATATTCATAAAACATTCTTGAAGAAAATATCATTTCCATTTTGAAACCACTTCTTAAAAATTTAAAAAGGTCACAAATATTAATGCAAAAAAATTTCATTCAAATTGGACTTGAGAATTTTTAAGGTAATCTTAAAATCATTTAATTCTCTTTGAGGTAGGAAATCCCTTTCATTTCATATACATTAAAAGAAATATTCTTTTCACATTATATATTAATGTCATACGAACATCATTCAGAAAATGATAAGAGGAATATTATTAAACTATTTAAAAATAATAATGAAAGGGTAGAAAGGAATTAAATTTTTTTTCATAACAGTAAATACATTCTTGTAATTTTTTTAAAAAAACATGAACATGGAACATAATGGTTTTTTAATCGAAGAGATAAATAAGGTCAGTTTTACATAAAAGAATTATTATTCTCTTCTGATTTATAAAATCGGAAAAAATAAAAGTAAAAAATGAATTATCAATAAAAAATCATATGATATAAATATTCTTGTGTTTATTGTGAGATATATCATAATTTCTCATCATCTTAAACTTCATCATAAACCATATGGATAAACAATGAACTCGTATCATAAAACCCCTTCTACATTGGTAAATGTTTAATCATAATACCCAGCAATGAAATAAACATATATAGATACTAATATTTTATAATTTTAATGATAATAATAATAAAATTACTTCCAATTTAGTCTATAGAACCCCCAAAAAGAATGAGGGTTTAATATGTCTTGTGTCCCATGGAAATAATAGTGAGACCAAAATACCATACCTCATGTCCCAATTTTATTTGTAAATATTCAAACCTCCAATATAATATATATAGCTTTATTATAAATGTATTATAGAAACCTTATTCTATATAATACCATATATTATTTACTTATACCCATTTAATACCTATTAATTACTAATTATTTGTTAAAACCATTGTTTCAAGTAATAACTGTTTTTTTTTCATGTATGTTTTTGTTCAGAGGTTTTGTTTCTTGTACATTTATTATGGTTTCATAATCTCCAAAATATTAATCATTATTTTAATATAATATATACTAATTATATACATATTTATATTAACCTATAAATTTTATACATATAAAAATGAATTATACTGTTGATGGAGACGATAATCCATACTAACAAATGAACATTGTTTTCATTTTGTTAATGGACGGGATATAATAAAGGAAAATATTAATTATAAATTGCAGATTAATATTTATTTCATAGAAAAAATATTTTTTTTTAATATATATTTATTACAATTAATTTCAATGTAAAATTAAAAAAATCACATCTCTTCATGGATGAGGTAATTTATACATATGTTCGAGCGTCATTTTCATTTTTCAATGGACTAGAAGGTAAGAGGGTAGATTTCTTATTATTATAATAGAATTATATTTTCTTCATTAATTATATATATTTATAAATTAAATACATAATTATATCCATCTGTAATAATTAGTGATGGAAAAGGAAATATATTGGTTCGCAAGAAGGTAGTCTATCATACAAACGATCAAGGGTTTCATAATTCATTTTAGGGAAGATGTGATTGATATAGGTTATGATATTAACAGAATAAAATATGAATATATGTTAGACAATTATTTTTTAATATTATCATAATTTAAATATATTTTAAGAATATGTAATTAGAAATAAATAAATACTCTTAGATAAAAATGACACCTCTTCTTCTGAAAACCCTATTAGGTTAGTACCAAAAGCCTTATTGGGAGGGTTTCTGAATCAACACAAGGCCTCTTGGGCATGTTATGGGGATTAAGGAATGTATTTTTTATGTATTTTTAATAATAAAATTTGTTTTATTTGTTGATATGATAGGATAGGAGGTGTACTTTTATAAGTGGTGGAAAGTCCCAAATTGAAAACCAATTGAAATTTTCCCGAAAGAATAAAAACTGATAAAGTAAATCCCAAGAAAATGACTCAAAATGACCATACATTCGAATTTGGAAAAATATTAGGTTTAAATTTGACTATAAAATAAGATTTATACATGTTTAATTATTAATCTTACCCTTATGATTTAGTTTATCCACCCACCCCTGATAAACCTATTTTAACATCAAACATTGTAAATAATTATTATTGTGTTTACAATTCATTTGGAAAAATTATTATGTTGAACTTATTACATAATATTAATTATTCATATTAAAAAATAGAATCTTTAGTAAAAATTAAATTCATTAAATTGGAAAATTTTATCTTAAAATGAACCCCACGTATCCAATAAAAACAATTTCCAAAGAAAAACTATATGTTGTGAAAAAAGTATTTATATAAAAATTCGACATGAAATTTATTCTGATAACCTAATTTATTTTAAGGAAAATAATATTTGACTAATTTTATGATTAAATTATTTTAAAACAAATTGTTACTTTTCTTAATTCTTTAAACAAAGAGGCAATTTTCAATATAAATCAATATTTCTCCCTACTAATTAAAAAAATTATCTCTTAAGAAAATTCTCAAAATTTCCATATAACATAAATTTGGCATATTAATTCAAAAAATGAAGTTCATTTTTTTAAATAAAATTTCTAAATTTTGAAAACAATTTTTTTTTATTTTTAGTTCTCAAAAAATATTAAAAAACATTTTTTTGAGAAAAATATATTTTCAAATCATATAAATATTATTCCAAAAAGATATTAGATATTTACGAATATATTTTATTTATCTAAAACCTTATGACTAATTGTAAAAATATTATTTTTATTCATACCTTACAATTTTAATGGTTTGGTTATAATGGTCATGTTTAACTAATAATACTTTTAATAGTATAATATGGATCATTACAACTCAGTGTTGTGTGAAACCCAAACTATCAAAGATAGTAAATTTATTTGAAAGAGTAATATTTTATAAAATATATTGTTATAAAATTCTACCCCCTTAAAATGAATTTATCCCTTACAATTCTATCACTTTTATACAAACAATAAAGGATAATTATGCCGAATTAAATTATATGACTCCCCACATAGCATCTTCAAGTTGGGGGTTTCACTACAGAACTTTCAACCGTTGAGTGTTCTTGTTTCATAGTACTATACCTCTATGATCTATAATATGCATGGTTTCTTTAGAATATAGATCACGATCCAATCTTACAACCTCTAAGTTATGTAAATGTGAAAGATCTGGTATTTACTTCTTCATGAGAGATATGTGGATCACATTGTGAACTTATGAAATGTTTGGTGGAACCAAAAATCAATAAAAATTGTTCCAACTTGATCAAGAATCTTGAAAGGCCCAATATACCTATTTATTAGATTTTAATTATTTTTGAAACTCATAACATTATCCTAAGGGGTAATTATAAGAAACACTTTCTCACCTACTTCATCTTCCAATTCACATTGATGATTATCAGCACAACTTTTCTATCTTCTTTGTGCTTCCTTTATGTTTTATTAAACTTTTTGTAACCTTATTGAATTTTTTTATTTATACCATGTCCCAATAAATTATATATTTATTTTAATCCTACCATGCTGAATTTTAGGACTTATAATCATATATGGATTCATAAAGATCCATTATTATGGTTGAGTGAAATATATTTTTTTATGAAAAATCTTCTATAGGAATGTGGTGATACCAACCAACATTTAATTCTAGATAATAATATATCAGGGAATTTCCTTGGGTTTGGATGGTTCTCTCAGACTGACCATCTATCTAATTATGTAATACAATAATGAAACTAAACGCTATATCTAGAGCATGTTTATGACTTCTATATAACTTCAAGGTAAACCTTGGATCATTATCAGATACAATATAATATAGTACTAAATGAAAAACTATCACCAAATTAATGTATATTATGGAAATATAATATCGGGATAAATCTTATTGGATAGTGATTAATTTTGTTGACTTCAAAATGTTATCAACTAAAACCCATGATGAATTTTTCCATTTATGTTATAAGGCCCCAGCCTTAAACCTTACTTAATCTTGAGTTATTACATGATTACACATTGAGGATCTTTTCAGGATTATAGTTTTAGAGAATTAGATCATAAAACATGCATTACATTCCACATATAAACAAAGTGGTTACATAAAGATAGTATTCTTCTTTCCCATCAAAGGAAACATTTTTAAAATAAAACATGGATTCTTTTTTGACACTTCCTTGACACTATCATCATATCATGTACCTTTCCCTTGACCTGTGAAAAAAAATTCAAAAAAAACTTGGGATGAGCATAAAAAGCTCAGTAAGGGATATAAAAATATGGAAAGGAAACATGGGTACATATATACATAAGAATGAAATCTTACCTTACCCATAAAACATAAGCACTTTAACATACCTCATCTAATCTTGAATAAATCATAGAAATCATAAGACATAAAGGTAACTTGAGGCATTCATAACATTCTTACGTAGGGAGTAACCCTCTTGGTTACGTTTGGAATACCCATCACAGTATATTCCCTAAATCTCTTCGGAGAAACCTTAACGTTTCACTCCTTCGTGTTACCCAATGCATTGGAGAGCTATATCGGGCTCACTCGCCCTTAGTCTATCACAGAACCACCCGTCTTCATAATAATACCCAAGAACCTCAACATAATCGTATCAAATAAAACATGCATAAAGGAAACATAACATTTCCACCTTTCAATCACAATATATCAATACAACACATTGATATAAAAACATTATGAAAACGATTTTCAATTCGAAAATAAAAGAAAATTAAAACATGGTATTTATTTTTTTCTTTTAAAAAAAGTATGGCTTGTAGAGGAAGCCGAAACTCAAATAACGGTCATGGCGGTGGAGAAGTCGTTGTCACCGCATACGTATGACAAAAACATTCCCTTTTGTCGTTTAGTAAAATTCTTCGTATAAAAAATATTCCTTTTGGATAAACGTAAAAGTCAAAGGGGTTTATACACCGTATAAAAGAAGGTTGTGTATAAAACAAAATATGCCTCAATGAAGGGAGATTGAGACGAAGTCCCATACCTCAGGTCCAACTTGACTCGGTCATTATTTAATCTCCTTAATAATAAACTTGAGTTAATTTCTACTTGTTTAATAACCTTTTTCAAGTTCATTATTCCTTTTATATCACTTATTTCCATGTCATGAACACTATGTAATTATTTAAGTTAATAACGGTCGTTTTAACGATCATTGGTACTTGAGTCAAAAATAAGCCCTTTATAATTACAATTTGTTCATGCACCCATTATATCCTTAATGGTATTCATGATGTAGATATCATATATTTCATATATATCCAGTAAATTCATGCATTTATAATATTACATAATCATTTAGAGGTAAGAAATGAAATGCACCGTTCATGGAGACGGTAAGTCGTACGTACGCATGAACGCTACTTTCATTTATATTTCGTATTTTATAGAATGAAATCATAATTATATAAAGGTATATTATAATTAAATTATAATATCATATATAATATCATAGTTCCATCCTTTATATGTCCCACATATGGTATTTAACGAATCAAATCACTTTGAGGGGGCGGTAGTCCGCACTTCCTTAAATGAAGATATCGCGTTTACCCATAATGGAAACCATAAAGGTATGCCCAAAATGAAAAATACATAAGATTAAGGAAAACATAAACATATTATATATCATATATAAATATAGTGACATCTTAATGGCCACCTTTGAAGGTGTTAAAATAATGTTGAACAATCATCATTTCGGGAGGCATAAATTCACCATCCACGGAAACAGTATGTCCTTTAACCATTAGATGTAGGTGTGTGTAAGTGTAGCTCGAATCCTTCTTATAAAAACATCCTAGTATATTGAATATACTGGATTTGTTACAAAATAAATTAATATAAAATATTTTAGGGGGTTGTATAAGCAAAATAAAACAAAATGACTCAAGTGAAGACATTACCTTAAAATCGGGTAACTCCATTTGGTCTGAGCTCAAAGGCTTCCTTGGGAAGACTTCTTCCCAAAGTGAGGCTTCAAGGAGTAATAGAAGGATGTGGAGAGACAAAATGGTCAGGTTTTGGCCGATCCAATGGCTTTGGGAGTGTGGGTAAGGAGGTAGAGGTTGGGGCCTTTTATAAGAGGAGAGGAGGGGCACTCTTGGAATGTAAAGAAATGTTACTTTATTTTAAAAGGATTTTTGGATTCAAAAGGTCCCACATTGATATAATTAGAGGGTAAGGTGATAATGTTTCGAAACCCACCCATAAAATAGGGTTTTTACATTAGTATTTCATAGATTTTACATTATCATTTCATTTTATTTAAATCCTTTATTAATGAGGTAATCGCTGCATCATCATGATGTCATAAATAATTTAATTTATTTAAAGTCTAAAAATTATATAAAAAAATAATATGATGTAGGAAATCTTTTTATATTTACAATGACTATTTATAATCAAAAATCTTACTTGTATAACCCCATGTAAAAATTGTTTTAGTAAAACATCTCTCGTTTGTCCCATTTTTACTTTAACATTAAATAAAAAGTTATTTATGTCATTTCCCAACCAAAGTGGCTCCATGGGGTCCCCAAGTTGACCCATGGATTGTCTTGGTCGGCCATGACACATCCAATGAGGGTAGGACATGGGTCAAGCTCATCTCATATTATTAAAACATTATTTTTACCTTAAACTACACTAATTACCACTAATCGCGATTAAGAATTTAAAAGTTAATATTCACCAAAAAAATATTTTAATCTCATTGAACCACATTTTACTGTTTAATGACAACCATGTATGTTGGATTTTTGAAAATCAAATCACAGAAGTGGCAAAGTTTTATTTAAACGAAAAATCAGTTTCTTTAACTACCACTTAGTGGTTTCACTATTCATCAAAAATTGAAGTTTTTTAGAAAGATACAAAAACTTCACCCTAAGCTATATTTGATATTACAAATTCGAAAATGATGTCTATTTTAAAAAAATAAAAACATGTAAGTTGCATTAATTAATTTAATAACTAATTCCCGCTGTCATGACAAATAGCGTGTTTTATGAAACAATAAGTATCAAAAGATTGACACTAGTTGAAGTCCAATTTCAAAGTGAAATTGATTCCAATGACCACCATTGGATAAAATGGTAAAAATATATTCTAATTTCACTTCCAAACCAATTGAAATGATAATCTAATAATAGATAAATTAGATTAAAAAGAGGTTTTGAATTAAAATATAACATTTTTCACTATTCATTAAAAAATAAACTTTATCGGAAAAATACCAAAAATTCACACAAAGTAAATTTTGATGTCCCAATCATAAATAATAAGTTTATTTTGACAAACATAGATTATAAAATTGTCAAAAGGTATATTTAAAAAGGTTTTGTCATCAAAAGGCAGTAAAACAATCTTTTAAGAATATTAGTGTATTCCATGCATAAGATTGTATTTATTTTCATTTTAAGCCTCTAAAACACTATATAATTCATTAATAGACGTAGATAAAAATATCTATTATTCATTACTTACTTGGGATGTTACATATGTGCTTTGGGTTGTCCAATGATAAAATCAAATGTTTTTTTATCCCATTTACATTATTGTATGGTTAATTTTTGTTACATACCCATTGAATTTTGTCTCTCAAACTTAGATTTCTAACATACTAAGAACAAAGATGTAGACTCTTAAATGTATCCAATCATTCCATCCAACCATAAATACCCTTTCATATCTATATACTTCTTTAAACTTCAATGATTAATTAAAAATGAAGAACTATGAACCTTCACTAGTATATCCTTCATTAAATCTAGTTTGGATTGACCAAATATATGGTTTTAGAACCTTATCAATTGATCACATTAAAGGTTAAACTCTGGAACATTTTTATCCTTCTTCAACATCTCTATATATTCCTTTTTTCCCTCATTAATCCTCACATTGATATATGGATGAGCACATTTTTTAGAAATATAATATTTTTTCCCTTTCATAAATATTACACATAGATTCTTTGAAAACACATAATTATGGGATCTATTTTATTTAACATAAATGATAATCTAGAAAGATCCTTTTGACTCAAGGAATAATCCTCATTGTTTTCTTTCCCCAGGTGATAATGTATTAAGTAGTCAAAATAATTAATTATATCCAATCATATTCTCTATTATATTTTTAACTCTTTATATGTGAATATATACTTTAAATTATTATGATAAGTATATATATATATATATATATCAATTTTTTCTCAATTAATATAACAACAACATATTTTTAATTCCAAAATAAAAACATCTTACTCCAAGTCATTAATTGGTAGTTGTTCTCATGATCCTTCAATTATCAAAATGCCTAAGTTATAACCATATCATTTTACAAAGGAATACAGCATAGTCCCTCCATTTAAGAATTACTATGTATTGAAAACCCTTCTATACTATAGGTTAAAGTAATTATAGTTGAACTAACAAACCATAACTTAAATTAATTGAAATTTTCTTCACATTCATATATCCAAAAGAACATATCACCTTTATGAGTTAACATAGTGACTAGGTTAGACAACCATGATAAATTCTTAAAAATCACTGATAATATCCTATTAAACCAAGAAAACTATGGTTCTTGGTCTTATATTTTTTATGGGATAATATTAAATAACATTGTTGTTTATTAGATATATATATACCCTCTATTGATATTATATGTCCTAAAATTATAATCATTTTTCCAACATTCACACTTGGTAATTGTTTTATACTACTACTCCTTCCTTAGAGTCTATAGAAAAAATCTCAACTGATATTCTATATCTTAGTTTCTAATATAATATATAATAATATTTTCTTTAAATACTTCCACAAACTAGTCAAGGCAATAAATAAATACTCTATTCATTAAATATATGAAGTTCTTGTTGCAATTTTGAAGACAAAATGGAATAATTTTATATTCATAGTTTCCATGAAGTATAAGGAAATCCATCATGGCTATATCCCCATTATTACACCTTAGTTGATGATATCCATAATGAAGTTCAATCATGGAAAAGATTTTAATTCCATATAGTTAATAAAACATGTCCTAAATACGGGGTAGATGATACATGTTATTGAATATGATCTTGTTTAGTTTCTTATAATAAATTCACAATTTCATCGGTCCATATTTCTCCATAATAAAATTAAAAGGTTCACTCCATGGTGAAAAACATGGATGAATAAGTACCTTGTCAATATTCTCCTAGTGTTTCTTCTTTAATTCCTATAACTCAATCAAGGCCATTCTATAGGGATTTTTTGAAATCATTGTTGCACTACGTTTGAATTCTATTGAGAACTAATCAACTCATTTTAGAGAAAAACTAGAAAAATCATGTCAAAAAATCCATAAAATATGCATGTCCTTGATGTTTAGTTTCTTCTAAATAATCTATGATAAACTTGACTTTTTAATTGGAAATAGAACTGATATAATGGATGTGATTTCCATCTGAAGATCATTATTATCATCATACTAATTTATTTTCATAGGTTGATTAAGAATATCAAACATGATGTCTATTCCTTATAAATATTTCTAGTATTTATATAGATAAACATAATAAATTAAAAATATAATATAAAATTCCACCATTGGTATAATATAAATATTTTCAAGATAAACATTCATAGAAACGTCAACTGAATGTGAGTCATAGACTTTATATTTTATTGTCATACCATTAGGGGTTTGAATTATAAAGTAACATATAATTTTTAGGTGGTATTTTAATATCCATTGAAAATAATTCATGTATAAAAAATTGGTAGATCCAAATTCAAATAATAAATTAATAGTTTTATATTTGATTGTAAGTATACCTTTCATTATTTAGTTATGTAACCCATCATAATCTGTTATCACATTATATTTCCCATTATCACTAAAATTAAGATGTGTTTTATGTTGACTGTAACCATTAAACTTTATATTTGATAATTTGTTATCATAATCCCCATAATCCATTCATTTGAAACATTGGAGAGCTTCTGCTTTATTCTCTGGAGATTTGACTCTATTCTCATTATTAGATATTATATCTCCATTAAATTGAATGTCAGCTACTTAATGACCATCCATTTTATACTAAAAAATTTTCAGGTCCCATTAAGATAATTTTCGTTATGTTTTCTTCAACACTTTGAGCATGAAGGGAATATAATATTTCCCCTCCATGGTTTTTAGAGTTAACTTTGAATTGCATATTTCTCTTCATATCACAACCCTGATATTGATGGGTAACTACAATCTCTATTTTCACCTTTATAGTGTAAAAAATAATTTTTTCATTGCTACCAAAGTTGCTTGTGGATAATTTAAATTCATGACTTGTTTTTAATAAACATAAGAATATATCAACCTTAATTTAGGTTTGGATGATAATTCAAGAAGTGTACCTTGTATGTGTTGTAAAATTTTTCTTATAGGTTAAAATAGATTCCTCATCTATTTATTTTAGATTAGTTAACTCGTTTTATATATTCATATAAAAAATATGAGGAATGTAAATATTGAAAATCAATTTCCATAAACTCATCCAACTCCATAAATTAAATTTCTTCATGTTCCCATGAATTCTTAATAAGTGTTCATCATTGATCTGTTTTTCCTTCCAAATGATCGACAGCCAAAGTGACTTTTTCAAGAAAAATCCCTGGAAAATGGAAAATATCTTTTCAATGGTACTGATCTATTTCTCAATATATGTTTTATAAACAGACCCACTAAAAAAGGTGGTTTTTTTCCTTATGAAGGTCTCAATAGAATATTTGTTCCTCCTTTGCTCGTTTGGAAGCCCATCATGATTCATTTCTTGAGAAAGCTTTGTGATCATATCAAATTTATTTTTCATTCAATAACCCATATCAATTGGTTTATCTAGAAGAAAATAATTTTACTTTCCCATGCATTCAGTATTAAAATGATTCTTTTGGGTTCCATCCATTGACAAAAACAAAAAGGAATAATGTAACAAATAATAATGAAAGTGGGAAACCTCATAACCCAAAAAAATCATTTATAGGATGTCTAAATAAAAACACCTATTTTAAATATACGTATCCTTGGGTTATACCTAGTTTAATCATTTTCATCATCTTACTCAAATCTCTTATGATGGTTTGTAATGTGTTTGGAAATTTTTAAAACATATCCCCTTGGAGTGTCAAACATTGTGTACATCAAGGATCGTTGTCACGCACTAGGCAAGTAAAATATAAATGATCCATTTAGGAAGTTATTATCCCTAATTAAATCTATTCTAGTGTCACATACCATCAAATTAACCCTAGTAACCTAATAACTAATCCAACACAAACTTAGTATGAATGGTGTTTTTGATCCCCAAGGGTTAGTGACTAGCACGTGGAATCATACAAAAAAGTAAGGGAATAATTTTTTCCCCTATCATTGTAGAAGAAAGACAAAAAATAGTATGTGTACAAAAAAACAACACAAGGGTAATAGTACTAGAAGCTTAATAACTATAACAACAAAACTACTATAGTAAAGTTATAGAAAAATAGAAAGAACTACCCATGTCCTAATAGGTGCACGCCACTGTGTCCTTGGATCAATAGTTAGAACCTCCAATTTGTGTTTCATTAACCCTTCTCAATCCAAGAATAAGATATGCTAAAAACACCAAAACAATCATATAGTGTGTCAGCTGAAATCTTAGTAGGGTCTCACAATTGATTCCATAATAAGAGTCCAATATTTCTTTAACAAATTATGATCTTTCAATTTATGTAAAAAGGTTTGGTATTTCAAAATTAAATTTAAAGAAATAATTATTTATATTTAAAAATATTTAAATATGTTGAACAAATTTCTTAAATATAAATTTAATATAAAATAGTATATATAAAATCATAAGCCATGTAAAATAGTTTATAATAACGGCATGTAGTCATTTCAAATATAAACAAGCAAGAAACATGGTCATGTTCCTAAAAGGTCATATACTTCCACGCAATAGGACTCTAAACAATCTTGGTGACACGGAAATATGAGTATACATGTTCCCCCTTCGACACTAGTCAAAAGAAATTCATCACCATCACGTCGTGGATGTGACAGGTTTCATTTCTATTTTAAATTGATGAAAATCCTAGTTTGTTATCCAAATAACTCACTAACTACCTAAGGATTGAATATTTTGTAATAAAAGATCATCGTTGGTAAATTTATATAAATACTAATTGAAATAAAATTCATCCCACTCTCTATTCCAAATAGTCTAATTTTCCATTTAAATCCAAAAAGTGATTTTTTAATCAAAACATTCCTTTTTCCAAGATAAAAACCAAAGGTTTCTATCAAAACATTTTTTATAAATTTTTCTTAGATAAAAATTTTAAATTAATTCAAAATTATGTTTTAAAACTCAATTTTACAATTTAAATTCCTCCAAATTCCATAAATATCAAAATTCCACCCTCATTCAGTAGAATTTGGGGTTTCCTCCAAAATTACTTCTAAAATATAGTTTCAAATCCACATACCTTAATTCAATAGAATTTTATTTTTAACAAATTCAATTTAAAAATAATAAAATTCCACATATTCAATTGAAATAAATATAATAAAATGAAACAATTTTTGGTTAATTAAATTGGCCAATAAAAATAGAACCACCTTTTCCATTTCCACAGAAATGAAAATTCGGAAATAGAACAGAACAGCAAGAATAAAAAAGAAAATGATCAAGGAAATAAACCTAGAAACATGATCCAATGACATGGAGTTTGGATCCATCAATATCATGGTGTTCTGTCCAAATCTAATAAGGGACTGAGAAAAGGACTGAGAAACATGGAGAATGCTTACCTAGAATTTCAAACTGCAACCGAAACAATGATCAATTGATGAAACAAATGATCTGAATGGATTTGAGGGATCTAAAATAACCTTTTAATGGATCTTGGGTTGAGAGAAAAGATATGTTGAGAAGAGGAAATAGAATTCTCATACAATCTTCATGTTTAGAAACAATACTCGAGACATTAAAATATGTGTAACCAAATTACACATCATGTATATGAAAAATCTAAAAATTCCAAAATGATCATTACGTTTTTTTAAACATATTTGTTATTATTTTATAATTTAAAGGTTGTGTAACCAGAATACATAGTGTGTAAATACATTGATGATAGCTGAACTAGTAGGTTTTATGCTAAGAATCCAACAAATCTATGACATCAGTATTATATGTTACCTCTCAATTCCTTATCATCCATACCCATACAATTAGAAAGCAAAACCATGACAATATATAAAAAACCAATCAGAAATGTAATAGTATGTTACAAAAACCCCACCATAAAAACCATCTCACCCCATAAATCCTATCAAGAGTTCCATTACAAAATGTTGAGGCCCCTTCTCTCCCATCAGTTCCTCTCTCTCCCACATCTCATGATTGTTATAATCTTGTTTCCACATCACATGAACTAAAGTTATAATCCTACCATGATGTGAATTTCTTTCAAAATCAACTATCCTGACTGGTCATTCAGTCATAGATAAATCGGGCTCAATATCTTGATTTCTCCAACTCAGATCATGAGATGAATCATATAGATACATTCTGTGATGAGATACATAAAAAATTCCTTTTATTGATTTCAAAATGCAGTGGAAGTTATAAATTTTAGGAAACATAAACCATCTTATCAACAATTCCATAACATCCCAAAAAATAATGATCAAGTTTCACTTGACTCTGCAATCCTTGCTGACCCAATGGGAGTGGAAATTTCAAGATAATCTAGTCACTAACTAGAAAATTCAATGGTTTGAGACAACAATCCTCATAAGATATATGTTATCTATTAGTCGTCACCATTCTATGATGAGACAACTAAATATTTTCTACTATAACTTTATACATGCTCGGTCCAACCAACGAAATTTCACTAATCTATAACCTTCATAATGAAGATCTACAAGGTCGACCGTACAAGGTCTCAACATGAGTCAATAGGATCATGGACTAGTAACTATTGTTTTATGAAAACTCAACCATCCCCATATGGTTATCCAAATCCCCAACAAATTTGATAATGTAAGCATGGATCATACAATCAATAATACATATATCTCTTTCTATTAGGACATCCGACTGTTGATGGCATGTCGTGCTCAAACGAACCTGAAATCCCAGTTCCTCTAGAAGACCTCTTCAAAAATGATATGTTAACTAAGGATCCTTATAAAATACAATCCCATATAGAACTCAATTTAATTGAAAAATCTTTTTAACATGGATATTTCCCAACTCCTCAACTTTGGTGGGATCATAATATGGTATATAGTGAGCAGATTTAGTTAGTTGAATGATCAAAACCCATATTCCATTATTTTGTCTCTAGGTACACAGAAACCCACCCATAATGTTCATTAATATCTCATCCCACATCCAATTAGTAATAAGAAGTTGTTGATGAAAAACTAAAATCTTCTTGTGATTGGTCTTAAACTGTTGGAACGCTTGACAGTGATAGAAAAATTCATCAATGCCCTATCTCATACCAGGACACAAGAATTAACACCCCATATCATAGAAAGTCTTTGTGGATCATGGGTGCACTACCCACTGGGAATTATGGAAATCCCACATAATATCACTCCTTACCACTGACAACAAAAAAGAGTTATTCTGATAGAATAGTATTACCTCTTTAGAGAAAACACACTTAAATATTGTATCCTCGCTATAAAGGGACTCTCTAATGCTATGTAACTCGTCATCAAGAATTTTTCTTAAATAATAATCTCCAGAAGAGAGGATTTCAATGTAAAAACATCCAAGGAAGCCTCATCCCCTGATTCCTAGACGTCAATATGCAACTGTGTAAAGATATCCATCATGTTCCACTCTTTCAATGATTCTTTCAATGAATGGGATAGACGTTTCTTGATCATATGATCTATAATGGAAATCTATTTCCCTAGGGTATAGGTTATGTCAAAGTCAAAAAAAAATTAGGTATTCCACCTAACACATCCAGAAAATATTAAGCTATTTTTTAGAGAGGATATAACTCAAGATCATATTATTTTATAACATGGTAAACTTACATCCATAAAATTATTGTTGCTGACAATTACATGTGTTCATCATATCTAAAATTTTGAGGTCATGGTTCAAACAATTATTCTCATTTTCCTATGTTTGAAATATATATAAGCAATGAAATGATCACCTTTCATTAGAACACATCCCAAAACTGAACCCAACACATCACAAAATACCACATAGCCATTCATGGCCTCAAGAAGAGTCAACACATGAGTATTATTCAAAAGATTGGAACAATAATGGGATGAATCCATTTTTTATGAGGTAAGAAGGAAGAAGGACTCTTTATCTGATAATATTCTCAAACAGGAAACGGTGGCTATAGAGAAAGCTCGGGTGAGATGGCTTCAGGAGGGGGACCGGAATACATGGTATTTTCATGCTTGCATCAAGGAACGCCGGCGTGTCCAGAGGCCCAATATCCGTAGGGAGGATGGATCTTTCTCCACAGATCGGGAGGAAGTTGGGTTTAGGATTAATTCAACTAATCAATCTCTAATGGTTGATCTTAATCCTACCATGGTAGGGGGTATCCAAGTGGGGATGCTTATATTTTTGAGGGTCTCTCCAACAGTGTTTCAGAGGGCATTGATGCTGAATTAAGGAAAATTCATGATGAGGATGAAGTGGATGAAGCGGCGTGGACCCTGAACCCGGATAGTTCCCCAGGGCCTGATGGGTTTCCTAGGTCTCTCTACAGGGATTTGTGGGAGATTATCAAAGGGGATCTAGTTCGGGCTGTTCAGGATTTCTTCCTCGGAGGGGATTTACCACGTATTGCATGTGCTACTAAAATGATTCTTATCCCGAAGGTGAATAATCCTCAGTCCATTGATAAATATAGACCCGTCAGTATGTGTAACTTACCATATAAGATCCTAGCCAGTATCCTTAATAAGAGATTGGTCATTCACCTGGATGAGTGGATGAATCTAGAACAACAAGGTTTCATTAAAGGGTGGTCAATTCAGGGTGTGATCGATCTAGTCCAAGAAATGATCAGTGGCATCAACAACATGTCTTTTGGGGGAAATTTGGTGGTTAAATTAGACATGAGCAAGGCGTATGATAGGATGGAATGGGGTTTTTTTATTAGAGTCCTGGCTTGTATGGGGTTCTCCAACTGAACTATAGACCTCCTTTTACATTTCTTTAGCTCAGCCTAGATTTTCACTTCCTTCATGGGCAAGAATTTTGGATTTTTCAAGACGTGTCATGGTCTCAGGAAAGGGGATCCTTTATCCCCTACTCTCTTTATTCTTGTGCAAAATGCTTTCAGTTGTTACATTTATAAGGGGCTCAGCTCCGGTAAAATCCTTCCTTATCACAATAGGTATGCCACTAGGGTAATTTCCCACCTGATGTTCACAGATGACACCATAATTTTTATCAATGGAAGTAAAACATCAGTGAGGGTCCTTAACGAGATTTTAAAGGAATATTTCATGTGGAGTGGGTAGTTGGTGAACAAGTAAAAAAGTATCTTCTTTACATCAAGGGGGATCCCTTTAAGGAGGGAGAGGTTATTGAGAGCCAGCTTGAGCATGGGAAGGGGATCTTTTCCCTTGGAATACCTCAGATCTCCGATTAGTCCCTCTTCCCTAAGGGTGCATCACTTTGAAAATCTTATAAGCAAAATTACAGGGCGTATCCACAACTGGAAGAACAGATTTCTCTCTTTTGGAGGCTGCATCACTCCGGTCAACAGTGTTCTTGTTTCCATCACTATGCATATTCTTTCTACTCTAAATGTCCCAAAAAGTGTAATTTCCAAGTTGGAAAGGATTATGGTGGCATTCATTTGGGATGGTCAGATGGATGGTAGGAATCATTGGGCTTTGGGGAAATGGTTAGCAAGACTGCTATCTGAAGGAGGTATCAATATGAGAAGTTTATCAAATACCATTCAGGGGATCCTTGCTAAGTTAGCTTGGGTGGAAATGGAAGGGCAATATTTATGGGGAAGAATCATGCAGGATGTTTATGGTCAGAATGTGAATATTCAAAGAAGGAAATAATCGAGGATATGGAACCTGACTCTCCCATATCTGGAAATTCTTCAGTATAACTCCCGATGGATTAAGGGTAGGGGGAATATCAACTTTTGGTAGCAGGACTGGGGGTGGGCAGGCTGTGGTTCCCGGGGTGCCCTACCCAGGATTTATCTTTTAAAGAGTCAAGTACTCACCCAAGGTTCTTACAAACCATTCTTGATTCCAGTAAATTGGAAATTTTTAATTCTATTGTTGTTAAAGATGAGGATGACAGGCTGGTTTTCACGGGCTCTTCATCGGGTGCCTTCTCCATCATGGATTTTGATCGTGTGACGAGGAGAGTTGGGACTGTAGATCCATGCGTGGAGTCCTTGTGGTGAAAAGATATCCCTTAGAAATTTAACTTTTTGGTGTGGCGTGTGCGGAACAGGGCCCTGTCTACAGATGATAATCTGTAGAGAATGGGTGTGAACATGGCCTCAAGTTGTGGGTGCTACCGGGCTTTCAACCGAGAATCATTTGGGCATCTTTTCTATGATAGTGAATGGGCCAGAGGGATTTGGCAGACTTATGGGGCCTTCTTCCGCTGGAATGGTTATCACAGCTCTCCTGAAAATTTTCTGTAGGCGTGGTTTAGTGGAGCTGGAAACCAAGGGGTGGAGACAAAGGCCAGATCGATCATCCTAAGTGCTGGGTGTTGAACAATCTGGAAGGCCCGGAATGATGGTAGGCATAAAAACACTTCGGGCTCCTTGACCTTCATTCTACTCAAAATGAAAAACAATGTTAGGGATCTGCTTCGGGTATCTCCTAACTGTCACATGGAACCTTCGGTAAGTTCTCTGGTACTGCCTCTAT
Source organism: Viscum album (assembly GCA_963277665.1). Classification (NCBI taxonomy): domain Eukaryota; kingdom Viridiplantae; phylum Streptophyta; class Magnoliopsida; order Santalales; family Viscaceae; genus Viscum; species Viscum album. The sequence continues at coordinate 559,420,034 of OY728160.1, read as the reverse complement.
CTACAGAGCATCAGTCGAGTGGTGTAGGCCAGGGTCGATGGATTCGGTGGAGCCCTCCGAATGAAGGTATAAAGTTAAACTTGGATGGGTCGCTGCGTGGGGCGGCGATGCATGGGGGCGGTATCGTGAGAGATAAATCTGGGTCAGTGAGGGCGGCTTTCGCTGCTTCGTTCGTGGAGGGCGACTCACTTCAGGTAGAGGCCCTGGCTTTGGCCAAGGGTCTGGACATGTGCTCCAGTAGGCAGCTTTGCGTTTCGTCGGTGGAGACCGATTCCCTTCTTCTGTATCGAGCACTGATGGACATGAAAAGAATTCCTTGGAGTATTGTTTATGTTGTCATGAGATTCAAAGTGCTAATGGGGTCTCACACGGTGATATCGCATACATGTCGGGAGGGAAACACAGTGGCGGATTTTCTAGCGTCAATGGATACATCTAATTGCGGTATAGTTTCCTTTTTTAATTTGGGATCATTCCCTAGTGAAGGGATGAAGTTTTTTGTCAATGATTCGTTGGGGTTTCATTACTTTAGACCTTTGTGATGCTTTTCCTTTTCTGTGTATGGCGATCTCCCAAAAGAAATAAAAATGATAACTTTCACTCTTAATATAGAAAACATTATTTAGTTGTTCCCATTTCATAATAGCTTTAACTTTTCAGGATCAACTGAAAAACTATGTTCTGACACCACATTTTCCAAGAAATTTACATCCTAGATCTATAAATCCCATTTAGAAATCTTGGAATAAAGTTAGTGTTTTCTTAACAATATCATATTTTTTATTAGATAAAGCACATATTGCTCCATTTATTTAGAGTTAATGATGATTACATCTGTAAAGACTTCCACAAAGTTGTCAGTATAATCATGAAAAATTATGATCATCAATGACCTAAAGACTGTGGGATCACTATTTAGTAAAACGGGCATAAAAAGGTACTCATAATGGTCATACCTCCTGCAAAAGGTAGTTTTTGGAATGTCAAATTCTTTAATCCTTGATTGAAGGTAACCTTACCAAATATCAATCATTAAGAACTAGTTTTACCCATTAAACGCATCAAATATATAATGCATCCATGTAAATAAATACGTTTTCTTTACCATCAATCAATTGCTTTTTTGGTAATCAATGCAAAGGTGGAGTGAACCATCAGTTTTTTTAGCAAAGAGAACCTATGACGCTGATAGTGACATGCTCAATTGTATAAATCCTTTCCCTAAATGATCATCCAACTAATTGTTTAATTATTTCATTTTTGATAGTTCCATATAATAAATAGGAATATAAAATGGTTGAGTGCCATGAACATAATAAATTGAAAACTCTACCTCCCTTACTGGTGGAAAACTAGAGAATTAAAAAGGAAACATGTCAGGAAAATCGGCGAAAACTAAAGGGGTATCACCACTCAAAAATTCCCACTCTAGAAAAAAATAAAACACAAATATCACTTTCCCCATCTCTGGATAAGGAGTTTCAATTATCCTCAACATTGGGTTTCATTATCTTTAGAATACATGGCTCACACCATCAGTTGTAGAGAATAAGACCCATCAAATATTACAATAAATCCCGGATTTATTAGAAATTATCCAATCCATACTAGAAATTAATTCAACTACTTTCATGTAGAGAACTAGAAAACTCAAATAAATATTAACATATGATAGAGAGAAAATACAAGATGGACTACGGATACCCTACTCTCTCTTCACACCAAGGGGTGTAGTAATATCCATTACAAAATATAAAATATCCATATGAAGATTTATATAATTAAAATATAGGTTGAAATGAATGAATTACATGAAACCATATCAAATAAATAAGTCACTAATGATGAATCTATAGTGATGGTACCTCTCATGATTGTTAGACAGGCATCTTCTTTCTATGGATACTCTTCCAATATGTGAATAAGCTTTTCTTTAGATGTTGTTCATTAGAACACTTTTATACATGAGGCATCTGATTTCCCTTTCATTTTAGAAAGTGTTCAGGATAATGTACTAGTATGAAGAGTAAAATAGATATGGATAACTTTATTCAGTGACTCGATCATCCGTCAGAGCCACATTTCTGGGTTCCTTGATGAAGCCTCATTTTGAATTCCATGGATTTCCATAATTGTAATAAATCAATAGAACTCTATTCCATGCATTGCAAGAGGTTTATAAAAATCTTACTATCTAGAACCACCATTATAATCATCATTCTTAAAATCTCCTTTAAAAGAACATGAATCCCTACTTGGTGGAAAAAAATATCAAAAACCATGACTTTCTAGACATATGCATTTCAACCATCAGTTCTGAACACATCAGCATAAGATGGAAACATCAGTAAGAAAACATAAGAATGCATATCTGGTCGATTTCCAAAATCAATCCTTTGAGCCTTCATCTTCAAATTTTACACTATCTCAAGTGGGAACTGCACAATCTCCAAAAAATAATTTGATTTCTCATTCAAGGTCCTTACAGTCTACTCAGGTTTTTAAAACTACATATCCTTGGCCAATAACATCAACTCTGGATATAATTGGTTAGTGAAAGGGACATTGAATTATTACCCATCTAATACATCATGATTCCCTATCATCACCATCGTGTCCCACTATCTTCTAATAGATCATTTAATCATGAATGTGGAACACTTCACCATGAAATTCCCAGGTGTCTCCAACAGCACAAACAAACTCTCCATCCTACAAAATAATTAATCATCCTAATCTGGATTATTTCATCCCTTGAACATTGATCTCTCTGAGAAAAATAATTCCTAAAATTGATTATAAATATCATCCCATTTTGGTTCTAATATTAGATCCTTAATGGGAGCTGGGGCAGGTGCCTGTATTAGAGCATGGTCAGTGTGAACAATCACCTAAACCATATCCGGGTCCACAAGAGGATTTTCTTAATGAAGTTCAAAAGTATAATCCTCTTATATCTGATTTACACATCTTCCCATAGGCATTATTCTACAAAAAATCATTAGAAAATAAAGCATACTTCATATTAACACTCAAACAAAGCAATAAGTGGAAATTAATCCCAGCCAGTAGACATAAGATTTGGAGTACAATCAATCCAAATAAAAAGTAGGTAACATACAAGAACTAATCTTAAATAAATATTTCCTTAAAAACCCCTTGTTACATAAGGTTAATTGTGGTGAGATATGGTTAGCCACTCAACCATAATTTCCTCTTAAGCCTTGAAAAGATTACACAATGCATATAAACATCAAGGCCAGAAGATCCACCTTATTTTTAAACCAATTTGTTCTAAACTATCCTAGTTACCTTATTTATCTAATATCCAAGCTGTAACTGACATATCCCAAAGGTAGTTTATGATCACAAAGGATTGGAAACTAGCACGTAGCATCATATAAAATTAATGTGGGAATGGTTTTTTCCACAAACATTGTTGAATCAAGACAAAATATCATTAAGCATATGATGGAAACATTATATAGAGAAGATTACCAGATAATAACAAGGTTTAACACAATTAAGTACTACCAAAAAGGTCAAAAAACCAAAAAAACTACCAATGTACCAACAGACACAACTCTCCAAGTCAACAGATCAACAGCTAGAACCACCTATATGTAGTGCTTTACCCCTTTTCAAACCTAGAAGGATATAATCTAAAATTACCCAAATTTACAGTTATTTATTGAGCTAAAATACTAGTAGGGTCTCACCAAATATCAAATAATAATATTCTGTCATTTAATTAAACAAATCAAGAGATTTCATGTTTCAAAAAATTGTTTTGGAATTTCCAATTCATATATAAACAAAGCCTGCTTTAGATATCAAATTATGGAAATTTGTTAAACAAATGGATAAAATAAGAATTTTATATAAAAAATTTATATATATTAATAAGGTATGTAATAAAGTTTACAATATTGGCATATAGTCATTTGAAAGAAAAACAAGTGAGCTACAAGGTCATATTTATAAAAGGTATGATGGTTTGAGGATATAGGACTCCAAACACTCAAGGTGGAATAGAAATATGTGTATACATGCTCCCACATTGACACTAGTGAAGATTAATCCATCAACATCCATTTAGGGATGTGATGTGCATCATTTATGTTTTAGAATATTTTAAATCTTATAGTTTTTTTTAAACAACTGACTAACTATAGAAGGTTTCTTGTTCCCTAATAACAAATCAACATCTGGAAATTGATGTTACATTTTATTATAATTAAATTCATCTAATTTCCCATTTCATATATCTCAATATTTCATTTAAAACCCAAAAATGGCTTTTTAAACCTTTTTTTCATGATAAACCCCAATGGTTTCTATCAGAACCACCATAAGCCTTTTTTCAAAAATAAGAATTTGAAATCAATTCACATTTAAATTTTACTATTTAATTTCACCATAAAAATCAAAATTTTAAATTTTAAATTTTAAATTCCACCAACATCCCCCAATTTAATAATTACACTACAATTCAATGAAATTTTTGGGGGTACCAATTCCATGCCAAAATCCAATTTCCAAAACCAAATCCAAAAATTTAACGCCCCGACCCTAATTACCCAGAGTCGGTGCATTGTTACATAACATTGACATGATCACAAGGAAATCATGTCTCTAAAGACTGATCAATTTAGAATTATTGGAAACAAGATTCATATAAAAGTTAAAATTTATAGCTTGAAGAGAAATACAACACAAATATATTTCATTAGAAACATCCAATCATCCTAGATTATGCCTGTAGGTCACTCATAACTAACATCATAAAATCCTGGGAAAATGGAACATACGAAAGGGGTGAGCTCAAATGCTCAGTAAGCATAAGTAATACAGCGGAAAATGACATAAATATTAAGCATGGTAAATAATTGAAACCACATGCCCTTATAATTAATAAACAAGAATACTTTTATGGAAAGAATATGAGATGAGTAAATAATTCCATAATAAAACATAATCATGGATATTATACTAGTCGAATGACTACACGAACCCTCAATATTATTTCCATAATGAGGGAATGTATAATTCCAGACATTCTGAAACATTTTGTCAACGCCACGGCCAAGACGTCTAAAAATGATTAAGGCCTCGGCTAAAACCATAAATCAAATTGGGAAAGGGCCTCGGCCAATTCTATGTCTATTTGTTTCATGTGACCTACCGATGAATCGAGGAGCTATATTGGGCTCTACCCGTCACTTACTAATTCCAATACATTCCTCATATGAAAAGTTTTAAACATATCATAACCATTTATAATAAAACTATCACACAAAATGTCAATACATTAACCATAAATCATGAATGGTATAACAATATCACATACATTGTAAAACATATCACAAAACCTTCAATACAATATGGAAGTTTTGTATCATAATAAATCAACTTCAAATAATCTTAAAGTCCATCAAAGGATGCTGACATAGATGCAATCAAAACCCTTTTTAGAGAAATACCTCATTATATTTTGAAATCATTTAAGAGTCAAGTAATTATAAAATTAAACATTTACTTTGAAAATATTCCTATAATACTTTAAGGGAAGCTTCAGCGAGTTTATAATGGTAGAAAATAGCCGCACCCACCATATAAGTTAAAAAAACACATTCTTACCTTAATTTTGTCAAAAAGGTTAAAAAGGACCTTGTTTGGAAAATGACGGAATGATTCCTTTATAAACATTTTATAAAAAAGTCAAAAATGGTGTAAATGAATTTAACCCATAGTCTATAAAATAGTAATAATTATTTGAAATACATTTTTACAAAGCATGGATGTGGATGATAAAAATCTCCAAGTAGATAATTGCGTATAAACAACCTCAGATAATGAAGAGATTGTGAAATAAACCATTAACTTGTAATTTTCCGTGGTTGAGGCTAGTTTAACCTCTAATATAATGTTGAAATAATTGTTATTAAATTATACAAGAATCATATACATTTATATGGTATCATATATGATCTTTTAACATTGCTCTGTTAATAATATCTTAGTATTATCGTCGTTTTGGTTGTTAACTTACTCGTTCTCTTTTATATGTTTTGTTACATAAGCTGTGTTTTTTATGAATAGGTTTGATCATATTCATATCCAGAATGATATCAAGTTCTTAAACATTATTTTTAATCAACAATTGAGAATTATACTTGAATGGATACGATGGGGAATGAATCTCATCACATTTGTGGAGACGGTAGTCCGCACGTACGCATGAGCGACAATATCACTCTTTTGATATTAAAATAATATATAATTCTATAGTATATCATATATACCGAATAATTATCATTTTATATTTACTATTTACATGAATTACACATCATTATTATACCAATCCAAATAATAATGTATTGAATAACAATTACACCACGACGTAGAGACGGTAGGTCGTACGTACGCACGTATGGAGACATGTCATTCAAAGGGTGGATAGAATGATGAATATGGTTGTACCATATTTATAATAACATAAATTTATATAGAAGATACGGGATTTATAATTTTATAATGGAAATAACAAATAAATAAGAAATTGAAGAAGAAAGGAACTTGAAAGAGGGTGATGAAAACATTACCTCTTCTTCGGGTTCTTCCTTTTGATTTGATCAAAAGGGATCTTTAGGATGGGTTTCATACTAAAGGAAGGCCTCTAGGGTGATGGACGGATAGTTTAGAGGGTATTTGGGCACATTTTGGCCGAACCAAAAGGCTTTGAAGGTGTGAATAATAGGTTATAAGTGGTGTCCTTTTATAAGGGGTAGGACGGGCTCTTTAGAAAAAACATAGAGTATTAATTTATAATAAATTAATATTAGTTTTCTAATGGCTCCAAAGTGGATTATTAAAATTATAAGGTGTAGATCAGTTGAAAAAATTTCATCCAATAGATTTTAGACCGGTTTGGGTAACTATATTATCCTCATCATTTATATTTAACTCTAAGTTAAATAGTTTGACATTTACCATGTCACTTTGTATTTTTATATTATATGGTTAATAAACATACTATATATTTCCAAGATACCCCCAAGTGGTACATTAATGATACATCTATCATGATATAAGTCATTTGGCCGAACCTTATATTTTTAGGAATAGAATATCAATTAATAATATAATATTTCTTTTAAAAACGTGTTTATGTCAATTTTGACACTATTTAATAATTGATATTTGTTAAAGTATTAAAAGAATTATTAATTCAAAAAAAATTCATTTAATCAATACTAACATGTCATATTAATAAATAAAATTCGTTTATGGCATCAAAACTTTCAAATTATATTTATTTTAACATTTATAATAATAATTATTTGATTATTTCATTAATAAGGAATCTACTGCATCATTATTGTGTCATAAATAAATTTAATAATTCAATGTCTAAAAATTATAAATAAAATACCATTATGTAGGAAATATCTTTATATTTCTAATGAATATTTATAGTCTAAAATATAACATATATAACACTATGTAAAAAAAATTTTCTAAAAGATATATGCTTATGTCATTTTTGTAGTTACTTTAACTTAGTTAATATAAATTGTCATTATCACTTACAAGTGGATCCATGGGTCCCAAAATCGACCCAAATATACCCATGTTCTTACATGTATCAAAAAATAGAGTTAGGACACGTTTTAGGGTAATTTATTATTATTATAATATTATTTTTTACCCTTATTTACCGGATATACCCTTTAACAATAGTAAATAAAATATTTACCGAAGTAATTTTCCAAAATGTCTAAAAAAAAAAGTTACCTATTTAAAAAATTTGGAACTTAGGATTCTAAATATTGAATCCATTTTTCTAAATCCAAAACACAAAAGTGGCAGAAATTAATTTGAAATTAATTTCTGCTATCAAAACAAAGAGTGTGTTTTTAAGAAATAATGACTATCAAAAGATTGACACTTGTTTATGTCCGGTTTAAATGTGAAATTTTGTCCAATTACCCTAATTATATTAAGTGGTAAAAATATATTATAAATACACTTTAAAATCACTCAAATTAAAAATTTATCACTGTTAAATATTTCGATTAAAATATTTTTTTTTAATTAAAATTTAGTAATTTTCAATATTCAACAAAAATTGAAAGTTTTCAGAAAAATACCAAAAATTCACTATAAGATAATTTCGATATTACAAATCCAAATATGAATTCCATTTTGAAAGATAAAATGTATAAAATTTCAAAAAGTGGGTATTACTATTCATAACGGCTTGTTTGATTGGTTGTGTGTGTTAGAACTCGAAGTTGTGTACAACACATGCTATTGTATTATTTAAAGATAAGCATTCTGTGGAAGCTTGGGGTGTTACATTTTCCCCTCCTTCAAAAAATTTCATCCATGAAATTTCTAGAATACTACCGCATGAAAGGACTCAGGTGGTTCTTCATCATAAGTTCCTCAAGTTCCCACATAGCCTCATCAGTCTTATGGTTTCTCCATAAAACTTTTACCAGATGAGTCGTCCGGTTCCTCAGCACGTGTTCTCTAGTATCAAGAATCCTGATGGGATCCTCGCAATAAGATATATCAGGTTCCAGTTCTAATTCCTCATAGGCGAGTACATGTGTTTGGTCAGGCATGTATTTTCTCAACAGTGATACATAGAACACATTGTGAACTTTGGAGAGACTTGGCTGTATTTCCAAATGGTAAGCTACAGCCCCAATTTGTTCTAGAATTTATAAGGGTCCTATGTACCTGGGAATCAATTTACCTTTCTTACTGAAACGTATAACTCCCTACCATGGAGATACCTTCAATAAAACATGATATCCTTTCAGAAATTCCAAATCATTCCTTCGATTATTGGCATAGTTCTTTTGCCTACTTTGAGATTTTTTGATGTGGTTTGGGATTACCCTCACGTTTTCCATCGTTTCCTCCACCAGTTCTGGGCCTACAAGTTTTTTTTCACCAACGTCATCCCAATAGATTGGTTTGTGACATCCCTTTCCATACAACGCTTCATATGGTGCCATTCGAATACATGAATGGAAGCTATTATAATAGGAAAACTCCAACATAGTTAAATATTGACCCCACATACCCTGAAAGTCAAGTGAGAAAGATCTCAACATGTCTTATAAGGTTTGAATAGTCTTTTCTGATTGTCCATCTGTTTGAGGGTGGTAGGCAGTGCTTAAATGAAGTTTAGTATCCAAGGCCTTCTTAAGACACTTACAGAATCTTGAAATAAAAAACGGGGATCATGATTAGAAACAATCGATAGGGGTACTCCATGAAGTCTCACAACTTCATTAATATATAGTCTTGTTAGACCATCAATTGGTAGATCTTCTCTTATCTCAAGAAAATGTGCTGACTTGGTAAGACGATCAACAATGACCCATATTGAATCATTCTTTTTAAAAGTCTTTGGAAGTCCCATGATAAAGTCCATCATAATATTATCCCATTTCCACTCCAGTATGGGAAGAGGTTGCATGACTCCTCTAGGATGTTGCCTTCCAACTTTCACTTGTTGACAAACAATACATCTTGATACAAAATCAGAAATCTCCCTCTTCATGTTGTCCCATCAGAAATTTTCCTTCAAATATCTATACATTTTGGTGCTCCCATGGTGTATATAGAAATTGGAACTATGAGCATCATCCAAAAACTATCTCTTGAGATCAGGTATATGGGGAACACAAAGTCTCTTCCCAAATTTCAAAATTCCATCTTCATACACAATGTCACTCAATCTCACATCATTCATATCTTTAATCTTATTTTCAAACTCTTCATCATCGGTCTGAGCACTCTTTATCCATTCTAGTAAATATGGTTTGGTAAAAATTTTAAAAAATATTGAAGTTTCACCTCCCATGATAATTCCCATATCCAACTTTACTATATCCATGAAAATAGGATCCCTTTCAATTCTCATCAGGTTCAAAAATCCTGTATCTTTTCTGCTCAAATAATATGCCACCTTATTTGCCTTTCCCGGGTAGTAGTGTATCGTTCAGTCATAATCCATGAGTAGTTAAATCCCTCACCTTTTCCTCATGTTTAGTTATTTCTATGAGAAAATGTACTTCAAACACTTGTGATCAATATAAATATCACATTTTACAACATAGAGATAATGACTCCATATCTTCAATGCAAAAATTATAGCAGCTAACTCAAGATCATGAGTAGGATAGTTTTGTTCATGGATTTTCAGTTTTTGTGAGGCATAGGCAATAACCCTATCATTTTTCATAAGGACATATCCATGGCCTTTCCTTTGAAGCATCACTATAAATAACAAACCCATCATTCCCCGATGGTAGAGTCAATATAGGAGCAGTGACTAATATTCTCTTAAGTTCTTCAAAATATTCTTCAAACTCTTTTTTCCCAAAAAAATTAACCCCTTTACGTGTGAGCTTTGTTAGTGGGTTAGCCAATCAGGTGAAATTCTGGACGAAACGTCGATAATAACCTACTAAACGAATAAAACTGCGTACATCAGTTATACTCATTGGTGCAGGCCATTCTTGGATTTCTTTGGTCTTAGAAAGATCAATAGAGATTCCATCTTTAGAGACAATATGGCCAAGAAAAGAAATCTCCTGAAGCCAAAATTCACACTTGTTAAACTTCTCATATAATTCTTGTCTTCTCAGAGTCTTCAGGATAATGCGCAAGTGATTTTAATGATCTTCATAGATTTTGGAATATACCAAGATATCATCAATAAATACCACCACAAAATCATAGAGATATTCCTTGAAAACAATATTCATTAGATCCATGAATACAGAGGGTGCATTAGTCAATCCAAAAGGAATTATTGTAAACTCATAATGCCCTTACTGGGTTCGAAATGCTGTCTTCGGAATGTCTTCCTTCTTCACACACAACTGATGGTATCCTGATTTAAGGTCAATCATTGAAATGTATTGATCTCCATGCATTTGATCAAATAAATCATCAATCCGAGGTAGGGGATACTTGTTCTTTATTGTTATAGAATTGATTTCCCTTTAGTCGATGCATAACCTCATAGATCTGTCTTTCTTAATAACAAAAAAGAATAGGAGCTCCCCATGGAGAAACACTAGGGTGAATAAATCACTTATTACTCAATTCCTTTAGTTGTTTCTTTAGTTCAACTAATTCCACATTGGCTGTTCTAAAAGGGGTCTTCGATATAGGCCTTGAACAAGGAATTAAATCAATGGAAAAATCAATTTCTCATTCTGGAGGATGTATAGGTAAATCTTCCGGAAACACATATACATATTATTTTACAATAGGTACATTCTCAAGATGAACACTCCTTTACTCACCCATAGTTATTTAATTCTCTTCCTCCCCAATATTTGAATTTTGTTGAGCTACTAGGTGTGGATCTAGATAAGAATCGGGTGGTGAATATTCTACTCTAAAGATAAGGTTTTTTTATCATCATCATCAAAAATCGTAACCTCCTTCTTAAAATAAATTTTCGCATCATAGTCTCAAAGCCAATCCATACTGAGGATTATATCAAATTCAGTCATGGGTATGATGATGAGATCAGCAGATATAGAACATTTATATTCCCTAATGGGAATAGATCCATAGAACTTTGTAGCAATGATACTTCCCTTAGGAGTTTTAACTGACAACTCCCTTGTTAAATCAAATTGGAACAATCTAATTTTCTTAGAAAAATTTGATGATATGAAACAATGTGATGATACAGAATCAAATAAAGAATTTTCAAAACTTGAGGAAACTATTATATTACCTTCCACCACGTCTTTCGGGGCTTCAACCTCAGTTTTAGTGATTTCATAAGCTTGGACTTGGTCCCTAGTACTTTTCCGAGGTATGTTTCCCTGAATCTTAGGACAATAATTTTCATAATGTCCCATATCCCTAAAAATGTAGCATTAAACATTGGTAGTGTCTTTGTTTCCTTTACATTCACTAGCTAGATGGACTTTCTTTCCACATTTGTAGCATACTCCTTTTCCTTTTAGACAAGCACCAGGGTGCTTCCTTCTGCAATTATCACAAGGTGGAAATTCAATTCTTACCTTCTTCCATATTTCCTTATTTCCTTTCCCAGAGTGTTCAGCGGATCTCTTATTCTCTTGCATTTCTTTAAAGTCGTAAGACATAGAGAATTCTTTTTTTGTCTTGATATCACATGATACAATATCTTCGTATGACGAGAAGGATTACGATACTAATGCTCGATGGAGAAATTGTTTTATCCCATCAAAGAAACGATCAATCTTAATTCATGGGTTATGTGTATAATCTACAGTATGCCTCACTAACCTTGTAAAGTTAGCCTCATACTTTGCGACATTCTAATCCTCTTTTTGCCTCAGACTCAGAAATTGTCATTCCGTATCTTCTTGATGGTCACGAGGAAAGTATTTTTCTAATAAAATATCATTAAACACCCCCCATTCCATATTTGATAATTCATCATCCTCCTTTCTATTTTGAATTAGTGACCACAAATGATCATAATCTCCAGTGAGGCGGTAAACTTCCATGATAACTTTTTCCCTTTCACTACTCCCCAAGGAATAGAATAGTTTCTATAAGGAATTTATACATTTCTCAGCTACTAAGGGATTTCTACTCCCATTTAATGATGGTGGTTGTTGCATCATGAAGCGATCTAACATTTATCCTCCACGTTGTAGATCTGGGTTCTCCATACGGGTAAGGTTATTATTCATAACCTGAGTGAGTTGTCTCAGTATGGTGATTAGCTTTTTAGCACCAGTTGCATCACTAGCTCCACTATAATTATCTTGAGTAGGAGGTAAATACCTACATGGAGTGCATGCATTGATATGGTTTCCATTTCATCCACTAGGAACCATTTCTAAACAATAGAATGCACAAGATTAGTTTATGAATGGAAACACATAAATCCAAACTTTCAAAACACTTAACATAAATTGAACAGTTTATATATAGAATACATAATAATAATAATAAAATTCTTTGAGTAAGTATATACTCATAAACCCTTCATAATGGTATATAAAGAAAATGAGATTTATCCTAAGCATATCCTCCGGGAGTGTCGTAACCAAGAGTGCAGCAAGGCCCATTGTCATGCACCAGTTCCCGTTCGAGTCTAGCTCAAAGCTGTGTTTTCAGGTTTTACCCCTAGGTACCTCTATACCAGAGCCACCTCTACCTGCTTGTATCCATACAAGGATTTATTTCTCAGAAAACTCAAAAAAAAATCTACTATAACAAAATTCTAGGAAGTTCTTTTATACTATTCCTCAAAGTCCATCTTAGGTCTGTGTACTCTAATCAAAGTTTATCTAAATCTAGTTTCCAAGGTTTGTACTAAACTTCCTCTGATACCAACTGTAATTCCCCGACCCTAGATACCCAGAGTCGGTGCATTATTACATAAAATTGGCATGATCACAAGGAAATCATGTCTCGAAAGCCCAATCAGTTTAGTATTATTGGAAACAAAATTCATACATAAGTTCAACTTTACATCTTGAAGTGAAATTCAACACAAATATATTTCATTAGAAACATACATGCCTCCTAGATTATGGCTCCAGGTCACTCATAGCTAACTTCTTCATATCCTGGGAATATGAAACATAAGAAAGTGGTGAGCTCAAATGCTCAATAAGGGTAAGTAATACAGCTGAAAATGACATAAATATTAATCATGGTAAATAATTAAAACCAAATTCCTTTAACATTAATAAATAAGAATAATTTTATGGAATGAATATGAGCTAGAGTAAATAATGCCATAATAAAACATAATAATGGGTATTATACTAGTCGAATTACTACATGAACCATCAATATTATTTCCATAATGAGGGAATGTATAAGGTCGGACATTCTGAAACATTTTGTCAAGGCCTCGGCTAAGATGTCTAAAAATGATTAAGGCCTAGACCATAACCATAAATCAAAATGGGAAAGGGCCTCATCCAATTCCATGCCTAGCTGTCTCATGAGACCTACCGATGCATTGAGGAGCTATAGCGGGATCCACCCGTCACTTACTAAGTCCAATACATTTCTCAAATGAAAAGGTTTAAACATATCATAAACATTTGTAATAAAACTAGCATAACTAATGTCAATACATTAACCATAAATCATGAATGGTATAAAAATAGCACATCCAATGTCAAACATATCAAAAAAACCTTCAATACAATATGTATATTTCGTATCATAATAAATTAACTTCAAATAAACTTAAAATCCATCCAAGGATGTTGACATAGATGAAATCAAAACCCTTTTAGGGAAATAACTTTTTCTATTTTGAAGTCATTTAAGAGTCACATAATTATAAAATAAGAAATTTACTTCGAAAATATTCTTATAATCTTGTAAGGGAATCTTAAATGAGTTTATAATTGTAGAAAATAGCCACACCCGCCGTATAAGTTAAAAAAAGACATTCTTACCTAAATTTTGTCGAAAACGTTAAAAAGAACCATTTTTAGAAAATGACAGAAATATTCCTTTATAAACTTCTTATAAAAATGTCAAAAATGGTATAAGTTACTTTAAACCATAGTCCGTAAAATAGTAATAATCATTTGAAATACATTTTTAAGAAACATGGATGTGGATGATAAAAAGGTCCCAGTAGATAATTACGTATAAACAACCTCAGATAATGAAGAGACAGTGAAATAAACCCTTACCTGCTACTTTTCCTTGGTTGAGTGTACGTTAACCTCCTGTATAATGGTGAAATAATTGTTATTAAATTATAAAATATTCATATATATTAATATGATATCATATATGATCTTTTAACATTGCTTTGTTAATAATATCTTAGTATTATCGTTGTTTCTAGTGTTAACATACTGGTTTTATTTTATATGTTTTGTTACATAAGTCATATTTTTTATGGATAGGTTGTATCATATTCATATCCAGAATGATATCAAGTCCATAAACATTATTTTTAATCATCAAATGATAATTAGACTTGAATGGATATGATGGGGAATGAATCTCATCGCGTTCGTAGATACGGTAGTCCGTACGTACGCAAGAGAGACAATATCACTCTTTTGATATTAAAAAAATATATAATTGGATAGTATATAATATATACCAAATAATTATCATGTTATATTTATTATTTACATTAATTACACATCATTATTATACCCATCCAAATAATAATCTATTTAATAACAATTACATCATGACGTGGAGACGGTAGGTCGTACGTACGCACGTATGGTGACATGTCATTCAAAGTTTGGATAGAATACTGAATATGGTTGTACCATATTTATAGTAACATCAAATTATATAGAAGATACTGGAGTTATTATTTTAGAATTGAAATAACAAAGAAAGTAGAAGTTGAAGAAGAAAGGAACTTGAAACTGGGTGGTGAAAACATTACCTCTTCTTCAGGTTCTTCCTTTTGATTTGATCAAAAGGGCTCCTTAGGATGGCTTTATGACTAAATTAAGGAATCTATGATGAAGGGAGGATATTTTATATGGTATTTAGGAATATTTTGGCCGATCAAAAAGGCTTTTAAGCTGTGAAGAATTGGTTATAAGTGGTGTTATTTTGTAAGGGGGAGGAGGGGCTCTTTAGGAAAAACGTAAATTATTAATTTATAATAAATTCATATTCGGTTAATAATGGCTCCAAAGTGGATTATTAAAAGTCTATGGTGGGGATGGGTCGAAAAAATTTCATCCAATATATTTTATACAAGTTTGGGTCACTATATTAAACTCATCATTTATATTTAACTCTTAGTTAAATAGTTTTACAATTACCATGTCACTTTGTATTTTTATATTATATGGTTAATAAGATTACTATATACGTCTAAGAGACCCCCAAGTGGTCCATTAATGATACAAAAATCATGATATAAGTCCTTTGGTCGAAAATTATAATTTTAGGAATATAATATCAATTAATAATATAGTATTTTTTTTAAAAACTGTTTAATGTCAATTTTGACACTATTTAATAATTGGTTTTTGTTAAAGTCTTAACAACTTTATTAATTAGAACCAAATTCATTTAAGGAATCATAACATGTAATATTAATCAATAAAATTATTTTATGGCATCAAAACATACAAATTATATTTATTTTATCATTTATAATACTAATTATTTGATTCTTTCATTAATAAGGAAAATGTTGTATCAATATTGTGTCATAAATAAATTTAATTATTCAATGTCTAAAAATTAGTAATAAAATAAAATTATGTATTAAATATTTTTATCTTTCTAATTAATATTTATAGTAGAGAATATAACATATAATACACTTTGTTAAAAAAATTGCTAAAAGATATATGCTTTTGTCATTTTTGTAGTTACTTTAACTTAATTAATATAAAGTGTAATTATCACTTACAAGTGGATCCATGGGGTCCCTAAATCCACCCAAAGATTCCCACGGTAAGAGAAGTATCAAAAGGTTGTTTTATGACACGTTTTAGTGTAATTTATTATTATTATAATATTATATTTTTCCCTTATTTACAAAATATACCCTTTAATCATGGTAAATAAAATATGTACCGAAATAATTATTCAAAATGGCTAAAAATAAAAGATACCTATTTACACAACATGGACCTCTAGATTCTAAATATGGAATCCATTTTTATAAATTCAAAACACAAAAGTTGGAGAAATTAATTTAAAACTAATTCCCGCTGTGAAAACAAAAAGCGTGTTTTTATGAAATAATAACTATCAAAAGATTGACACTAGTTTATATTCAGTTTAAATGTGAAATTACATCCAATAACCAACATTGTATTAAGTGGTAAAAATATATTCTAAATATATACTTTAAAATCACTCAAATTTATAACTTATTACTATTAAATATTTTGATTAAAAAAAATTTTACTTAAAATTTAGTAATTTTCACCATTCATCAAAAATTGAAAGTTTTCAGAAAAATACCAAAAATTCACTCTAAGATAATTTCGATATTCAGATCCAAATATGAAGACCATTTTGAAAGATAATATGTATAAAATTTCAAAAAGTGGGTATTACTATTCATAATGGCTAGTTTTATTGGTTTTGGTGTGTGTTAGAACTCGAAGTTGCATACAACACACACTATTGTATTATTCAAAGAGAAGCGTACCATAGAATCTTGGGGTGTTATAAAAAATTCAGTTGAATTGGGTTTTTTTAACAAATTTCAATTTCATATAAATCCAATTCCATAAATTTAATTGAAATAAACATATCCAAATCAATAAATTTAGGGTTGATTAAATTGGCCAATCAGTATGGAACCACATACCTTTTCCATGGAAACACAAAGTTTTCAATCGAACTCTATAATAAGAATGGAGGGGGAAAGGATCCTGGAACTCATATTAGAGACAAGATTCAAGTAAATGGAATTTAGATCCACTAATACCAAAATGTTCAATCAAAATCTAAGAATTAAATAAAAAGAAACAGATATATAATGATAATCATTACCCTGAATTCCACATCAAAGCAGCTACATTGATCAATTTATGAATCAAATAAATCTTGGAAGGGTTTGAGGGCTCCAAAATCACATGGGAATGGTCCTTGGGTCCAGGGAAAATAATTATAGATAGGATGAAATCTAATTACCAATTAAGATTCTAATATAAAAACAATATTAAAGACTATACATGACGCATATCCCAATTACATTTTTCTTTAATAGAAAAATCCCAAAATCACTAAAAATATTCATCACCTTTTCGTAAAACATATTTATTATTAGTTTATAATTAATACATTATGTAACAAAATTTCATGGTATTTAAATCCCCAACATACCACAAAACCATAAGGTTTTATACTATGAATACAAAAAATATTATACTTCACTAGTATAGGTATCCCCTCAATTTCTTCTCATCCCTACCGAGGAAATTATAAAGGAAAACCATGAGATAACTTATAATACACTTGTGGGAAAGGTAATGGGATTTTACAAATATATCCACATCTATTATTAGTATCTAGACATGGATATAATTTTCTTGAAAACCACTCACTCTATCCTTCACCAAAATTCAATGATTTTTTCCATACATAAGATTATCCTTAGGGTTCTCATAAAAGTTTTCTCATCCAAGTCTCCAAATATTAACTAAATATTCTTTTGATACAAAATATTATGACCGAAATAATTCACACATATATATTATACCTTATTATATTAATATTCATTACATAAAATAATGATCCATGAAAAAATAAGGTTGTTCTAGTATATTTGGAAACATGGACACATAAACAATTGGTTCATGAGTGAATAATGTTATATCCTACTAGGTTCTTCATCACTAGAACCCTGCGTATACAAGTCATATATAATTCCTTTCTTCAAAAACTACAGAAAGGAAACAAAAGATAGGGTTATCTTATATACTCCGCAAGGGTAAACATGGGATACATCAATATATAAAGATAATATTTGTATCGTAAGATGAAAATAACATTTGAAAACCATACCTTGAACATCATAGATCCTAGAATTGATTCATGGAATAAATCTTCATGGTTTATATGATATGAATTATAAATTATTCAAATAACATAATTTATATTTGGATATCATCCACATAGTAAATATATCTTTGGAATACATATAATCTTATAACAGTGTGGACAAGTATAAATTTATACAAGTTCACTCATTATGACAAGGACATGAAATTAGGCCCTCACAAGAACATTTGGATATGAAATCCATGTCAACACATAATCTTAGAGGAATGAATGCTTTTTCCATTTATAAACATACTGATATGAAAACCATAATAATGTTTAATTTTATCGATAGGAAAAAAATGTGCACACAAGAAGTTGTGAAAATAAATTCTGGTTCTCATATAACATATTTATTGATGAGTTATCCATCATTACCCAAAAAATCAGAGGAATATATATATTAACAATACCACCCATAAAAATTAATATAATATATATGTGTTCCTAAATATTATAAAACCGTTATATTATCATAATCCAAAAAAAGGAAAAGGGTTTCATTTTCATTTCATCAAAGAATAATCCATTTAAAAGAAGTGTTTTTCATAAAAATGTTATAAAAATTATAATAAATCATATAGAAAATGGATAGGGGTTGTATCATTAGATCATATTCTATGAAAATCATAATCAAAATTTTTGTTTTCTAGAATAATTTAATTGAAATACCCTAAAAATATCATTAAATCATTCTTGATAAAAGTATCCTTTCCATTCTGAAACAAAATCATTAAAATATCAAAATATCACAAATATTAAGGAAAAAAATTTAAATGAAAATAATATTGAAACCCTATAAATGAATCTTTTGATTATTGTGTGGTCATGATAGCTGTAAATTTTTTTCATGCAATATACATTAAAACAAAAAAACACATTGTTGGTAAAAATTAAAAGTACCCCATTAAAAAATGATAAGAGGATTAATTTTAAACCATTTTTAAAAATTAAATCATGATTGAAAATGAAATTTTAAATATTTAGAAAATATAAAATTTATTCTTGAAAAAAAAATAAAAAATTGATAACATGGAAGATAAATTGTTTTCAATCGATGATAAAAAATCTTTTTTCCTTCAAAAATTATATTGTCCTCTGACGATCTAAAATAGAGGTAAATGAGAGGAAAAATTTATTCCAAATAAATAAATAGATGAAAATATAATTCATGAGTTTATTCCAGGATATATCATAATATTTTATCGTTGTAAATGTAATAATAAAAAATCCCAATAAAAAATGAGATTATATCTTCAAAACCTTTCCAGTTTGGTATATTTTGAATCATAATACCCATGATAGAAATAAATGTATATGTGTATGTATATCGCATAACATTCATGATAATAATTAGTAAATAAATTCATGTTTATTATATGTAGAAAATAATAGAAAAAAGTGTTGAAAATTTTGTGTGACTCATGGAAATACATGTGACATGAAAATACCTTGCCTCGTGTCTAAATTTTCTTCATACATGTTCAACCCTTTTTTTTAATAAATATATATTTATTATAAATGTGTTATAAAATCAAAAAATTCAATATCATACCATATATGATTTAATTATACCATTTTATTACCTATTCATTATCAAGACTTTGTTTAAACCACTATTTTGGGTAATAATTGTTCTATTTTTCATGTATGTTTTCATTCGCTATTTTTGGTCTTCGTAATTTTATTATAGTTCCTATATCTCAATAATGTTAAGAATGATATAAA
This sequence comes from Viscum album, assembly GCA_963277665.1. Lineage (NCBI taxonomy): Eukaryota > Viridiplantae > Streptophyta > Magnoliopsida > Santalales > Viscaceae > Viscum > Viscum album. Next base: position 559,399,739 of record OY728160.1, on the reverse strand, counting down.
TATAAAATATATTCCCTAAAAACAGAATTAGATTCATCAATAAATGTTACATATATAAAAAGAAATTGCACCATTCATAGAGATGATACACCATATGTACAATTGAACGTTGTTTTTTTGTTTTCTCGACAAATGTGACAAATAACTAGTAAATATTAATTAATATTTCTATAAAAAAAATATGTTATATAATTTATATCATATATATTTATTAAATATATCCTTACTACTGTACATGTTAAAACAAATTGAAAAACATATTGTATCCCTTCGTAGAGGTGGAAGTCCACACATACACATGAGCACCATTATCGTTTTTCAATAGATTGGAATATAAAAACATTGATGTGATATTATAATTACAGAAGTATAATTATTTCATATATATCATATATATCTTTCTAATAAATCATTATATCCATCCTTGATAAGTAGTTATGCGAAAAAAAATCATCAGTTAGTGATGTGGCAGTCCACCGTACACAAGTTCGATAGTTTAGTTTCCCATTTGATGAATGGCGTGATGGATGTAGGTTATGGTATTAATAAAATAAAATATAATTATATGTTAGTTAATGATCACATTCTATCATAACATTTTAAGGATATTTTAAGGATTTGTAAGAAGAAATAAAATAACAACACTCAATCTACAATGACACATCGTCTTCAAGAAAACCCCTTTCAATAATCACCAAAATCCTTCTTATGAGGATTTCATAATCAATATAAGGCCTATACGATGTGATAAATTAATAAATGATGATATTTTCATTGGTATTTCCCAAAAAATATTTGAATTATGGGAAGTAGGGTAAAGTATGTGTCTATTTGTAAGTGGGAAGGGACCTAATTAGAAACCACATTTAAATTTCATAGAAGTATACAAACTAATAATGTAATTCTGAAAAAAATATTATAAATTATAATATAATAAAACATCATAGATTAAAGAGTATACCAAAGAAAAAGTTCCAATATGTGTAAACTATTTTTATATCAAAATTAAATAAAAAATTAATTAAAATAGAGTAAAAAGTATTATCAAAATCTTATTTAACCTTTTCTAAATCTAAACTTCTTTATAAAAAAACATTGTAATTTATTAAAATGAAAAGGTGCTTTTCAATAAAAATTAGTATTTTTTAGTATCCATAAAAAAATTAATATCTTCAAAATATTTCAAAACATCACTCTAGGATAATTTGTATTTGATGATTCAAATATTTAATTCCTTATTTTCAAATATATTTTAAAATATTGAAAAATATAATTTTATTGTTTTTTCACATAAATAAAAAATCTATTTTTTTTAAAAAAAATATTTTGAAATCATATAATGACTTTAACAAATGGAATAATTAATTAATTATAGATATATTATATTTACATAAAACAGTCATAACTAATTTTCTAAATATGTTTGTTCTTATTTATATGGCCAAATTTAATGTCCATGTTATAATGTTCATGTTTAAATAATAATATTTTTAAATGTGTAAAGTGGTTCATTACAACTTTATGTTGTGTGTAATGAAACATTCCATAGAAATAAACACTATTTTGAAAAAAAAAATCTTAAATATCAGGGTGTATCATATGATTATAGATTTATTGAAACACAATATTCAATAAAAAAATTGTTGAATATAAAAAAATGATGACAAATATATAATATTGACATCCAATGAACGTAATTGGGATGATGATTATATGCTTACCATTGTACAAAGTGACTCAGATCAATAAATTTTTGTGAACATTTTGTTTGGAATAAAATATCTAATGTTCCAAACATTGAAAAATATTTGAAGGTAGTAAAATCATTTTAAATCATAAATATCCATTTTAGACCCATTAAAAATTGATATTTGAGAATCATCCATTGCATATCTCACATGTGGAACCACAACAAATTTCATAGAAAGTTGAAAATAATGAGTTGATAAATGTTATAAATAAAGAGTTATATTAGATTTAGAAAAATTACACCTTAGAATATCTTCCATAGAAAGAATAAAATAAAGTTATAGGAAAAAGGGGTTGTTTAAAAAAAGCAGGATGAAGATGGAAAAATATCCATAAAAATAGAATGAATTTTTTTCAAAGGATTCTCATAGGTGTAAAATTTTCATATTGAAGAAATTTTTTCCCATATTGTGATTCTAGAAACTATATGAATTTTTGTTAGTTTTTTTACACAATTGATACAAAGTTTCCAAAATTGATTTCAAGTCATATTTCTTAAATAAGAAATTAGATTTGAGTTTTAAATTTAGTATCCTAGTGGAATATTACTTGTTAAATATGGAACCATGATGTTTAAGTAGAATAAATTTATTTATGGGTTAAAAGAGGCTCCTCATGCATGGTACACACTCAACATAATTTCTTCCAAAAAAATAGATTTAATTTTTTAAAAGGAATGTTTAATAAAAAATTAAATGTTAATGAAGTGATTTTATGTACTCTTATTGTCATTTTTTACATTTATAATAAAATATTGACTGGTGGTATGGGTAAAACATGTAATTAATTTATTGAAAAAATCAATAAAAATATTTAAATTTAATTTCTCATAGAGTTGACATTATTTCTAGTCTTATAAGCTCAGCATACTGAAAGATATATAATTATATCAAAGTAATATTACTCAAATAAGTATTTATATATATTATTCATATAAAACTAAAAAGTAGTTTCTATAACTATATTTATAGTTATAGAGTTGGGTAAAGATGAAGCTATGAAACATGTGATTCAAAAAGTCTTTCAGAAGTTGATTGTATGTTTTCTCTATCCTACAACTTCAAGGCCATACATTGTATATATTGTTACGTTGTGTGAAAGTTATAAAAGTGATTCAAAAGAATGAAATATGATATCATCAAAATAATACTTTGTTATTTTAAAAGAACAAAATCTTAGGGAAATTTTAATAAAAAAAAATTTTGGTAAGAACATTCTTTGATACACATATGTTGATTAGGAAATATATTTAATTGTAGAAATTAAATATCATTATTAACATTTTTTGGTAGAATTTTGCGAGAAGTATAATAGTAAGAAAAAAAGGTTCTGTTATATTGAGTATAAGAGAAGAAAAATATATTTACTCAACCAATCATTATACACAAATGATACATATGAATTTTTATCTATAAGATTTGTGAGTGAATGTTTGTAAACCATTAATAATTTGTTCACCAAATCTATACCGAGTGAAATATGTGAGTAATTGAGGATTCAAATACATGTTCATCCTCAACCAAATACTTTTTAAATTTTATAAGTAAATACCCCCACCATGCTTTGAATTATTATTTCAAATAGGGTGATTATGTATAAAATTTTAAGGAGTAAAATTATTTCTTTTTTGAATCTAAATCTATTGTTATCGTAAAATGGTAAGAATTTCAAATTAACATGAATTTTACCTTATCATAGCCAAAATATTTCTTATCAATGAGGGATTTAATTCTATTAAAAATGTTTGATTAAACATAAGGGTGGTTTTAGGATATTCTCAATGAGAAATGATAATATTTAATAACAAATTAAGAAAATATTATTTTGAAATAAAAGAAATGTTTTAGTGAATGTTGTTAACAAATACGAAGGGGCAGATCATAGTTCATTTTTTATTTATTTATAAAAAAATTACTTTTTTCAACATTTATTTTTTTGAATGTTATTTTTCAATGGGTCTGCAAGATTTACTAAAGATGTTAATAATGTTTTCCTTATGATTTTTATGAAATTTTCAAAACTAGTTGATGTAGCAAGTGAAGGAAGTTTCCATAAATATGTTAAAAAATCATAAATTCTGATTATCTTATGAATTTTTTAATTTTCCAAAAATTATAAAGAAACTGTTTATTTAATATGAATTTGTAAATATTCATCCAAAGAATAGAAGTGAAATATTGTCCCTGGTAATATATCACTCCACTAAGGTGATCAGACAAGTTGGTTATAAATACCCTCACACTAGTAGCCCAAAGTAAGTGGTTACATTATTACATTGGCACTAGATATAATAAATCACACCCTGAAGGACATAAAAAACTATTAGTATTGTCTAAATAGATACATAATTTATTCCAATATTATATGTAGAAACAAAAATTACATCATATTTTTTGTTGATAATAACCTTATTCCCTCTAATATAAACTTTCATAAAAATAATTGTGAACATCATGGATTCCTAGAGAAAATATACATAGTAAATGGGTGATATATAATTCTTAGTAAGGGTACGAATATAGTAGAATCTATCATAACTAGATAATACATAATATATATTTCAGGGAAAATAACAGAAACACAAGTCATTTAATCAACAACTTGAACATAATATGGAAGGAATAAATGATTATCAATTAATTTCATATAAATAACCACATAACCTTGAAACATAACCTTTGATATTCTAAATAATCAATTAATTACATAGAATTTAAAAAACTAGATTCATAATTATGGAATTCATACTAGAATTAATTAGAAACTTATCATTGAGTCTTCATTCCAGGACATCTAATATATCCTCAAGGCCTCTTTCCAAGAATATTGTACCATCAAGGCTTCAAGCAATGGATACAATACTATAAAGGATTCATACAAAAAATATAATTCTATCAAGGTTTCTAGATTATAATATAAGACCATCAATGCTTCATGCTAATAATATAATACTTTCAAGGCCTCATACTAAGAATATAATAACATCAAGGATTTATTCCAATAATATAATAAATGGGTAAGGCATCTTCCAAAACTATGTCTAGTTTATCTAATGATACCCACAAATTCATAAAGGTGATATAGAGGGGCCCACCCATCACATACTTAGTCCAATAAATTCCTTTCATTGATAAATAATACAACTGAGTGAAAATTCCCTAACAAAATCAATAACCATGAATATTAGATGAACTATTTATACGAAATATAAATAATTTCTCTAGTAAATTTGGAAATAATTCATACAAATAAATATAATGAATTGTATAATTTAATGTATTTACTAAAAAATTCAAAAAATGATGTTGACATCAATTAAAATATTTTAAATATATTATAGGAATATTTAATAGGTAAAATTACGTTTCTACTTTTAAAATAACTTTTACAATTTAAAAGTTTCTGACATAAAAAAAAAAAGAAATAATTTTATTTGAAAATGACATTGAAAACATGTTAAGAACGATTTTAATAATTCAGGTTTCATAATGGAAGAAAATTTCATTCATTCCATAAATGTAAAAAAAATTCTTTTGTGTTTTTTTGAAAAAAGTCAGAAATTACCTCATTTGGAAAATTACTAGAATATTCCTTTTGAAATAATTTATAAAATGTCCAACATGGTTGAAAATTTCCATTAAAAATCATTGAATATTATTAATAACATTTTTAACAACATTTTTAAGAAAAAAGGGAATAGTTTGATAATTATTCCCTATTATAAACATTAATACAATAAATCCTGAATAATGATGAGTTTGTAAAATAGAAACATTCTACTTTAGAAACTTTTGAATCATAATCCCCATGAAATAAATAACATCAAATAAAACATTAAATATTATAAAGACAAGGATATAACTTATAAAATATATCAATATGGAAGTATATACACCACAAAATTGAACTAAGTAGTAAATATGGAATGTGGATTATAGAATTAAAAGCGAGATGAGAAACCCTAACCACATTCTAATCGATCGACTAGTATATTCCATGAATTAATAACATTTTACAAGAGATTATATATTATGAGAATAAATAAATTCATAATATAACATGTCTAAGAGAAATTATATACACCACATATTATAATTTAGGTGAATAACATCAAAATATCCCTCAATGATGTAAAATTTAGATGAAGTCCCCTTATTCATGTTTGGCATCCTTTAAATGTGTTTAGACCTCCACTTCTTTAGTGTAGTTCCTTTAGATCTCTTCTTATGGGATCTAGGGGTGGTATTTTGGAAGGAAACAATCCTATATAACTTTTTTAGGGATGTTAAGAAGAAAAATGGGCATGTTTTGGTTAACCTTTGTGGCCCAAAGTGGAAGAAATGAAGTAAGGGGTTCCCATTTATAATTGGGTTGAGGGACACTTTTAAAATTTCTCAAAATATTATAATATAATAGGACTATTGTCGATCCAAATTCATCCAAATAGACTATAAATGAATCGGGGTAAATTTTTTGAGAATATAATATCTCATAAAACCTTATTTAAGATTTTTTGACTTTTAACTACATTAAAAAATATACTATATCCATAAAATGTAAGTATTTTAAATTTTTACACTATTCATTACATTCATATTAGGAATATTAAGATAAAAATATATCTCTAAACCAGAACATGTTTTACATCCATAATATATCATAATAATCTATAAAATTTTATGATCTCCTTAATTAGTTCAATTTATATTTGTTTTTATATTTTCATTATAATTTATTTGATTTCTCTGTTAATTTAATAATTACTACCACATCACTGTGTAAGAATTTAAGTTAATTATTTATTCACTAAAAATTATAAATAAATTACCATGATATAGATAAATATTTTATATTGCAAAGTATTATTTGTAGTAAAACATATCTTATAGATAACCCAATATTTTAAATGTCATAGTCACTAAAAACATGAATGTTACATCTTTTAATATTCTTTATGTAAAATATTTTAAGGGTTGTAATCTCATACAAATCAAAAAAATGGTAAAATAACTGAACATTTAATGATTGTGGATAAAAAATTCTCAAAAATAAAAAAAAATCAGGTTTTAGGGTCGTTATAAAGTCTTTATCATATTATTTTTACCCTCAATTACTTGATTCACCCTTTATAGTGGTGATAAAAATCATTGTGTTTATTATTCATGATAAAAATAAATAAAACAGAAATATTTAATATATTTATTCTAATTGATTAAAAATATGAAATATATTTCCCAAAAATCATAACATAGAATTTAAGTAATTTAATTTAAAATTAAGCTAGACAAATGCAATGAAAAACTTTTTTTTAGAAAAATACCCTTTAAAATATAAAATGGTTTTTAATCCACATTCGACCATGAGATTTATTCCAACAAAATAATTGTATTTTTAATAATTCAATATAAATAATTTTCAATGGAAATCATTTTAAAATATAATTTTACTTTTGAAATGGTTGAATCAAAAATATTTTTTCTCTAAAAACCTGTATTTTTCACATTTCACTAGAAAAAAAATATTTTAAGAAAAATTCACAAAAATTCACACTAAGATAATTTTAATATGATAATTTAACAAATGAAATTAATTTTATTAAATATATTTTCTAATATTATCAAAAATTAATTATAATTATTTTCATATAGAAATAAAAAAATTAACTTTTTTAAGAAAACATATATTTATAGAAAACAATTTATATCTTTATTTCCTATGTATAATTTTTTTTTTAATATTAATTTCACATATATTTTACAATATAGTTAATACTATTTAAACCTCCTTATTTGAATGCTTATTTATGACTATCATGTTAAAATAAAAATATTTAATTGTATATTATGGTTCATTTAAGCATTGTATTGCTCGCACTATAAACTATAAATTACATTTTATATATTATAAAATCATGTAATTTTATATCCTCCAAACATTTAGTAATTTTAATCTTCATAATTTTAAATTTAACATTTAAAATAAACTGTGGATGTTTGAAAATTCCATTTTTGGAAACCTACATCGAAAATTGGTCAATAAAATGTCTCATAAGAAAAGATATGGGAATATATGAAGTTCATATAGGGTAAAAAATAGGATTCCATATAGAATAACATATTTGGGAAGTGAAAACATGGATTTATAATATAAAACTAGAGTGAAAGGATTAATAGAGAGTGGTAGAGAACAGGTCCATAAGAAATTTAACCATCATAATACCATAAATATATGGTGGGATAAAAAGATATTGATTTATTAGAATGAAATTTTAATGGATAATTTTTTTTATTCAAAACCCATTTTCCTACATTATAGGATTTATTTTACTTCCTATTTTTAGAATTTAAGAAAATATACTTATTTGAAAATAATAGATTCATCCTTTAATCAATATCTATCACAAAGATATCTTCTTTCAAAATTATGAGTATGAATATTGTTTTCTGATTGAAGAACTAGAATCAGCATCTACATATCACAAAATACATGAAATAAAAACCATATACTCAATAAGTCTTTAAAAATTTACTGAAAGCAATTTGATTAGTAAAATATAATACAATTACCAAAATAAATAAACCCTCGTGTGTGACAAAATAGTTCAATCTAAAAAAATCAATATAACTACCTAAAATTCTACATAAATAATTTAACAATAAATTATCATTAAAATTCCTCAAAAATATTCCAACAAAATATTGAAACCCAAAAATTATAGTGCTTTAATCACACATTATTCCATGATAAATTTAACATTTATCTTCAAAAATATGTACTCTCTAAACATATAATCTCTTTGATACACTATATATTTACATAAACAACATGAATGATCATAAATCCACAAAAAAATTATACATTCCTCCAAAAGAAAATTCATCCTTTACTCCTCAAATAAAAATCCATAATATACTGTTTAATTTAATCAAATGGGTTCCAAAAATAGTTATCCTCTTCTTAAATAACATAAATCACAAAATGAAAAATTAGTATCATATTTCATGGTTATCTATATGAAAAAAAATATCTTCCCAAAATGAACTTACCATTTTTTATTCATATAATTGAAATAAATAAAATCAATTTTATATGAACTTGTACATCACATAGGATAATGGTAGGAGATTCAACATTATCCCCATTCAATTCTGGTTTAAATCATAACAGCCTTTCCAAATGTAGTAGGTTTTTTCTCGATGTTCATGTTGTCATTTTTATTAAACCATACTAATATAATCCCTAAAATATTCCAAAAAATTAGATAAGAATCCACAAAATAACCCTAAAGAATTCAACATTAATGAAGTGTTTTATCCTAAAAGGATATATCATACATGTCATTTTTCATTCCCAATAATATAATAACACATAATTACTTTCAAATCAAGTATCATATAAACCCTAAAGTTTATACTTACCATTATAATTATGTCTTAAAATGTAATGGAATTATTCAATAAATAATTTTTTCATACATACTAAACCAATGGGTTGTATTGCCACAAATGTTTTCCAAAATATCTTCAATCATTGTTAAACATCATAACCTAAAACCTCAGAAGGGTGTTTAATAATTTAAAATTATGGTCAATATTAAACTTATAAACCCATGATTGTTTCTATAACTCTTAACGTAATGAAAACATATATTCATAAAAAATTAACAAAATTTCTTATATGATTCATGATTCTTCATACTATAATTTCATTGGTTAGAAAATACTTAAACACATTTTATATCACATTCAATTTTAAACCAGTTCCTTATGGTTACCACCATTGACTTAATCCAAAAAATCAGAGTCTAAATATCAAACTAAAATAATTATAGTGTGATGTCAAATAATCATCAAACATTATTTAATGTGTTTCCAAATGATGACTCCCACTTCAAAATATATGAGACCTTAGGATTAACCTAGGTTATCCATGGTTATTAAAAAATTAATTAGATGTTATTCTATACTTATACGTATCCTCATAGTCATTCATAGGTTTATATTCTCTAATTTATTTTTTCTTAATTCCAGTTCCCATGGTTTCTACTAAACTTCCTCTAATAGCAATTATAAAGACCCCTACCGCGGCAGGAAAGAATCCATGTTTACATAGTTAGATTAGAAATTTAAACAATGACTTGCATCCCGAAATACGAAATATTATAATAATCTTAGTAAAATATATTCCTACTTTATTCCCATAATATATCTGAAACCAAAAAATAAAACATAATATATTTTTTAGAACAACATCATTCCCACTGGTATATCATTGCATTAAAATCATAGTTCACTTCATTGATTCTTTGGGTAAAACATAATAAAGGGTTAATTTCTAATTCACTATAAGGTAATGCATATAGTGGAAGATATATGAAATAAATAATGTATAATAAATATGGAAAATTAAATAAATTTAAAAAAAATCCATTAAATTAATAATGAGATCATAATATGACTAGAATAAATTATAATCAATTAATTCCATATAAATAGTCTTGTGATAATTGAACTTGGCCATAGATATTCTAACTAATTTAATAATCATTTGGAATATCAAAAACTGAATTCATAATTGTAGAATTGATAATATCAGATATCCTAAACCTACCATTGGGCCTTCATTCCAAGAAATATTATATTATCAGGGCATCCTTGAAATATTCTAATACCATAAAGGAATAAATCCATGAATATAATTCTATCAAGGATTCATTACAAGAATATATTACTCTCAATTATTTATGAAAATTATGTAATACTGCCAAGTATTCATTCCAAGAGTCTAATATTTTCAACAATTTGTGAAAAGAATCTAATAATGTTAACGATTCAGGATAAGAGTATAATAAATGGGTAAGGTCTCGTCTAAAACAATATATAGTCTATCTCAAGAGACCAACTAATGCATCTAGGGGATATAGTTGGGAACACTTGTGACAAATTATGTCCAAATAACTTCTTATATAGATAAATAATACAAATTAATCTACATGCCTTAAAAAATCAATAATATTCTATATTGGGATAACTAGTCATATAGAATATAAATACATTCCCCAATAAAAATAATCAAAAACCATCCAAAGAAATATAATTAATGGTATCATTTATAGATATTCCTTAATAAAATATTCAAAAAATGTTATTGACATAGGTAAAAATAATTTAAAAAGTTTACTTGAACATTTCATGAGGAAAATTCCTTTTTTACATTGAAAAAAACTACTAAAATATAAAATTTTCTTACGTAATAATGAAATAAATGTTTTTTGAAAATTAAAATTTTAACTTCTTATGTAATATTCAATAACATTAAGGTTACATGACAGTAAGAAATTCCATTTATTCAATACAAGTAAAAAACATTCCATTTTTATTTTTTTTAAATAGTTGCTAATCAAATTATTTTAAAAAAATAGATATATTCATTTTAAAACAATTTATAAAAATTCCAAAATGGGTAGAAATGAAACTTCAAAATCATATAATTTTAGTTTGATCATTCTGTTAAAAAATTTGAAAATAAGGAAAAGGATGAGAAAAATTCCACAATGGAGACATAAACATAATCAAAAATAAATAATGATGAAATTGTGAGGTATAAACATTCCACTTTAGTAACATTTGAATCATTTTCTCCAGGAAAGAAATAACATAAAATTAAAAATTAAATACCATAGAAAAAAGGATATTCATGATATAATAAACCAACGTATATGTATATACACCACACAAAAAATAATTTTTGAATATGGAATATGTCACTCTAATGTAAAAGTGAGATAAGAAACCCATTCCACTTTTTAATCAGTTTAATTGTATATTGGATGAATGAATAACATTTTAAAAAACTTAAATATCAAGAGAATAAATAAATTCATGATATGAAATGTATTAGGGAAATCATACACACCTCATTGAATAAAATATGTTAATTATATCAAAATATACCCCAATGAAATATAATAGAGTCAAATTCCCTTACCTTAAGTTCACCATCTTTCAAACGTGTTCAAACATCCTATTCATCGAAGGAATTCATATATATATATATATATATTATAAGGACCCAACCTTAAACCTTAAATAATATTGAATTAAATGAATAATTCACATTGAGGATCTTTTCAGGTTTAGAGTTTTAGAGAATTAGGACATAACTATTACATCCCAAAAGATTACAAGGTAGAAAAATCTACACAGTTTCCATTTTTTCATAAAATAAAAACTCTTGAAAAAAAGATTCATGTATAGTTCTATGTTTTAGACAGCATGACTTTCCCTTGATCCCATCCTTGACCCTATTCATCTTTAAGCCCTCTGAAAACATTTCAAAACATGGGATGAGCAAAAAAATCTCAGCAAAGGTTATAAATCAAAGAATGAAAACATTTGTTCATAAATACATACAAAACATGAAATCATTTACTTACCTCATGAAATCATAAGATTTATGAAAGACACATAGAAACCATTAATCATAAAAGGTAACTTATGGCATCCATATCATACTTATATTGTAGCTATCACAGCTACATAGGGAGTTGCTTTGGAATACCCATCACATTATATTCCCTAAATCTCTTGGTAGAAACATTCACGTTTACCTCCGTCATGTTACCCAATTCATTGGAAAACTATCTTGGGCTCACCCACCCTAGTTTTATCATGGAACCACCCATATACTTAAATAATTCCCATGAACCATAACATGATCATAAAACATAACATAAGTATAAAGGAAAGATAACATTTCCACATTGTAATAATAAAACATAATTTCAAGATATTGACAGAATAAATCCATTCTCAATATAATTCCCAATACCAAAATATGTAAAAAGAGTATATGGTATTTATTTTTCTTTTTAAAAATATTTCGGCTTGTTAAGGAATCCAAAGATCAAATAATACTCGTGGCGACAGAAAGGTTGTTGTCACTGCTTATGTAAAAAAACGTTCCTTTTTTGACGTTTAGTAAAATTATTTGTATAAAAATTATTCCCTTTGAATAAAATTTAATGTCAAAGGGGTTTATACACTATATAAAATAAAGTCGTGTATAAAACTAAGAATCCCTCAATGAAAGGAGATTGAGACGAAGTCGCTTACCTCATGTCCGACTTGACTCGATCATTCTTTAATCTCATGAATAATAAACTAAAGTTAATTTATACTTTCTTAATAACCTTTTTCGAGTTTATTATTCATTTTATATCACTTATTACAATGTTATAAACTTTATTCTATCATTTAAGTTATTAATGTTCATTTTTTTGATATTTGGTACTTGAGTAATAAATGAACACCTTATATTTACAAGTTGTCCATGTGGTCAAAGGATCATTACATCCAAAATGATATTCATGATTTGGATATCATGTATATCATATATATCCAGTATATACATGTTTTTATAATAGTACATAACATTTAGAGGGAAGAAATAAGATGCAATGTTCATGGAGACGGTAAGTCATACGTATGCATGAATAATACTTTCATTTCTATTTATTATTTTAATGTAAATAAAACATAATGATACATAGGTATATTATAATTCTAATATAATATCATATATAATATTGTTAACTCCATATTTTATACATCCCACATAAGGCATTAACGTATCAAATCACATTGAGGGGGCGGTAGTCCGCACTTCCTCAAATGAGATTATCGTATTTACCCACTATGGAAACCATAAAGTCGTGCTATAAATGGGAATTACAAAAGCATAAGGAAATAATAAACATAATATATATCATATATAAATACAATTCCATCATAATGGTCACCATGAGAGGTGGTAAGATGTAATTGAACAATCATCGTTTCGTGCGGCCTTAGTTTGCCATCCACAGAAACATTATGTTCTTCATCCATTAGATGGAGGTGTGGGTAACTGTAGTTCGAATTATTCTCATAAAAACATCCTAGTATATTGGGGATACAAGTTCTATTACAAAATAATAGAATAAAAAGAGTTTAGGGGTTAGATAAGTAAAATAAAAGAAAACATTTTAAGATAAACCTTTACCTTTAATTTTGGTAACTCCCTTTGGTTTGAACCAAAGGACTTCTTGAAGTGCCTTATACCTAAGGTAAGGATTCTAGAAGGAGGAAAGGGATGTAGGGAGATTAATTGGGTAGATTTTTGGCCAATACAAATGCCTTTATAGGTGTGTGTAATTGGTTAGAAATGGTCTCCTTTACTAGGGGGAGGAGTGGCTCTTTAGGAAAGTGTGAAAATATTATTTTATAATATAATTATATTCGATTTCTAATGGTCCAGAAATCATTATATTCAAATATAAGATGACTCATGGTCTAAATAAAATCATCCAATTTGAATTGGACATGTTTTGGATAATATTTTAATCATTATAATCTTATTTTTTTAAATCATTTATTAATTAGGTAAATACTGCATCATTATTGTGTCATGAAAATTTTAATTTGTTCTATGTCTAAAAATTATAAAAAAATACTATCATATAGGAAATATTTTTAGCTTTCAAAGTAATATTTATATACAAAAAGATAATTTATATAACCCCTTATAAAAATTAATCTACTAAAAGATATTTGCATTTGTCATATTTTTCTTTACCTTAAGTTAATTAATCTAAATTGTCATTATCACTCCCAAGTGGCTCAATGGGGTCCCAAAATCGACCCAAATATGCCCATTGTCGTAAATGACTCAACCAATATGATTTGGACAAGTGTTAAGGTAATTTTAAATTATTATAATATTCTTTTAACCTTGAATTACCATACAGACCATTAACCGTGGTAAATAAAAGTCAAAAGTTACTATTCATCAAAAATTATTTTCATCTTATTCAACAAAATTTTACTTCTTGATAAAAACCATGTATATCGGATTTTCGAAATTCAATTCACAGAAGTGGAAAATTTTCATTTATATGAAAAATTCGGTTTTTTAACTACTACTAAGTGGTTTCACTATTCATCTAAAATTGAAGTTTTTCAGAAAAATACCAAAAATTCAGCACAAGAATTTTTTGATATTCCGAATTCAAATTTGATGTCTATTTTTACAAATTCAAAACATAGAAGTGGAATTAAGTAATTTAAAATTTAATTCCCATATGTTAAAACAAATATCGTGTTTTTAAGAAACAATAAATATCAAAAGATTGATATTTGTTTATGTCTAATTTCAAAGTGAAATTAATTCAAATGACCAAAATTGGATTAAATTATAAAAATATATTTCAATTTAACTTTAAAACCAACTAAAAATATAATCTAACCATATAAATAATTTATATTAAAAGGTACTTTTGAATTAAAATGCAATAATGTTCACTATTCATTAAAAAATGAACATTATCAGAAAAATACCAAAAAAATACCCAAAGTAAAATTTTATGTCCAAATTCTAAATAAGGATTTTATTCGGTAAATTAGAATGTATCAAAGTGACCAAAACTATATTTAAAGATGGTTCTCCACTAAAAGGCGATAAATCGGACTTTTAATGTAAATTATGCTTAAAATTAGATTCATTCACATATTAAGCCTCTAAATTTTTATTGTATAATGTAAATACGTTTAACAAACATGTATAATCATATTGTAGTTACTTTCATTCATTCCCGCCAATACAACAGCTAAGAGTTAACTACTATTTAAAATAATAATATTATATTATTAGCATGCAATGTAAGATTCCAAAGAAATCTGTTGTTGCATATCGGGTATGTTATCAAACATAGAAACCACTTTAAAGTAAAATTAATATTTAATTCACAAATATTTATAAATATGAAGTATGTATTATTCTTTATTTACCTGGGATGTTACATCCTTCCTCCATTTGGGAATTGCGTCCTCGCAATTTTTATTCACTTATCAAAATAAGTGGGGGTATTTATCCCTCATAGAATTTTAATATTCCCACATTTCCCATTCAACCATATGGTTTTTCCACAAAACCTTTACCTAGTGAATCACCTTATTCTGCAACACTTGCTCTCTACGGTCAAGAATCTGAAGTAGTAGTTCTTCATAAGAGAGATTCTCTTCCAACAGAACTACCTTTGGGCTCAAAACATGATATGGATCTAGCATATACTTTATCAACATCGAAACATGAAAAACATTGTGTACTTGGGATAAAGTTGGAGGTAAAGCCACTCTATACACAACTGATCCAAATTTCTCAAGAATTTCATAAGGTCTAATGAACTTCGGACTCAAATTTACATTCTTACCAAAACACATCACACTTTTCCATGGAGAAACTTTGAGAAGTACATGATCACCTACCTCAAAGGAAAGATCTTTCCTCAGATTATATGCATAACTTTTCTGTCTGCTCTGAGCTGTTCTTATGTGCTTCTGAATCAACTGAACTTTCTCTACCATCTCTTATACCAATTTTGGTCCCATCAGCTTCCTTTCACCTACTTTATCCTAGAATTATGGAGTTCGATAATGCTTTACATATAATGTATCAAATGGAGCCATCTGTATACTGAAATTAAAGCTTTTATTATAAGAAAATTCAACCCAAGAAAGATGTTTGTCCCAACTTCCCTGGTAATCCATCGGGCAAGCATGTAACATATCCCCCAAGGTCTAAATTGTTCGCTCTGACTACCCATATGATTGAGGATGAAAAGTTGTACTAAATTTTAATTCAGTACCCAATGACTTCTGAAGGCCTTTCCAAAAGTTATAAGTGAACATGGGATCACGATAAGATACAATGGAGAGGGGAACTCCATGCAACCTAACTATATCTTTAACATACATCCAAGAAAGTTGATCAAGGAAGGAAATGAGTAGATTTAGTCAATCGGTCAACTATAACCTAGATTGAATTATTACCTCAAGATGCCTTTGGTAATACCACAACAAAGTATATGGATATATTTTCTCATTTCCACTCTGACACCGGTAAAGGCTTAAACATTCCTTTCTGTAACTGTCGCTCTTCTTTAACCTTCTAACAAGACAAAAAATTCATAGTAAAATCAAAAATATATCTTTTCATTCCATCCCACCATTAATACTCTCGATGATCTATGTACATCTTAGTACTGCCAGGATGAACTAAAAATTGATAACTATGAGATTCACATAACAACTCATTCTTCAACTGTGAATCACCAGGCACACATAATCTCTTTCCAAATCTCAAAACACAATCATTATCAACGTTCAAATCAGGAAACTTACCCTTCTGAACCAACACAACCTTTTTCTGCAACTCAATGTCTTCCTTCTATGCTTGCTTAATTCTGTCTAACAGAGATGATTTCATTGATACCTGAAACAAAATAGAAGAATTTACTACAATAACAACTTCTCTTCCAAAGTTCATCAAACCAAAAACCAAAGGATCTCATTCCAAACATAACATGGTTAATGAAGTATTAATTTTTTGAATCAAAGAATCATCCACTTTATTTTATTTCCCCAGATGATAAAGGATCATGCAATAATAATCCTTGATTAATTCCACTCATCTCTTCTGTCTCATGTTTTATTCTTTCTGAGTGAATATATATTTCAAACATTTGTGATCAGTATATATTTCAAACTTCACTCCATAAAAATGATGCCTCCAAATTTTTAAAGAAAAAACAACAACAGCTAATTACAAATCATATGTAGGGTAATTTAACGCATGTGGTTTCAACTGACGTGAATCATAAGAAATTACCTGATCATTTTTCATTAGGACACAACCCAGTCCTTCCAATGAAGCATTACTGTAGATAACAAAATCACCATTTCTGGAAGTTTGTGCGAAAACAAGAGCATTCACCAATATTCTTTTCAATTCCTGAAAACCATCATCACATTCTTTTGTCGAGATGAACTTAACACCTTTTCAAGTTAACTTAGTCATTAGACTAGATAACCATGACAAATTTTCAACAAACCTCCAGTAATAACCTACGAAACCAAGAAAACTACGAATCTCGGTTATATTTTTGGGTCTTGTTCATTCTTCAACAACTTTTTTTTAGTAGTATCAATTGTTGTGCCATTTTTTGAAACAATGTGAAAAAGGAAATAAATTTTTTGTAACCAAAACTCACACTTGATGAATTTTCCAAATGGTTTCTTTTATTTTAAGGTTTGTAAGACAACCCTTAAATGACTTTCACGTTCCTCCTTAATTTTGGAATAAACCAAAATATCATCAATGAACACAACCACAAACTTATTCCAGAACTCAAGGAAAATTCTATTCATAAGATCCATGAATACACCAAGATCATTGGTTAACCCAAAAGGCATAACTAAAAATTCATAATGGCCATATCTATTATGAAATGTGGTATTTGTAATGTTGGCTTCAATTAATTTCAACAGATGGTACCCCGACCTCAAGTCAATCCTCAAAAAATATTGAGCTCCCTAGATCTAATCAGAAAAATCATCGATATGAGGAAAATGATACTTATTCTTAACATTGATGTTATTAAATGCTATATAATCAATGAAAAGTCTCATTGAATGATCTTTCTTTTTAACAAACAAGATAGGAGCACCCCATGGTGATGTTCTAGGTCGAATGAAACCTTTATCTAATAACTCCTACAATTGCTTCTTTAACTCTAAATGATCAATTTGAACCATTTGATAAGGGGGTTTTGAAATTGGTTTAGCATCAAGAACTAAGTAAATAGTAAATTCAACTTCACGATCAGGTATAATACCAGGAAACTCGTCAGGAAAAACATCAAGGTACTCATTTACCACTAGCACATCAATAATCTAAATAGTACCATTGTTTTCAACAATATGTGAAAGGTAACATTCATTTCCATCTTTTACTAGTTTCTCAGCATCCTGATATTATATCAACAGCAAGGGTTCATTTTTGTATACAAACTAAAAATCATTCTAAAAAGAAACCTCTTTAGCTCAACAGTCAATCTTAGCATGATAAACAGAAATCCAATCCATTCCCAATATAACATCAAACTCTACTAGAGGCTAAAAAATAAGGTTTGAAGGTAGATCTTTTCCGCACACAAGGACAGGAATGTTATTATGTTTTCTTTTTGTCTCAACATTTCCTCCATGTTTTTTTACCATAAGTTCAGTATTCATATCATGAGATGGAATACCCAATTTACTAGAAACCTTATCAGAAATGAAAGAGTGTGTATACCCTGAATAAAACAACACATTGGCATAATCTGAACAAAAAAATAGTGTACCAAACACCACATCATTTGATGGACCAGCATCTACTGAAGTAGTTGAAAAGGATTTCACCACCGCTTTCTACTTGTATTCTGGCATCTTTCCTTCGGTTGAATTCTTTGTTGAACACTCATTTGCATAATGACCCATTTCATTGAACTTAAAACATTTTACTGACTGTAAATCCTATTTTGTCTTATCATTACCCTGATATTTTTCAGTGCAATTACGAGCCTTATGTCCCATTTAACCACACTAGTAGGACTTACCAGAATTCAAAATACATTCCCCATCATGATTTTTACCACAATTTTCACAAAATTAAAGCTTAATTTTCTTACCATCAGACTTTTTTGAAGAGTTCTTCCCTTTCGCCTACCACATCGACCTCTTATTCTGTTGTTTTTCAAAGAATACATGATCATCAACAAACTCCACTTCCACCTTCTCCGCAAAATTAACAACTTTTTCATAACTTTTGAACTCATCAAAAGATAAAGCCCTTCGATACTTTGGCATTAATCCTGAGTAAAAAATGGTTGATTTTACTTTCAAGATCTCGTATGAAATTTGGATTATACCTTTCCAGTCGAGTGAATATTTCTTCATAAGTATCCATTGAGTCATCCTCCTACCTCAATTCCAAGAATTGTTTTTCCATCCTATGACGAACCACCTCAGGAAAATATTTCTCAATAAACATACCTTTGAATTCATCCCAATCGAGGGAATCAATCTCCTCACTATCCCTGATATTTTTCACCATCAACCACCACTGATTAGGTTCACCTTTAAAATGGTAAACAGCAAGACTAACCTTTTGATGTTATGAACAACCCGTGACATCAAAAATCTTCTCCAGTGCTTTTATCCACCCTTAAACTAGCACAAGTTCAGATGATCCTCTGAATGATGGGGGATGTTGCCTCATGAAATGCTCCAATACTGACATGTTCCTCTATGGTTGATCTGGCTAATCTCGTACAAGGATACCACCACCATTTATAGCCTGATTCAACAGTTCCATCACTATAACAAACTATTCAGTTACGATTCTGACCATCCCTGGTTGCTAATTTGGATGGTTTTCTTCCTCCTGATGTCATCCCAACACAGTTGCCATGTTTCCTCTATGAAAAACCATTCTGAACACAAAAATATATTAGGCGAAGCAGCATGGTAATCTGGAAATGCTATATGATGTCAATATTAACATAAATTACTTTATGGATGTTACTTCAACAATACCCTAACACCTGAAGTTATCTCAACCGACCTTTGATAACAAATATAAGGACCCAGCCTTAAAAATTACATAATATTGAATTAAATGAATAATTCACATTGAGGATCTGCTCAGGTTTAGAGTTTTAGAGAATTAGGACATAACTATTACATCTCAAAAGATTACAAGGTAGACATATCTACACAGTTTCCATTTTTTTCATAAAATAAAATATCTTGAAAAAAAGAGTCATGTCTAGTTCATATGTTTTAGATAGAATGACTTTTCCTTGATCCCATACTTGACCATATTCATCTTTAAGTCCTATTAAAACATTTCAAAACATGGGATGAGCATAAAAAAGCTCAGTAAGGGTTATAAAACAAAGACTGAAAACATTGGTTCCTAAATACATACAAAACATGAAATCATTTACTTACCTTATGAAATCATAAGATTTATGAAAGACACATAGAAATCATTAATCATAAAGGTAACTTGTGGAATCCATATCATACTTACATTGTAGCTATCACAGCTACATAAGGAGTAAATTTTGGAGTACCCATCAAAGTATATTCCTTAAATATCTTAGGAGAAACATTCACTTTTACCTCCATCACGTTACCCAATTCATTGGAGAGCTATCTCGGGCTCACCTACCCTAGGTTTATCATGGAACCACCCGTATATGTAAATAATTCCAAAGAACCATAACATGATCATAACACATAACATAAGCATAAAAGAAAGATAACATTTCAAAATTGAAATAATAAAATATCATTTCAAGATATTGAAATAATAAATCCATTCACAATATCATTTTCAATACCAAAATACATAAAAAGATTATATGGTATTTATTTTTCCTTTTAAAAACATTTTTTCTTGTTAAGGAAGCCAAATATCAAATAATTCTCACGACGGTGGAAAGGTCATTGTCACTGCTTACGTAAAAAAAACATTCCTTTTCTTGTCGTTTAGTAAAAAAATTCATATAAAAAATATTCCCTTTGAATAAAATGAAATTTCAAAGGGGTTTATACACCATATAAAATAATGTCAGGTATAAAACTAAAAATGCCTCAATGAAAGGAGATTGAGACGAAGTCCCTTGCCTCATGTCTGACTTGGCTCGATCGTTCTTTAATCTTATGAATAATAAACTAAAGTTAATTTCTACTTTCTTAAGAAACTTTTTCAAGATAATTATTCCTTTTTTATCACTTATTACCATGTTATAAACATTATGCAATCATTTAAGTTAATAATGTTCATTTTGTCGGTATTTGGTACTTGAGTAAAAACTGAACACCATATTTACTAGTTGTCCATGTGGTCAAATGTTTATTATATATAGAATTATATTCATGATTTTGATATCATATATATCATATATATCCAGCATATACATGTTTTTATAATAGTACATAACATTTAGTGGTAAGAAATGAAATACACCGTTCATGGAGACGTTAAGCTGTACGTACGCATGAACGCTACTTTCATTTCTATTTATTATTTTAATGGAAATAAAACATAAAGATACATAGGAATATTTTAATTATAGTATAATATCATATATAATACCATTAACTCGATCCTTTATACATCCCACATAAGGCATTAACGAATCAAATCACTTTGAGGGGCGGTAGTCCGCACTTCCTCATATGATTTTACCGTATTTACCCACTATGGAAACCATAAAAGCATGTTATAAATGGGAAGTACAAACACATAATGATATAATAAACCTAATATATATCATATATAAATATAGTTCCATCATAATGTCCACCATGAGAGGGGGTAAGATGTAATTGAACAATCATCGTTTCGTGAGGCCTTAGTTTTCCATCCATAGAAACATTATGTTCTTCATCCATTAGACAGACTTGTGTGTAATTTTAGTTCGAATAAATCTCATAAAAACAACCTAGTATATTGAGAATAATGTTTTTGTTATAAAAGAAAGAAATAAAAAGAGTTTAGGTTAGGAGATATAAAATAAAAGAAAACAATTTAAGAGAACCCATTACCTTTAATTTGGGTAACTACCTTTGGTTTGAACCAAAGGACTTCTTGAAGTGCCTTCTGCCTATGGTAAGGCTTATCTAAGGAGGAGAGGGATGTAGGGAGATTAATTGGGTATAGGTTGGACAATACAAATGGCTTAATAGGTGTGTTGTAATGGTTAGAAATGGTCTCCTTTATATTGGGGGTGAGGGGCTCTTTAGGAAAGTGTGAAAATATTATTTTATAACATAATTATATTCGGTTTCTAAAGGTCCAAAAATAATTATAGTGGAAGATAAGATGACTCATGGTCGAACAAAAATCATACAATAAGAATTGGTCATGTTTTGGTTAATATTTCAATCATTATAATCTTATCTATTTAAATCATTTATTAATGAGGTAAATACTGCATCATTATTGTGTCATGAATAAATTAATTTATTTGATGTATAAAAATTATAAAATAAAATACTATAATGTTGGAAATATGTTATATTTCCAAGGAATATTTATAGACAAAAAGATAATTTATATAACTCCTTCTAAAAAATAATTTACTAAAAGATATTTTCATTTGTCATTTTTCTTTACCTTAAGTTAATTAATCTAAATTGTCATTATCACTTCCATGTGGATCAATGGGGTCCCAAAATCGACCCAAAGATGCCCATGGTTGTAAATGACACAACCAATAAGGTTTGGATAAGTGTTAAGGTAATTTTGAATTATTATAATATTCTTTTAACCTTGAATTACCCTCCATACCTTTAACCACTGTAAATAAAAGTCAAAAGTTACTATTCACCAAAAAAATTCATCTTATTGAACCACATTTTACTTATTGATAACAACCATGTATGTCGGATTTAAAAAAATTCAATTCACAGAAGTCTAAATTTTTCATTTAAATGAAAAATTCAGTTTTTTAACTACTACTAAGTGGTTTCACTATTCATCTAAAATTGAAGTTTTTTAGAAAAATACCAAAAATTCAGTCTAAGCATTATTTGATATTCCGAATTAAAAATTGATGTATATTTTTCCAAAATCAAAACAAATAAGTGGAATTAATTAATTTAAAAATTAATTCTTGTTGTTAAAACAAATAGCGTGTTTTTAAGAAATAATAACTATCAAAAGATTAATACTTGTTTATGTCCAATTTCAAAGTGAAATTAATTCCAATGACCAAAATTGGATTAAATGGTAAAAATATATTTTAATTTTACTTTATAACCAACTAAAAAGATAATCTGATTATATAAATAAATTATATTAAAAGGAACTTTTGAATTAAAATGCAATATCTTTCACTATTCATTAAAAAATTAACTTTATCAGAAAAATAAAAACAAATACCCAAAGTAAAATTTGATGTCCCCATTCTAAAGAAGGATTTTATTTGGTCAATTAGAATGTATTAAAGTGACCAAAACTATATTTAAAGAGGTTTCTCCATTAAAATGCGATAAATCGGCCTTTTAATGTAAATTATGCTTAAAATTAGATTCATTCTCATTTTAAGCCTCTAAATTTTTGTTGGATAATGTAAATACATTTAACAAACATGTATAATAATATTGTAGTTAGTTTCATTCATTCCCTCCAATACAATAGCTAGGAGTTAACTACCATTTAAAATAATAATATTATATTATTAGTTTGCAACGTAAGATTCCAAAGAAACACGTTGTTGTGTATCGGGTAGGCTATCGAACATAGAAACCCCTTTAAAGTAAAATTAATATTTAATTCACAAATATTAATAAATATGAAATGTGTCTTATTCTTCATTTACTTGGGATGTTACATATATCTTCTTAAGGGATATAGGATTGGTATTTTTGGGGTATTATAACCTCTTAAAAATATATATTTATTTTAAGAAGTGAAATGGTTAGTGATTAGTCAATATAGAAGTCTCAAAGTGGTGTAAATATGTGAAGGAAATAAAACCCTTTTATAAATGTAGTGTGGGTCACATTAAGAATTTCAAAAAAAAATTACAACATAATTAGACTACTCTAGAGAAAAATTAATAAAAATGGACAAAAATTTAACATTGTACAACTTTGTAGACAATTTATTATCCCATTTATCCTTATTTAATATTTTTACATTTTTTAATAATTTAATAAAATATTATATTCATAAAATAACATTATTGAATATTTTGACATTATTAATTACATTGACATTAAGAATATCTAGATAATAATATAACATAAAACTAAAACTACTAATAAATCCATCATCTATCATATTAATATAGAAATTTCATGAATCACTTTAATTTGTACAAATTATATTACTTTTTATATTTTCGTTATCATTTATTTAATTTTTTCATTAATTGAATAAATATTACGTTAGTGTTATGGACTAATTTAAGGTAATTATTTCATCACAAATAATTAAATCTAAACTACAGTGATGTAGATAAATATTGTATCTTTCCAGGAAATATTTATAGTCAAACATATCTTCAAAATTTCCCAGTTTTAATATTTTTATGTTAATTAAAAACATGAATGTCTCATCATTGACATTTTTAAGTAAAATATTATAAAGGCCACAATCTCATCTAAATAGACTTAAATGGTACTAACACCAAATATTGAATTTTTATGGACTAATATTACCAATAAAATAAAAAACACGTGTTTAGGGTCATTTTATATTCTTTATCATATTATATTTACCCTTAATTAACTGATTTACTCATTACCCTAGTAATAAAAATTATTATTGATATTATTAATACTATAGAAAAATAAAAGGTACTTATTTAATAAATATGGAACTCCTGATTTAAAATATTTAATTAATTTTAAATAATTTAAAACCCATATTTTTTAAAATTTATTTCAAATTAAAATTAAGAAATGCAATGGAAAACAGTTTTTCAGAAAAATACCCTTTCATGTATAAAAACATTATTCCAAATTTAACTACGAAATTGATTATAAGAAACACAATTGTGTCATTAGTAATATAATATAAATAATTTTAATTCCAAAATATTTCAAAATAATGTGAAACATATCAAATGGTAGTAACAAAAATATAGTTTTCAAATAAAAATCGATATTTTTTACTATTCACTGGAAAATAAATATTTTCTGAAAAATTTAACAAAAATTATCCCCAAAATAATTTCCATACAATGATTTAAAAAATTATTTTATTTTATAAAAAAAATTAACTAAAATTTTTATAAATTATTTATATATATTTTCTTATTGAAATAAATTAAATCAATTTTTCAAGCAAAACATATATTAGAATAATATAAATTATGTGTTCAATTTATAAGAATAAATTTATATTGAATATGAATTTAATGTATATTTCATAATATAGTCAATAATATTTACACCTTCTAATTTAATTGATATTTTAGGACTTTCATGATATGAGAATGATATTTAATAGTATATCATGGTTTATTTAAGCTCAATATTGCGCACACCAAAAGTTATTAATTAAATTTTACAAAATTAAAAAATAATTGGATGTTGTAGATGTGTTCTTAAATTTTTATCCTTTTTTAAAAGGATTTTTCAATTCAACAGGTACATGTGATGAAAAAATGCTTATGTTACTGGAAAAAGATAGGAAAATGTTACAAGATGAACCAAGGAAGTTGTTACTAGTCAGAGGTTTTCATAAATTCATCGATGTTGAGTTAATAAACAATTATAAAAAGTGTTAAAATAAGTATAAAGGGGGTAATAGTATAATAAGAGTGAGTTGTTAAGTCTACATTATGGAAAATCGCACTTTTCATTACCTGTGTAATGTTATAAAATTTGTTGTATAAATATATATTATAACAGCAATGTAAATTTTATATGTGACTTACTTGACCAATATAATGGTACAGAGGATTTATTATCAAATATATCTGATAGATTAAATCAAAAAATATCAAAAAAATTATACTTTAGTGATAAAGGTATTTATAAATTTAAAAAATGGAAATTTTATATTATCATTAGATGGTACAATAATGATTTCAGACTGAAATAGAATCTTGTATTTCGGATAAACAATTTGAATGATGTTAAAGTGAATAAGAATTTTTTTTAATCTGTATAATGTTATTTTTTATAAAATAATAAATTGTTTTGTTGTATGAAGGAATTAGATTGATTCCATAGAAGAAATCTCTATCAAATTGGGTTTTTGAGAAGCTTTCAAAAATAGTGAGATTGGAAAATTATGTTATAATGTCAAAGTTCTATCAGACATATGAACATCAGAGAAACATTTTCAATGTAATTAGATAGATGATTATATGATGTTTCATCATAATATGTTTTTTAAAAACATAAATTCAACTGATAAATAACTACACCATATAGAATATTTGTAAGAAACTTTTTAAATCATATCGAATTGGGAGAAGATAGAAAGGGTTGATCAAAAGTTAGATAATTAATAAATGTTCATTGGATGGAGAATCAGTGCACTAGACACACATATACATGATATAGTTATTTTTATATCATTTACATAAATTTTTTAATCCTATTACAATGATGATGTTGAGATGTGCCATTAAATTTTTTTATCTAGTTGATATAAAGATTTCTGAGGAAGTTATTTAACCCTTAGGTTAAGGGTGTTCAAAGAAGGATGATAATGCATGATACTACATGAAGATTTAGGAATAACGTATAATACATGATAATTATTTAGTGAATTTGAGAAGATAAGGAAATTTGAAAAAAAAAATCACTATGTGGGAAAATTAATTAGAGTTCCCATCATATTGCAACTACTTCATCAATAAAATGGGTTGAAAGTGCAATTCTCACTAACATTATTTATTCATACTAAATGCCTGACACACTGATGTTTTTCACGTAAAATGATTTTCCGACTAAATTATTTGAAGAAGAGAGGATACTAATTAGAAAAATTGGATAGAGGCTTAATATCTAAGAAACATTATAGGGGAATATATCAGAATCATTATACTGAGGAGTCAGTCGGATATACCTAACAGTGATAATATCATATTTAGAATCCAAACAGATTTAGTATATGTGATTTTTTATAATCAGGCAGAGTTCCGAATAGAGTTTTAGCATTATTGGGGTTCAAAGAACTGAATCTACTTAATATAGGGATAAGTTTCACTATATTAAGATAATGGTTGGATACAATAGACATAGAAAAATGGATAAACTTTCAAAGAGCTATGTAGAAATTTTTTCCAACATTTATGGCTTGAGAACATAAGAAAATGATTGTATGTGGTGGGAGTCAATATAATCATGCATATCATAATATATGAGGATTATAAATGGATTTGGATAATTTTATTCACTTTTCAATTATAGTAAATTCCAATAGAACAACGGGAAATTAAAATTAAATGATTTAGTCACCCACACTATATTGGAAACTTTTAAATCTTTTGTACCTTACATTACTATCATGTCTTTCTTATATGTGAAATTGTTTTATAAACATTATAAGGGTATGAATCTAATATGTTTCTGGGGTTATTTATATATATAATTGAAATTTTAAAATATCACCACTCATTCAACCCCCCTCCCAATTATTCTAAAAATCATAAGGAAAGTCAAAATAGATATGTGATTATTATTGTTATTCCTTTTCTCATTAGTGAGAATAAAATGGAGAGATTCATTGTAAATAAGAAACTCTTTTTTTTCATCATTGATTTTGTGATAGATTTTAATTCTTACTTTTTGACTATTAACACAAGAATTTTATTATATTTCATAGTATTATTTATTAT
The DNA here is from genome assembly GCA_963277665.1 of Viscum album. Taxonomy (NCBI): domain Eukaryota; kingdom Viridiplantae; phylum Streptophyta; class Magnoliopsida; order Santalales; family Viscaceae; genus Viscum; species Viscum album. Next base: position 559,371,757 of record OY728160.1, on the reverse strand, counting down.
TTCATGATTTTCTCTATGTGGAATATTCCTTTTATTTGGAATTAAACATATTACATGAATTTCCTTATACATACCTTATATTTCTTACCATTTCTTATTTTCCTAGAATGAGTGACATGATTTATTTTTCAATATGTCTAGAAATCTTTCACCTTCATCATATCCTCTAATGAATTCATGGATTACCTATTTTTAGAAAATTATTTATAGATTTGAATTATGGTTATTTATTTATGCCATCTACCAAATCAATCCTTTTATTTATTTCTTGGATTGATTCTAATTCTTCCTATATATTACACCATTTATCATTGATATTCATGGATTGATTTAAAATATCAATGATGTGGGTTTTGATTCAATAGTATAATGATATTTTTCTTAGAATAGCATCTCTCACATTCTTCATATGTGCTCTTGGTTAAATATTATCCCCAAAACCCATGGAAAACTCACTTATTATTTGATTCATAATAATTTTTTATGGTATTACCTATTCAGTTGTATATGAATCATTCTTGGTAGGTATGAAACAGTATTCATCATCACATTGAACACCTTTTTATTATTGTCATAGTGTTTTTTATAACCTTCAAACCTATTCTTGATGGAACGATTCACCTTTATCTAGGTGATTTTTCTCAAATCTAGAGAACCTTTATTCATTTGATCTTTAATATTTCTTAATATATGCCTTATATTTCTCCAAATAATAAAAATTTATGTCAATAATCAATAAACTTGTGTCTAAACATTTCACAACACAACCAGTATCAAATGAACCTAAATTCTTTTACATAGTTTCTTCGAGTTGTTATCAGGGATACACATCATTGGTGGTGTTATAGATATGTCGATCACCGGTGAAAAATATTATATCATAGGCTCATCTTCTTATGCTTCATTCTCTAATACCTTTAATTGGTTTCCAAGAAACCTTAATTTGATGTAAGATGATGAAAAATTAAATATTCATTAAATTCTTGTAGAGGGAATCACTATAGTCCCAATTCCATAGAAAGAATTTCAATCCAATATTATAACATAGATATGAAGATGTTCAAAGACTCAAATGGTATTAAAATAATATTTTTTAGAGTCTCAAATTGAATAACACTCACACACACACACACAGATATATGTATACATGTCTGTGTGTGTGTTGTTTTACCAGATGTTTTCTGAGAAATTTTTTTTGTTGAACTGCAATATTTTATTTCGAGATCCATTGGTCTGAAGAGTGTTTTCTTTTGTTTCATTTTTTACATTATTTATTGAAACAATTATCTATGTTTATATATGTGTGTGTGTAAATATTCTCCTAAAATGATAATAAGATAGGCTTGAAAATTTCTATAAAACCTATTTGAATATATCATCTTCATATAGAATTAGAAAATAATATAAGTTATTATTAAAGATTTTTCAGCATCATAATTTTAACACCCCATGATTCCACGGTACGCTTCTCTTTGAATTATACATTATCGTGTGTTGTACGCAACATCGAGTTCTAACACACACCACAACCAATCAAACTACCTATTATGAATTGTAATACAAACTTTTTGAAATATTATACATTTTATCTTTCAAAATGGACTTCATTTTTGGATTCGGAATATCGAAATTATCTTAGGGATAATTTTTGGAAATTTCAGATAACTTACATATTTTGATGAATAGTAAAAATTACTAAATTTTTATTAAAAAAACATTTTTAAAAGAAAAATTTAATAGTGAAAAATTATGCATTTGAGTGGTTTTAAAGTATATTTAGATTATATTTTTACCACTTAATACAATTTTGGTTATTGGACTTAATTTCACATTTAAACCGGACATAAACAAGTGTCAATCTTTTGATAGTTATTATTTCTTAAAAGCACACTTTTTGTTTTGACTGCGAGAATTAATTTTAAATTAATTTCTGACACTTTGGTGTTTTGAATTTAGAAAAATGGATTCCATATTTAGAATCCGGAGGTCCAAATTATGTAAATAGGTAACTATTATTTTTAGACATTTTGAATAATTACGTCGGTAAATATTTTATTTACCATGGTCAGAGGGTAAATTCGGTAAATACGAGTATAAAATAATATTATTATAATAATAAATTACCCTAAAATGCGTCCTAAACCTATTGGTTGATACATGTACGACCATGTAAATATTTGGGACGATTTTGGGACCCCATGTATCCACTTGGAAGTGATAATGACACTTTATATTAATAATGTAAAAGTAAATACAAAAATGACATAAGCATATATCTTTTAGAAAAACAATTTTTACATAGGGTTATATATGTTATATTATCTAATATAAATATTAATTAGAAAGATAAAAATATTTACAACCTAATGGTATTTTATTTATAATTTTTAGAAATTTAATAATTAAATATATTTATGACACAATAATAATGCAGTATTTTCCTTATTAATGAACAAATCAAATAATTGGTATTATAAATGTTGAAATAAATATAATCTTAAACTTTTGATAAAATAAAAGAATTTTATTGGATAATATGAAATGTTATTATTTATTAAATGAAATTAATTCTGATTAATAATGTTTTTAAGACGTTAACAAAAATCAATTATTAAATAGTGTCAAAATTGACATAAATGAGTTTTTAAAACAAATATTATATTATTAATTGATATTCTATTCCTAAAAATATAACGATCAACCAAAAGACTTATATCATTATACGTGTATCATTAATGGACCATTTGGGGGTCTCTTGGAAGTATATAGTACATTAATTAACCATATAATATAAAAATACAAAGTGACATGGTAAATATCAAACTATTTAACAAAGAGTTAAATATAAATGATAAGGTTAATATAGTGACACAAACCTATCTAAAATCTATTAGATGAAATGATTTAGACCCATCACTACATTGGACTTTTAATAATCCAATTTTGATCCATTATAAACCGAATATGAATTTATTATAAATTAATACTTTATGATTTTCCTAAATAGCCCCTCCTCCCCCTTATAAAAGGACACCAATTATAACCAATTCTTCATACCATAAAAGCCTATTGGTTCGGCCAAAATCTACCCAAATACTCTCTAAAATATCCTCCATTAATCCTATAGTCCTTACTTTAGTCAGAAAGCTATCTTAAGTATCCCTTTTGATCAAATCAAAACGAAGAACCCGAAGAAGAGGTAATTTTTTCACCACCCTTTTTCAAGTCCCTTTCTTCCTCAACTTCTTTTTTCTTTATTGTTTCCATTCTAAAATATTAACTACCGTGTATTATATATACTTCGATATTATTATAAATATTTTACAACCATATTCAGTATTCTATCCATCCTTTGAATGACATGTCACCATACGTGCGTATGTACGGCTTACAGTCTCCATGTCTTGGTGTAATTGTTATTCAAAACATTATTATTTGGATGGGTATGATAATGATGTGTAATTGTTTTAAATAATAAATATAACATGATAATTATTCTGTATATATGATATACCATCCAATTATATATTATTTTAATATCAAAATAATGATATTGTCGCTCGTGCGTACATACGGACTGCCGTCTCCACGAACGTAATGAGATTCTTTCCCCATTGTATCCATTCAAGTCTAATTCTCCATTGATGATTAAAAATATTGTTTAAAGAATTTATATAATTATGAATATAAATAAGATACAACCTATCCATAACAAAACATCTTATGTAACAAAACATATAAAATAAAATGAGTAAGCTAACACCCGAAACGATGTTAATACTAAGATATTATTAAAAAGCAATGTTAAAAGATCATATATGATATAATATTAATGTATATGATTATAGTATAATTTAATAACAATTATTTCACCATTATATAGTAGTTTAACCTACCCTCAACTAAGGAAAAGTACAGGGTAAGGGTTTTTCATCTAACTCCTTATTTCTGTGAGATTCATGACATATTGCCACTATTACATTTTCTGTAGTGTATGTATTGAAAATAATTGTATTCTTTGTGTAATACACTTTAATTTAAGTGAATTTACATATTCATGGTATGATACTTCTTTCATGGGGTGTAGGTTTTTTAATTTAACAAATTGCTAAGGGTTAATTTCACAATCTCTTTATTATCCTAGGTTGTTTTTACTTAAGTATCTATTGGGACATTTTTATCATCAATTTTTCATAAAAATGATTTCAAAATGAATATTTTAAAGATTTTTGAAAGGTACTCTTTATCAAGATCAGAATTTTAAATGTTTTAAAGATTTATCTTTCTAAATATTTTTAATTAATTTCCATGTTTTCAAAGTGATTTTAAGGATTTATTTATATGGACATGAATGTTTTGAAATAATAATTATTTTCAAAAGATTCAAAGTGGTATGGGACACTTTGATCAAAAAATATCTTTTAAATTTATTAATTTATAAATTTGTGACTTTTAAATGATTTTACAAAAAGGATATTTCTCTCAAATAGGTTTACTCATCATTTTCAACTATGTCAGCATCCTTTACAAGATATTATTTTTGATTGAAGTTGAATTATTATGATACAAAACTTCCATATTGTATTGAAGGTTTTGTGATATGTTTGACATTGGATGTGTTATTTTTATACCATTAATGGTTTATGGTTAAAGTATTGACATTTCGTACCCTAATTCTTATACGAATGTTTATGTTATGTTTCAACTTTTTTATATGAGGAATGTATTGGACATAGTAAGTGACGGGTGGAGCCTGCTATAGCTCCTCAATGGATCGGTAAGTCTCATGAGACAACTAGATGTGGAATTGGACGAGGCCTTTTCCCAATTCGATTTATGGTTTGGGACAAGGCCTTAATAATTTTAGACATCATGGCCGAGGCCTTGGAAAAATGTTTTAGAATGTCTGGCATTATACATTCCCTCATTATGGAAATAATATTGATGGTTCATGTGGTCATTCGACTAGTAGAATACCCATGATTATGTTTTATTATGGAATTATTTAATCAACTCATATTCTTTCCATAAAATTATTCATGCTTATTATTGGTAAAAGAATTTAGTTTCAATTATTCAACATGATTAATATTTATGTAATTTTCTGCTTTATTGCTTACCCTTACTGATTGTTTGAGCTCAGCCATTTCTTTGTTTTATTTTTCCCAGGATTCCAAGAAGTGTATTATGATTGATATGCAGGGTTAAGCTAAAGGGGATAATGGTGTTCTCAAATAACTATTTATGTTATGTTTTATGTTTGAAATTGTAATTTAATGTTAATATATGTAATCTATTTTCCAAGACTGCAAAACCGATCTGTCCTTCGGGACTCTATTCCATGTAATCATGCCAATGTTTTAAAATAATGCACCGACTCTGGGTAAATGGGGTTGGGGCGTTACAGTTGGTATCAGATGAAGTTTAGAAATAACCTTGGAAACTATATTAAGATAAACTCTGATTAGAGAATATATCCCTAAGATATACTTTGAGGATTATAATATAATAACTTCCTAGAATTTTTGTATTGTAGAGATTTTGTGAGTCTTCCAAGAAATACATCCTTGTCTGGATACGATCAGGTAGACGAGGCTCTGGCACAGATTTATCTAGGGGTAAAACCCAAAAACACTTCTTTGATCTAGACACGAACAGGAACTAGTTCAAGACAACGGTCCTTACGACACTCCTGGTTACGACTCTCCTGAGGGATATGCTTAGGATAATTCTCATTTTCTTTAGAAATCATTATGAAGGGTTTATGAGTATATACTTCCTCAATGAAAACATCTTTATGATTATGGATTATATCCATAAACTGTTCAATTTACGTTAGATATTTTACAAGTTTGGAGTTATTCATTACAATTCATAAACTGACTTAGTGTATTCCATTGTTTAGAAATGGCACCCATTAGAAGGAATGAGAACTCCAGCAGTACGCATGATCCAAAGAGTAAGAAGGATCATATCTTTCATGGTCTTAAGCCAAAATTTAGAAGGGAAATAGTCTCCCATGTATTATAATCATATAAAGAAATAGTATCCTATGTTGATAAGATAAGTAAATAATTCTCGGAATCCTATGGATTTGAAGGGAAGCCATATAAGAAAAGGATGGTAGAGAGAAGGACAGATAAAGGAAAGAATGTAAAGAAGAATTTTCCCATATGTGATAACTGTGGAAATAAACACCCAGGAACTTTTTTGAAGGGAATGTGAGTTTGTTATAAGTGTGGAGAAAAAGGACACCAAGTACATGATTGTAAGGGTCCGAAAAAGGTTTCAAATTTACAATTCTTTGTTTGTAAAGATTTGGGACACTACGCGAACCAATGTCCAAATCATCAGAGTATTCCCCAAATGATGCTATTGGATAATAATCATGTAATGATACTTCCTTAGATGAAGAAGAATGATTAGTGTTCTTATTTTGTTTTTTTAGTATTATTTCATTTGTGTGTTCTATCAACAATATACTGTTTATATGAATTATAGAGATAAGTAAGGATTGTACTTTCGTACTATTATCTTAGGGATTTGAGATTATATGGTTGTAATAAAAGTGACATAAATATTAAGCTACCCTTTTGGTAAAATACATGGTTGATGGAAAGTTAATCCTTAATATGGTCCCGATAATGAGGTAGTGATTTTCAAATAAGAGGCGGTTGATTTGAATAAATTATATTGGATATTTTTGACTACCTTGAAACTGATTAATGATTTTTCATTGTTTGAGTTTAAAAATTTTTGGATATAAAGAGTATATATAGTATTATATAAAGAATAAGGGAGTATGAATGTAATCAATAAGGTTTTAATAGTAATTCAGGATGTTACCATGCTTTAAAATAATGCATGATGAAGGTGTTCACTTGTTATTACATGGAAAAAATGATCTTCATTTTGTATAACTTCCTTATAAATTTTGGACTGTGAGTTCAGATGGAAGTATTTTGGATATGTCTAATGGTTGTAATGGATTATGTTTGATAGGTTATTTTGGGGAATTTAATAAAAGAAAAACACGCAGACCGTGTGACAACCCGTCGCGTCGGACAAAGTTGCGGGAATCGAACCCACAACCATAGTGCAATTGGGATTTATCACCTACCACCAGACTACATGAAGTTCCTGGATGGTATAATGTAGTTTCTTTTTTTTAAATGTTCTGATATGTGAATTATAAATTAATTATATTTGGAACCCTATACGATTAGGATAAATAGAGTATTTTTGAGTTGTGTTATGTTTTGGGGTAAAATATGATTTAGTGGTAGAAATAGATTAATGGATAAAACTATAATTATAAATTATATATATCTCCTTATGATATTATCCAATCTCATAAATAAATTCCTCAACATTAAGAAAAGAAACTTATAACCAAAATTTTTTCCTAGATGGTACCTTAGATCGTCACAAATTTATTGCTTTGTGATTATTGGCATTTTCCTAGCCATATTCAGTACCACTATCCATCAGATATTGATGGTTATATTTCTCTTCCATATCCATGATTTCCTAGATGGAAACCTAGTATAGGTTATTTTCAGTAACATTCATACTTACCACTCTTTATTTTAAATAGAGGCCTCATTAATCCATTTTCCAATGTGGGATTTCAACTAAGATACTTTGAAATGTCAACCACAAGTTTCTAATACTGAGCATAAATTATGTGGATGAAATTTATCGAAGGAGAGGATAATGTAAAACCCTAAGCTTCCACAGTATGCTTCTCTTTGAATTATACATTAGCGTGTGTTGTACGCAACTTCGAGTTCTAACACACACCACAACCAATCAAACTAGTCGTTATGAATTGTAATACCAACTTTTTAAAATTTTATAAATTTTATCTTTAAAAATGGACTTCATTTTTGGATTCGGAATATCGAAATTATCATAGGGTGAATTTTTGGCACTTTTCAGATAACTTTCATATTTTGATGAATAGTGAAAATTACTAATTTTTTATTAAAAACAAAATTTTTAATCGAAATAATTAGTAGTGATAAATAATTAATTTGAGTGGTTTTAAAGTATATTTATATTATATTTTTACCACTTAATAAAATGTTTTTCATTGGACATAATTTCACATTTAAACCGGGCATAAACAAGTGTCAATCTTTTGATAGTTATTATTTCTTAAAAACAGGCTTTTTGTTTTGACAGTGGAAATAAATTTTAAATTAATTTATGCCAATTCTATGTTCTGAATTTAGAAAAATGGATTCCATATTTAGAATTAGTATGACCAAATTTTTTAAATATGTAACTTTTATTTTTATACATTTTGAATAATTACTTCGGTAAATATTTTATTTATCATGGTTAAAGCGTAAATTCGGTAAATAAGAGTATAAAATGATATTATAATAATAATAAATTACCCTAATGCGTATCCTAATCTTATTGGTTTATACATGTCCAACCATTGGCATCTTTTGGTCGATTTTTGGACCCCATGGATCCACTTGTAAGTGATAATGACACTTTATATTAATAAAGTTAAAGTAAATACAAAAATGACATAAGCATATATCTTTTAGAAAAACAATTTTTACATAGGGTTATATATATTATATTTTAGACTATAAATATTCATTAAAAATATAAAAAGATTCCAAACATAATGGTATTTTATTTATAATTTTTAGACATTGAATAATGAAATATATTTATGACATAATAATGATGCAGTATTTTCCTTATTAATGAAATAATCAAATAATTGGTATTATAAATGTTAAAATAAATATAAGTTTACATTTTTGATGACATCCAAGAATTTTATTGGTTAATATGACATGTTAGTATTTCTTAAATGAATTTTTTTCGAATTAATAAATTTTTTATGACTTTAAGAAAAATCAATTATTGAATAGTGTCAAAATTGACATAAATGAGTTTGTAAAAAACATATTATATTATTAATTGATATTAAATTCCTTAAAATCTAAGGATTGTACAAAAGACTTATATCATGATAGGTGTATCATTAATGGACCACTTTGTGGTATCTTGAAATTATATAGAATGTTAATTAACCATATAATATAAAAATACAAAGTGACATGATAATTGTCAAACTATTTAACTAAGAGTAAAATATAAATGATAAGGTTAATATAGTGACACAAACCTATCTAAGATATATTGTATGAAAGGATTTATACCCATCCCCACATTTTACTTTGAATAATCCACATTGGAGCCATTAGAAACCGAATATTAATTTATTATAGATTAATACTTTAAGTTTTTCCTAAAGAGACCCTCCTCCACCTTATAAAAGGACACCACTTATAACCAATTATTCATACATTCAAAGCCTTTTGGTTCGGCCAAACTCTGCCCAAATACCCTCTCAACTATCCTACATTAATCTTAAAGGCCTTCCTTTAGTCAGAAATCCAACCTAAGGATCCCTTTTGATCAAACAAAAAGGAAGAACCTGAAGAAGAGGTAATGTTTTCACCACCCTTTTTCAAGTTCCTTTCTTCATCAACGTCTTATTTCTTTGTTGTTTCCATTCTAAAATAATAACACCAGTATCTTCTAGATAATTTGATGTTATTATAAATTTTTTACAACCATATTCAGTATTCTATCCAACCATTGAATGACATGTCACCATACGTGTGTACGTACGGCTTACTGTCTCTATGTCATGGTGTAATTGTTATTCAAAACATTATTATTTGGATGGGTTTGATAATAATGTTTAATTGATGTAAATAATAAATATAACATGATCATTATTCTGTATATATTATATAACATCCAGTTATATATTATTCTAATATCAAAAGAATGATATTGTCGCTCGTGCGTACATACGGACTATTGTCTCCACGAACGCGATGAGATTCATTCCCCATCGTATCCATTCAAGTATATTTCTCATTCAATGATTAAAAATAATTTTTAAGGACTTGATATAATTCTGAATATTAATAATATACAACCTATCCATAACAAAAATTTCTTATGTAACAAAACATATAAAAGAAAGCGATAAAGTTAACATCCGAAACGGCAATAATACTAAGATATTATTAACAAAGTAATGTTAAAAGATCAACTATGATATCATATTAATTTATTTGATTCTCTAATAATTTAATAACAAATATATCACCATTATACATGAGTTTAACCTACCCTCAACTAAGGAAATGTAAAAGGTAAGGGGTTTTCATCTCACTCCTTATTCCCATGAGATTCGTGCCATATTGCCACTATTACCTTTTGTGTGGTGTATGTACTGACCATAATTGTATTATTTGTGTAATACACTTTAATTTATGTGTATTTACATATTAATTGTATGATACTTTTTTCATGGGGTGTAATTTTTTTATGTTACCAAATTGGTAACAGTTAATTTCAAAATCTCTTTATTATCTGAGGTTGTTTTTACTTAAGTGTCTATTGGGATATTTTTATCATCCATTTTTCATAAAAATGATTTCAAAATGAATATTTGTAAGATTTGTGAAAGGTTCAATTTATCAAGATCATAATTTTAAATTTTTTAATGATTTAACTTTTTAAATATTTTTAATTAATGTCCATGTTTTCAAAATTAGTTTAAGGATTTATTTTTATGGACATGAATGTTTTGAAATAATAATTCTTTTCAAATGTTTCAAAGTGGTATGGGACACTTTCATTCAATAATCTCTTTTAAATTACTTCCTTTATAAATGTGTGACTTTTAAATGAATTTAGAAAAAGGATATTTTTCTCAAAAAGGTTTACTCATTATTTCTAACTATGTCAACATCCATTACACGATATTATTTTTAATTGAAGTTGATTTATTATGATACAAAACATCCATATTGTTTTTAAGGTTCTGTGATATGTTTGACTGTGGATGTGTTATTTTTATACCATTCATGGTTTATGGTTAAATTTTATATATTTCATATCCTAGTTCTTATAAAAATGTTTATGTTATGTTTCAACCTTTTCATATGAGGAATGTATTGGACATAGTAAGTGACGGGTGGAGCCCGATATAGCTCATCGATGCATCGGTAGGTCTCAAGTGACAACTAGACATGGAATTGGATGATTCTTTTTCCCAATTTGATTTATGGTTTTGGACGAGGCCTTAATCATTTTAGACATCTTGGTCAAGGCCTTGAAAAAATGTTTTAGAATGTCTGGCATTATACATTCCCTCATTATGGAAATAATATTGATGTTTCATGTGGTCATTCGACTAGTAGAATACCCATTATTATGTTTTATTATGGCATTATTTACTCAACTCATATTTTTTCCATAAAAGTATTCATGTTTATTATTGGTAAAGGAATGTGGTTTCAATTATTACCATGATTAATATTAATGTCATTTTCTGCTTTATTGCTTACCCTTACTAAGCATTTGAGCTCACCCCTTTCTATGTTTTATTTTTTCCAGGATTCCAAGAAGTGTATTATGATTGATATGCAAGGTTAAGCTAAAGGGAATAATGGATTTCTCAAAGAACTATGTATGCTATGTTTTATGTTTTTGATTGTAATGTAATGTTAATATATGTAATCTATTTTCCAAGAATTCTAAACTGATCGGTCCTTCAGTACTTGATTCCTTGTAATCATGCCAATGTATTAAAATAATGCACCGACTCTAGGTAACTGGGGTTGGGGAGTTACAATAATTGAATCGACATTTAGAATTTTGGAAATACAAAAACAAATAATGGGGAAGAAGCAATCTTCAAGAATAATCCATATAAAAAAATAACTTTTTTAAAAGGATAAATTAGGGGCGAAAACTGTGTTTATAAAATGAATATTAATTATAAAAAGTACCCACACAAGATTCTTCTTTCAGTCAGACACCTACATTGGTCTCCCACCTTATTGGAATTGTTCACATCCCCAGCCACCTCCATCCCTCATTGTGGGATGTCCATGCTTTGTTAACCCCATTTAGCCTTCACATCCCAACCCCATTGGCAGAACCAATCAGCCCAGCCATGTCAGGCGGACCACCATGGCCTACCTTGACCATCCCCTTATCATCACTACCTGACTACTCTCGTCGAACCAAATTCTCTACCACCATCATAACAGGGCTGTTATTGGATTTCCATGGACACTATTTTCTTACCTATTTCTTATGCATCCCTCACATGGTATCCTATTTCTCACTAGGCCAGACTGTCATCAGTCAGATATCATGACACCTTGCCGAGCCTCGAACCCTCAGTGAGCTTCCTAAGCACCATTTAGATCAATGTGAAAAAATTATCCTTACCTAAGCTAGATTTTTCGACCACTATAGAGTGTCCACCCCTCCGGTACTGCCCGCGCATAGTTTCGATTTCCCAACCATAATCGTCCCGACCTTGTTCAAGGAAGGTTAGGGCTAGCACAACTTATTAGGACCATTTTGGCTCAAGTATAGACCCAGAACCCCTTTCATCTGTTTTATGGGCCCCCTGAGGGGTCTCGGTACAATATAAAATATTTATTAATTTTATAAATTATTTTAACAATTTTTGGAAAAATAAATTGAAAATAAGAATTAGTAATAATTTTAATTGAATTAAAATTAAAAAATATATTTTCTAAAATTTATTTAATATCCCTTGATATAAATTTATTGAATGTTTTATTTTTCATAGGTATTTACTTCATATACAAAATATTAATTTCTATCAACTGATCTTGACAAATATATTGATTAATGCAAGCCTCGATTTTTTTCATTTAATTAATTAATTATTTATATGCATGTTTTTAAGAAATTATTTTATATTTGACGATTTGGGTGTTTTATTTTACACCATTATTTTTATTAGGTATTGCATTCCTAGATAAAAAAAATATTTGTGTTTTATGTTCTTAATATCCCTATATCTGTGTGTGGCTATTTATGTATAATGATAATTACAACAAGTGATGTAGTTCATGTCGGGAATTAGAGACATACCAAACAGGAGGATACTGCATTTTATGGGTGAGCCCTAAAACTAGAGGGGCATGTGTAGAAACTCATAGACTAACCTTAAGTGTCTAGGGTTATCCATTATTTAATGGATCAACCTTTAGTATCAACTCATTATCATGTATTTTAATTTTATTTATGTATTGTTTATTATTTTATGGTTTTGTATTTTTTAAGCATAATCGCATAAGATAATAATAAATCGTGCATAGATAAAATGAAAATTTCATGACATAAATGTATTTTATTTAGTTCATAGTCATTTTTGGAGTTATATCACATAATATATGCATATTATATATAAAATAATTTCATTCACTAAGAAATAAGAAAACCCTCAATGATAAATTATATCGCAAACTACTTCCGTCATTTGAATTAGTATATAGTTGGGTGAATGGGCTTCTTGTTAACCCAATTTGATGGTGCCTCATACTACTAGGTAGTTATTATGTGAGTCATGGGTTGACTTAACTAAATATTTCATCAAAGAAGTATCCAAATCAAGCTTCCTCTATCTTTATAGGCAAATCATTGAGAAAATTATGCTTATGATTTCTAAAAGACAGGAGTTCACTCAATAGTTTACAGAGCCGTGAGTTAATATGCTTGTCCAATTTGACAAATTCCTTGAAATTATCCAAGTATTGGAATAACCATATATTAAAATATTATAAGAAGTTTTAGGGTTCATTTCCACTATATTTCTCTAGTGATAATGTTTTCTTAATCTAGTAGAAAAAGAATATTAAGGATTGATAAAATAGTGTGAGAAATTTAATGATTTAGTCAGTAATTTATGGTCGGTATTCAAGATAAAAGTACTTATATGATTAAATTTTATTTTGTATTAATAATGGATTTTAATATCACAAGTTCACTGTGATTTATTTTGGATAATGAACATGTCCTTAAGGAATATATTTTCCAAATAGTTGTACAGGATATTGTGAAAAGTACTTCATTATAGGAAATTCAAGCCGTTGAATTCACCATTGCCTATTTAGCCATCTCAAGAAGTGAGGGTCAAAAATATTCTTACTAGAGACTCAAATATAACAAACATGATGTTTACATCAAAATTATATCATCAATTTATATTATGTTTTAGATTCTTCATATAGATATCGATGTTAATATCATCTTTCATCATCTCTAAATAGTATCTAGGGGAATGTAAATTGACAAACAGAATGAGATGATGATTACATTGAATATGTGTAAATTGACAGATAGGTTATGGTTTTTTAATAAATCCCATTATTTTATTTTTTCACCCAAATACTCTAATTTTGATTAACATTAAAAAATAATAAATATTTCTAAGATTCTTTATTAAATTTTATGTAAGGTTCTCCGAGTAGATAACAACATAATAAAATATGAATATTCAGTTATTATGGTGAATAAGTAGAAATACAAGTATAAAAGACAAATGGAATTTGTGACACAAAAATTCACCTTCGAAATTTCTTTCAAAGAACAAAGGGAGATCATTAAATAGAAGGATATTTTATTCATGTGTCATAATATAATATTATGGATGTTTAAGTTCTATAAACTGAATCAAAGAATCATGTGGTCACTTCATTATCGATTATATTCATCAATATAAGTTCTTTTTATTTCATAATTATTTTATATTCAATATATTATGCCAACAAAAAATGTTTCCTTAAATACAGAAACCAAGTAATAAAAGAAATATTATAATAAGTGAGGTAATTTCTATAAGTGGGTGACAAAGGGTGATTCTTAAGTAAGAGGCGAGAAACACATGACTTATAATTTCCATGATTAATGGGTTTAGTTTAAATTTTGTTGAGTGTAACAAAAAAAATTATATCATGTGTACATTGGACAAAAATGATACATTATTATATTTTTTTAGTAAATGTTAATTATGGTTTCTTATATTTAATTAAAGGTTTTGTAATTCTTGAATCATTGTAAATAACTGATAAATATAAAATTTTATACTCAGTAATACCCAGTTACAGCAAGATAATTATTTAGTGATAAAAAACTAGTAGTTGTCAATGATATACCCATTATGGTTTTAGAATATTTTGAGTAAAATTTGTTATGAATTATTAACACAATTAAATATTTAATTTTTTATAAAGAAATCATTATAAATAAAGGTTGTCCAAAATTATTCTTCAATTAGTTTAACTAGAGAGCGTGAACATTTTCAAGGATATGATAGTAGTAAATATACATCATAATATTCATTTTCATATTTTTAAGAAATTTGAAAGTAAAGTATGGTATATTGATGGTCATATGATATAAGTTTCTTCAAGCCCATGTTGTGAAAAATATCTTGACCAAGAATTCATTGATCATGATATGTATCCTGCAGTAATTCTCAAATGTTGATTTCCTTAGGCTCATTATTGTTATGATTATAATAAAGAGGTTCAATGATGATTCATAATTTCAAAAATTATTAATCAAATATAACATGGAGTAATTCCTAAATTCACATTTCATTATACACATTAGATTTATTATGTAAGTAAAAAACATGAATGAATGTTAAGACTATAATATTTTATATAAAATTTCATTACTTTTCAAGACATACTTCACAAATAATGGTTTTATCCCAAAATAATATTCCAATTATTTTGAAAAAAGGATATCATATGAATTATAATATGATATAAATCCATTAGGTAATAATTATAAGTGTTAAAATGAAAAAAAAATATTCAAGTTATAAAAAACATGCATCAATAGAAACACAAAGTGAATAAATTTTAGTATCATAATATTCATATAAGATAATATATATATACCCATAATAGAATGATTATAGTCAATTTAAAGGATATAATTATTTAAAGGGTTTTAGGTCTCTATTATAGACAGTGGGAGAAAATTTTACTTGGATTTATTTAGTGTATTAGATGCACAGAAAACTGGAATAGTAACAACTTCTATGGCAGCTTGTAAAAAATTATTGTTCTAGAGACTTATACTACATAGGAAGGATGAAAAAACTGCAATGGTTTTACATTCACCATATTTGTAGATACATTATTCATTAATAATAATGAATCTTACATGTATGTAGTAAATGGAAACAAGATAATAATGATAAGATGAATTAAAAAGGAATAATGGAATCCATGTATCAAAGTACTAGGAACTATTAAATTGAATATTCTAGTGGGTATTCAAGTGAGACTATATATGGTTGGTAGTAGTGTGGTACCAATAAGGATTTATTGTTAATACAAAGTAGTTATTCTTAAATCCATTAGAATTCTACTTTTCATAGCTACTTTCTAGGATTGTGGAAAATGGGAATTGGATGATATGACCACCAATATTTGAATCCATTTATACGACACAACTTGAAATCTTTTGTGACAAAATAGAATGCTAATAAGTGGTACAATATTTTAAAATAATTTTTTCAATTAAATTAATCAATATGATCATAGAATACCTATTTTGAATATATATTTTTATATGTATACATGATTCTAGTATAAGAATCATTTTTTCCAAGTTAAATATGTTTGATAACATATAGAAAACAATTATTGGTCTTATAGTTAGTTAATAAGAGAATGAAGTTATCACTCTGGAGAATGACTTAAAGTAGCAACCTATGTTATAGGTAATGTGATCTAATGAGATATATCTAATAGTTTATTAGAACTAGTAAATAATAGACAAATTGATAGGTTATAGAAAAATAAATGTTTGAAAATTTTGATAGATAATTTTTAGCAATGTTACATTCCATAAATCTCTACAAGAATACATGTGTAAAATACAGTAGAATATTAATGTGATAATTTTAATTCCATATGTTGTTTTTCTGCATCAATCTTATATTCCATGCAATGTAAAAGAATTTAATTTTTGAAAATATACTTTATTGTAGAAAATATATGTTATGTCGTGGAGAAATACATGGGAAGAAGTTGTAACTATCAATTTATACTTGACAAAGTAAAAGGGATATATTCTGAGTACATGGAGAGTAAGATACACTAGTTTTATGGGATATATAAAAGTATTCAGTTGGATAGATATGATCTAATACCACATTTAGTCTATGTCAATGTGTCAGATAAGTTCATTTAAGAAACTGGTAGCCATATCAACAAATACTGAGTGGGTTATGGCTTCTGATGTAGCTAAGTAAGTAGTGTAAAATATGAAAAAAAAAATTGGTTCTTGGAATTTCACCTTGTAAGTCAATTTTTATCATAATATAAATTTTGATAATATGATTACTAGTAATATCCAATATGTCATGTTTTTTCAGTGGATAAAAGGAATATAATATAGGATATAATCTCTTGGGGAGTCTTACTCAAGGTGGTTAAGTCAAAAATAATTGAGTTACCACATAGTGAATACCTGGTAGGCCCAACAACTAGTTCCATAACTCATGAGAAGTGTGATCATATCATTTCATCACTAAAAAGGTTCATTAGAAAGTTTGATCGAGTGAAAGTGGGATTTTTGTAAGAGAGGGTTCCCCATACTCAACTTAAATAGTTATTTCTAATTACTATACCATGTATATAGTGAGTTATTCATAATATAAGCATACCATAATAGTGTTTATATTTTTGTATCCACTATTTGAATGGTAATTTCCATAAATTATAGTTTATATCAAAATTTTATATTAATTATGAAGATATAATGAGATCCTTGAGATACTATGAAATTAATCTTAAAGAATATGGTATTGATATATCATACTAACATGACACAATTGTTTCCTAACTATCTAGTGTTTGGGGCTTATAATCATTGAGACATCTTCCAATGAAGTTATCACATTGTAATCTTAAGTAGCTGATATCGTGAGTACTAACCCTTCAATAAGAACACCACATGTAACATGTTTAATTAATATTTTTGTATCTAGAAACACATTTAATGGTCTTGTGAATAGAGATTATTATTATTGTATATGATTAAAACTAATACATTTTTACAAGAAAAATCTATGGCATTAAACATTTAATGAGATGGATAGTTTTTGGTGTGTCACTGGTGGTATAACATTGATTGAAGAGTAAAGAAAAAAATTATTCCTAAAAGAATAGATATCATGGGACAAATTTATTGGGATGGTAGTACCTTCACTAAATTCATGGTCATGGTAAAAAAATGTACATATGTTCAGTGAGGTTAACAAATAATAAATTAGGAAATGGATTATGACACAAAGTGTGCATCCTCCTTTATGATATATCATGAGATAAATATATTATATTACATAGTGTTAGATTCTAGTATTTTTTTAATTAATATGACTATTCTTTATCTCTTTTGGTTCCTTAATGGTTTTCTAGACTCCAATCATGGTTTGTTAATAGTATTCATTGCTATCGGGATAATGACCTAGAGGTTCACTCACATAGAAATTTCAAATTTCTTCCCTATTATGATAATACTAGTTTATGACCTAATGAGAACAACCACTGGGGTATAAAAGATGTCCATGAATACATGAAAACTTTTCAGTAAATATAAATTATGTTATTCAAGTTTGGATTAATTACTATTGAATGTATCTATTAATTTTTTTAGTATTAATGTAAATAAATGGAAACAAATTATGAAAAAAAATTATTTCAATATTCAAGGTTGGTTTAATATTTAACAAAATATTAAGATGAGTTAAGGGATCATTTTCTCACATAATTCAATTATTATATTTTAAAAAAAATTAATAAAAATTTAAATGAAATTTATGACTCGTTAAAGAAGTCATAAAATGTAGTTTTTAATGAGTAATAAATATTTTAGATTCAAGGAACCTATTTTGGTATTTTATAGTCTCACTATATAAATGTGGAGAGGATCTCACATGTAATAATATTCACTACACGTTTATAATAGCCTCTCTATCTTCTCGTACTTACCTAGAGAGAGTTTCTCTCATCTAAGTGATCGATTGAAGTTCATCATCATATGTAGATGGAATTAAATACTGGTAATCAATGGGATATTGAAGGAATCATCATATTTATGTTATATAACCTGAAATTTTATGTTTGAAACTCTCATGGACAC
Source organism: Viscum album (assembly GCA_963277665.1). Lineage (NCBI taxonomy): Eukaryota > Viridiplantae > Streptophyta > Magnoliopsida > Santalales > Viscaceae > Viscum > Viscum album. The sequence goes on along the minus strand of OY728160.1, from coordinate 559,352,710 downwards.
AAAAATCATGTGTGTAAACTCTAGGGGAAGTCATATTTGGTTTAATCAACTGGTGAACATCAATGACAATAGGATGTCGATCACGACTTCAAATAAAAAGAGGTAATTTTTCATTTAATTTATGTACTTGAAATTAAAAATAATAGAACCTTGGGCCTTTACCTTGGATTAACATCATCGATGATGATGTTGTTATATAAATTTATAGTGAAAATTTTGTAATCTCAATTCCCTCTTCTTCCATTGAACACCCTAATACCTTCGTATATGGTCGTAACCAAGAACCTCATTCTTGTTATGAAAGACTAACAATATTTTTATTAATGAATGATTTTAATAAAGTAAAAAATAGATCCTAATTTTTTATTCATTTAATTATAATTGGTATTTTAATTTTTTGACATTATGTTGATGATCTTTTTTTTTGTTCATCATATGATTTTCTTTGAAAAGTGTTTTAAAATTTAATGTAAAGTGATTTTGATATGAGTCTTATAGTATAATTAAAATTATATCTCAGAATTCATGTTTTATATAAAAAAAGATATTAATTTTTCATCTATCTAAATATGATAAATATTTACTTAATCGTTTCGGTCTTGATTCATTTTAAACTTTTAAGAATCATATGATTGTTAGTTATAAATTATATTTGATATTTCTAAAAAATATGTTGAATCTAAATTATTTAAAAGGATTATTGGAATTTTTTTATATAACTTATTCTAAAACTAAAATAATTTTTTTGTATTCTAGATTCTAATATGATCCTAAGTAATATCACTTAATTGATATTAAATGTATTTTTAGATAAATTATAGAATCTAGTAATTGTTGATTATTCTATTCATGAAAAGGTGTTTTTATTTTATTATTTACTATGACTTTGATTTTGGAGGATGCCAACTTTATACAGAAAGAACCTCAAGTATGTGTCACTTACTGATTAAAAAATTGGTTTCATCAAGTAAAAGAAAAAAAACTCTATTCTTTATCGACTCATAAAGTGAGTATATCTCTGTTGATTCTTATTTCTCGCAATATTTATTAATTAGACAAAAACTTTCTAACTATGATTTTGTTATTGAAAATATTATTATTCATTATGATAATTCTTTTTTTATTTATATTTTGAAGAACCAATTAATTTCTTCTATAACTATGCATAAAATAATTGTCTTTCATTTAATTTGAGATTATGTTAATAAAGGTTACATTATTCTTGAATATATCCTGAATGAAAATTAATTAGAATATATTTTCGTGAAACTAATGGATTCTTCAAATCTCGAGAAAATAAAATACGAAATTTTTCTATTATAAACCTAGATTAAAATTTTTTATATTATTTTTTTAACTTACATTAGTATTCATTAATTATAAGTCGATTTTTTAAACTGTTTTTTTATATTTATTAATAATTCATTTTTAAAAATTTTCAAAAAAAAGGGATAATTTTATAGAATATTTATTTTTATTTTCAAATATGGGAGTTATAAGAACTCTATAATTTTACACAAATTATTACATGATTTTAAGCATAATAATCCAAGAAATGTTGCCCATGGGTCACAAAGTCTGTAGTATTTGGTAGACTACATATATAAAATTTAAAAACCAGGAACTAGAATAAAACATATTTTATTTAATATTTATAATTATCTTCTAACTACCTTTGATCATATACACCTGTATAGGATAACCTGTAAAATTAAATATACAAAAAGGGATGAGTTAAAAATCCTATTAAGGGAATAATAATGGAAAATAAGTAAGGTATATGGGTTATTAGGTATGATATATTGATATGAATGTCATTACGCATGAATAATAAGTACATGCATAATATATAGAATTATAAATATTATGATCATGGAAATATTCATATGTGACAGAAACATATAACATAACATAAACATGAGTCAAATCTAACTAATAATACTATATCGCCTGTTGAACAAAGACCCATAATAGATTATGTTACTATCTAATCCCATATATAAAGGATCATGATACTAAAAATTACTCAATATATTAGATAACTTTACAGGTTCACCCATCATAACATGTTCATGCATATTTGTTCCACATGAAGAATCAAACATAAGGAATAAACATAAAGGTTACCCATGGAAATAATTGGGTATTGTAGTCATGTCATAAGACATAACCGAAGGGTGTGCCGTAAAGTTATCCATGAAATAAGGGATTAAATCATTTTTAGAAAATCATAATTTAATAATAATAATAATAATAATATATCATGATTTATTATGTCCAACTTATGTGAATACATGAAAAATATTGTTTAGGAAACTTTATAATTGATCCACTTTGGTGTGTTTTAATGGAAAATACTAAAGAGTCTTTCAAGGGACAAGGGAATAATTGTTTGTATAAAATCATAAATGAAATAAGATAGTTTCAAAAGATAAAATTATTTCTTTTGTAAAATAATGGTTTCTTAGAATTTTTAATGCATTTTACTTTAAAATTCATAAGAAATGAGAAGTTCCCTTTAATAAGGTGTGCTTATCGAGAGGAATTGAGAAGGTAATCCATTTAAACCATGTATTTCCCCCTAAAATAATGATGAATTGATCTAGATAAATAAATTTATATCATATAAAATTAATTTATATGATTTATATAGGAATATTGATTAAATACATTGATGTGAAGAGAGATAAATCATAACCCAAAGGTAATTTGGAGGTTCGGAGAGATCTTCTGCCATATGTCTGAATGCGTTCTACACTTTCACATAATGTCATGTACAATAAAATTAGAATCACTAATTTTATAAATAAAAAATTATTATACATTTTTTTAATTTATTATAATTTTATTCAGTTCATTTATGGTCTTTTTCAGGAGTTCTAAATGTAAATTTTTTCATTATACGTCCATTTATTTTCATTGTTACATGGTTAGTTTACTTGTATATAATTATTGATGTTCTCTTCAAATGAGGATAATTTATCAAAAGGAAAATTATATAGAATTAATGAACTTATATATGATTAAATAGTCTCATATATCATTTTTAATCTATAATTGGGATGATTTGTTTGATAAAACAATAATGGTAATTGTTTCAATTATTTTCCGCAGTTTTTCGATCATCACGAACATGTTACATTTTATTTAATATTATGACTATAAATTATTTCTATAATATGAAACTAGTTAAAATATGTATCATAATCTAGTTTAACCATAAAATTTTTTTAAGACTAACCTTGAATGAATTATTTTAAAATGAAAAATCATCATCCATGAAGGTGATGAATCGACAAACAAGGATGATGTTTTCATTTTTAGAATAATAATCGAATATAAGAGATTTTCTGGTTGATATTCCATTAAAAAGTCTATAATTTCATTATATATATAATACCGGAGTTATAAAAACTCTTTTTATAGGTTCGGTGAGTATATTTTAAAAAATATAAATGAAATTAAAATATAAGGATTGAGGATTTTACCTCTTGAATGGGGACTCATTGAGAACCTCCTTAAGGAACTTTTGATTGGTATTTTGTTAATACCACTAGGACTTTGATGTGGAGAATGTAATTGGGAATGGAATTGGGTAGAATATTGGAAATCTATTGGTCTTATATGGTTTGAGTATAAGAGGTTGTGTGGGTAGTACATATAGAGAGAGTCCATGGGTGTTTTTTATTATTTTAATCATTTGATTATTATTTTGGATTAAGACTACCAATAATGTTTATTTCTATGAATAAATATAGTAACTAGAGCTTTTCATTTGTAGATAATGGTAATATGCATCTTCCATTACTCATGAATCACTCAAAATTTTATTTATTTAACATATATTTCTTAATATCATAAATTACAGTATTTTATTATTCATAAAAAATTAAACTGGTTTAAAAAGAAACCAAAAATTTACCCTAAAAATTTTTCAAAATGTATATTTAAAAAATGGAATCCATCTTATGATAATAACTTTGTAGATATGATAAATTTAATTTTTAAATAAAATCATCATTTATTGGATCAATAATGATCTTAATATTCCCATGAATTTTATAACCCATTGATAAATTAATAAATATCTCATAAAATTATATTATAATGGTAATAAATTATTTATTTATTTTTTAATCTATTTTATGAGGGTAAATATTCTTTTAAATCATTAAACTAATTATAATATTGTAAAGAAACATTTACATTTTATAAAAAATACCAACACTTAATTTCTCATTATTAAAACATTGATTTACTTATACCATGACATAATAATATCATATTTTTATTTATAATATACCATAAATATTTTTACTTTCATAGGTGAGGTTACTATTCTAATATCTATATTTCTATTTTAAATGGTTAGATTATTATTCTAATGGTCATGTTGATATTTCAATTGTATAGGTTCCATCATTTCTATAAATACCTCTTATTTCATTCACTCTTGAGTCACTTATATTTTATATTAGGGTTTTATATATATAAAAAATTTAATCCTAAAAATGAATATTTTATCATTGAAATTATATTTTATTTCTACATATTTATTCATGACTGTGGTTATTCATGGGGATCGAGAATATATTCTCTTATTATATTATTATCAAATTATTATCCCATCGTAATATTTGGAATTATTATTTGTTTATATTATAACTAATGAATAATTATTACTTTAAGAAGAATAATGTTTTTATTGGGTTCTCTATTTCAATTATGAGTTTTTTGATATAATAAGTGAAATTGCATTGAGTAAATTATGGGTCGTTGCATTCTTCCTCGTTATGAAATTTCACCCTTGAAGTTTTGTTTTACATACTAAGGTGAAAATATGTGAGGGTAATTATCTTTCATTTTTTCATCCTATTCCCATTTCAACTATTGGTACTTATGGTTTCTCTATAGTACCATTACCATCTGAGTAGTCTTGTTACATAGAGACCTGTCTCTATAATCCAAAATCTTCACTGACTACTCTTTATAAGAGAGATCATTTTCCAACAGTATCACCTCTGAATTCCATACATGTTAGGGATCTAGTATATACTTACTTAAGAGGGATATGTATAATACATCATCTACTTGATACAGGTTTGGGGAAAGTGATAGTAGATAGAACAAACCTCTGAAAAGATCGAGAATCATGATGGGGTTTATATTCCTATGACATAGCTTCCATTTATTTCCAAATATCATGACTCTCCTCTATGTAGATATATAGATGAATATCTTTTCACAATCCATATACTCTAAGTACCATCGATGATTGTCTACATAGTTGTTCTATAGACTATGGGAAGCTTGGATATTCTGTTGGATGGTCTTTACCTTTTCTTCTGTTTCCATGACCATTTCAGGTCCCAACAGCTTACATTCACCAACATGATCCTAGCATGTTGGTATTATATATGTTTTCCATTAATGGGATTCATAGGGATCCATTTGGATGCCTTGGTGGAGACTATTTTTTGTATGATAACTCTACCAGTTGAATATGTTGATCATGTCCTCCTTGGAAATCAATTGACCACGCTCTCAACATGACTTCTAGTGCCTAAATAGTCTAATCAAATTTCCCATCATTTCAATGGTGATAAGACATACGGAATTTCAACACCGTATTTTGATCATGTAGAATAATTTTATTGAATGTGGAGGTAAGTGTCATGTAATGATTGCATATAATCAATCATGGTACCCATTCATCCTAACCACTTATATGATGTATATGTGTGTAGGTTTTTCAGGTGATATGTCCTCTAAAATCGTAATAAATTGAGTAGTATTTGTAAGATGATCCATAATGACCCATATAGCATTATTTTTTGTTGATTGTTTTGGAGGTCGGGTGAAAATTTCCACAGTGATGTTTTCCCATTTTCATGTACGTATGGTTAATGGTTGTAGCTTCCCCTTAGAACTTTTTAATTCACCCTTTACATGTTGACATTCCTGACACATTAATATATATTCAATGATCTTGTTCCTTATATTTTTCCCCTAATAGTGTTATAGAAGATATAGATATTTATTTTTGACCCATATTTAGATAGATGAGGTTGATTTATGTCCATAATTTAGAAGATAATTCTATATATTTTGATTTGGTGGTACACATTGTCATGACCCATATTTTACAACTCACTCCTCATCCACTTTTAACATTGAGAATTTCCCATTTCTGGTAACTTCCACCTTATTCTAGAATTCTGCATCATTTCATTATTCATCCTCTATGTTCACTAAAAGGGATGGTTTAGAAATCATCAGTGAAATTAATGATTATTTACCTTCATTTATTATTCCCATATATATCATTTTGAATATAAGAATAGTGGATCAATCTCAATTCACATAATTGAAAAGTTTATGGGGTAATTTCTTCTTAGAGCATCGACCACTTTATTTTCATTATCAAGATGGTAGTGGATTGATAATTAATAATCTTTTATGAGATCATACTATCCCTTATTATTCATATTAATATCCATCTATGTGATTATATATTTGATGCTCTAATGATCATTTTATTTCTCATACTTCTCCCCATAGAGATAACACCAACATATTTTCAATGTAAAGATCAAAACCACAAACTCCAGAGAATGTGTGGGATATATTTTGTCATGAATGTTCAACTACCTTAAGGTGTAGGATATACCTTTACCATTTTTCATTAGTACACATCATAATCATTTATTTGAAGCATCGTGTAATACCACAAAGTATTCCCCACCTGTGGGTACTGTAAGTACTAGTGCATTTATAAGCCAATTTTTCAACTCATTGAAGCAGTCTTCTCATTCACTAGTCCAGAAAAACATTACTCCCTTCCAATTTATATTGGTAAATTTTATAAAAATTGTGATAAGTCCCCCAAACATCATCAGTAACACAATGATAATCCATGGAAATTATGGATCTCGATTACATATGATGGTCAATTCCACTCCTCAATTTCATTTTTTAAAAGGTTATGCGTATATTACTTTTCTAGTGATAATATTCCACATGAATGATACTTCCTCCATCCAGAACTCACATTTACAATAATTTTCATATATTTTATCCCTTCATAAATTCTTTATCATTGTTTTAAAATTATCTTCATTTTACCCTTTTATCCTAGAGTATAACAGAATATAATATATAAATACAACCACACATTTATCATTGTAATATCTAAATACACAATTCATTATTTCCACAAACTTTTATAGACCATTAGAGAGTCTGAAGGAAATCACTATGAACTCAAACTATCTAAACTTCATTCAAAAAGGTAGTCTGAGGAATATTTTCCTTCCTCTCCATTAATTGTGGATATCCCAACTGAAGTACCACCATAGATAAATAATTGGCCCAATATAGTTAATCAAAAAAATAATCTATATATGGAAGGGGATTCTTTTTATTTATTGTGATTTGTTTGAGATAACGATAATCAATGTAGAGTTTCATTTATTTATCCTTATTCCTGACAAAGTGGACTAGCACTCCCCATGGTGAAGAAATTGGGTGTATAAAAATATTGTCCAAATTTTATTATAAATTATTTATTTAGTTCCTACAACTAAATGGTGTCTATTCAATATGGTGTATTTGAAATGGGTATAGATCTACTTATAAGATCAATTAGGAAATTAACCTTTCAGTTATGAGGTAGACCTGAATATACATTAAGAAACATGTTAGTGTAGTCCCTGGAATTAGACATGTCATTGAATGTGATCATATCCTTTGTATTAATAATTTGAGATATATATTATTTCTCATAAGGCAATAATAGCCACCATTTAGGTGATAATTCTGAAGGATATTCATCCTCCTCCTTACATTTGTATGGAATTGGAGGATGTCTTGGGATGTGAAGAGTGATCTTTATTTATTGACAGTTGATGTTGTATTTGTAAAAATATATTCAATACATGACAAATATTATATCAGAATCTACCAAAGGAAGTAAGATGATATTTTTTATTAGGTTCATTCCTCAATAATTAACTAGGGTTGAGTTATATACTATAGATTCTATAATTTCCCCATTCATTATTATCATAGATAACTCAACCTTCTTATTTTTAGGGGAAGTTTGGATTGATCTACTAAACATTAATGATATGAAAGAATGAGTAGAACAATAATCAAATAGAACATTCGGTACTATTCAATGAATAACCAGTGTACCTAACACTACATCATTTTTTGGCTCCACCATAGTAGTAGTGATATCATATGCCCTTCCTTGATACCTTAGAGGTTGTTTTTTCTTATTACCTCGGACAACCATTGGATTAGTACATTAGATCATATAATTCCCAAGTTTTTTTAGTTGAAACACTACACTACAGGTTGATTTTTGATCAAAACATTTCTTTTTTATTGCACCTTATTTTTATTAATCAAATGTATTTAATAAAAACTATAATGATTACCCTCTATTCTACACTTTAATCATCTTATAGTTCCCATTATATAGTTCCCGGGATTCTTCTTCCCACACTTTTTGATATGTAGGATTATGGTTTTACTTTAATACATGTGATTGATCTATTGAAACTCCCATATTAAACTCCATTTTCCTATTTTTTTTAACTTTAATCTCATGAGACCACTGAGAGTCTCAGGTCACCATTTCAAGCATAAGGTAATAATATCAATTCTTATTATAAATTTAAATTCCTTAAATATCTATGTTTTTCATCATACTTGGATTTAATCTAATAAATAAGAGATAAAACTTTATTTTGGTGTTTAAGAAAAATATAGAGGTGTATCAAACACAAATTGTACATTTTTCTTCATATTCCCAAACACATTAATCCTCATTTTTTTGAGTCCAAGGAACTTCATATCAACCATAATATTTAGAGTTTAGAAGATTTATTCATTGAAAAAACATCTTAAATCCTTCATAATACATCAAATCAATTTCCACCTTAGAATTATTTTTGATTAGTTTCCACCACTAATCAGCTTATCCATAAAAATGATAGACCACAAGTACGTCTTTATCCTCTTCTAATCATTGGAAAAAAGGAAATATATTATAAATAGATTTATTCTACTGTTCTATGATTAAGAGATCATAATTTACATTAAATATTATAGGCCTTTATCACATAAATGATTAAATACAACTTTCTCCTTCTTAAGATAAGATTTCATTCCACATGTTTCAAATTATTATTCATAACTTGAGCCAGTCGATCCATTACTGTCATGATGTTTTAGACTTTTATTCCCATAAGATTTGGCATCTCATTAGGGAAATCAACACATTTCCAATCAAAATGACTATTAGCATAGTTTCTCTTATTTCCCACAATTAATTAAGAAAAATAAGTAAAAAACAATTAGGGGTATTGAATACTTAGCTAATAAGAATATATATAAGGAATCATTTAGCATAGGAGGATAAAATTATAAATGAGAATTATGTATTAACTTTTGATTCCCTGAGATTTAATATAGGTTATTTGTGGTGATAGATTTTTTCCTAGGGTATTTAATAATGTTTTTTATTTATAATCCAAATAAATGACAAGAACATCTTATGATGCCCACAATAATGACCATATCCTTTTAAAAAAATTATTACATTATTTTACACATAATTATCCAAAAAATATAAATCATGGATTGTAAATTCTATTGTATTTTGAATACTAAGTACATAAAAATAGAAAACATGGACCTATAATAAAAAATAATATTTGATATTTATAATAAACTCCAATATTTTTTTGAGATCTGACACATGAATAAGATAACCTAGGGAAATACAAAGATAAAAATTGATGAGTTTAAATTCTCGGTAAGGGAATTATCAAGGAAAATAAGAAACAGACATGGGTGAGAAGGACTAAAATAATAATGTGAAAGGCATGGAACATGAATAACATATAGAGTCATAGCTTTCAAAATAAGAAGACATATGATCATTGAAAAATAGGTATGTGGTAGAAATATATAACATGATGTAAATGTGATTCAAAGCTAACCTCTAATATTATACCACATATTTGACAAAGTCCTATAATGAATTAGGATTACTACCTAAACACAAACATGACATCTCATGAGAATAAATATTTCTCAATTAATTGCAGAGATATTTGGGAACACCCATCATAACATGTTCATGCTTATGTCTTCCATGTTAAAATTCAAACTAGGGAATAATTAAAAGGGTAACTGTTGGATGCATTCGGTTATCATAATCATGACATATAGAAAAACTAAAGGGTGTTTCATAATGGTTTCCATATAGTAGGGATTAAATAATTTTTGGTGAATCATAAAATAAAAATAAGAAAAGATCATGTATAATTATGTCTAAATCAAGTTAATACAATAAAAATAGTTATTATAAACTTTATAAATGAGCCACTTTAGTACAGTTTATGGGAAAATATTAAAGTGTATTTAAAGAGGAAAAAGTCATGATTGTTTTTTAAAAAACAAATGAACTAAAATAGTTATTCATGAGAAGATTTAGAAAAAAAATGGTTTCTTGAAATAGTTTACAGATTGTACTTGAAAATTGGTAAGAAAATAGGAAATTTCCCTTTAATCGGTCATTCTTATTGGGATGAATTGAGAAGGTAATTCTTTAAAACATGTATTTCGCCATCAATTAAAGAAAATTTCGTATAGATACATAATTTTGGCACATATGAATATAATTTATAATAATTATATTAGGATTGTGAATAAATACATTGGTGTAAAGAGAGAGAAAGTGTAACCTAGAGGTAATTTGGATGTTCAGAGAGATCCCTTACCTTATTTCTAATAGGTTCTTCCATTACACTTAATTTCTAACATAATCAAATTATATTAATTATTTACCCAATTAAAAACCTATTCTACACATATTTTAAATATTTTAATTTTATTAAGTTTATTTTTGTCTCTTTTTATTAGTTATAAAGTTCAATTTCACCCTTTTTAGATCATTTGTTTTCATGGCCTCCTGGTCGGTTTACTTATATATAGCTATGTAGGTTATTTAAATTTAAGAATATTTCTCCAGAAGTGAAATTATATGATATTAATGAACTTAAATATGATTAAATATTCCCATATATCATTTCTTCTAGTATGAAATTCATTCATTTTACAAAACATTAATGATCATTATTTTTTTTGTTTTTTCAATTTTTTTTATCATCGCAATCTAGTTTGATTTTATTTAATATTATATATATATATATTAGTTACAAAACATGAATAAAAGTTATAATATAAATATCAAAATCCTTTTTAACCTTAATAGTGTTTTTAAAACCATCCTTGAAGGCCATAATGTAAAATGAAAACTCGATGTTCATGATGGTGGTGAATCGCTAGGTCACGGATGATGTTTCATTTTCAGAATAAAAAGAGAATAGAATAGATTTGATAATGGATATTCCATTTACAAAATATAATTACTGTGTATATATTATAATTTAATTATCATTATACTTTTGATAGGGTATTTTTAGAGAGATCAAAAAAAAAGAAAAGAAATCAAAAGAGAAGGATTGAGGGTTTTACCATTTGAATCTTGTCTCCTTGAGAACTCCCTTAAGAAACTACTTCTTGGTATTTTGTTGGGAACATTATTCCCTAGACATGGGAAATATTATTGGGAATGAAATTGAGAAAAATATTTACAACCTACAAGGTTTAGAATTTTCTTATAGAAGAGGGGGTTAGGGTGGTATTTATAGGGAGAAGAAATGGGTATTTTTGATTATTTTATTCATTTGTGTATTATTTTTTCTCAATAATATAAATAATGTTGATTCCTACAACTAAATAAAAATAATAAAACATGTGAGTTTTATATAATGGTCACTTACATCATATATGACTCAACCATGACTCAAAATTTAATTTTTTTTAACTTGTAATGCTAAATATCGTAAACTATTGTATATCACTATTCACAAAAAATTAACCAATTATCGAAAAATAAAAAAAACATTAACCATAACCATTTCTTGAAATGTATAATTAAAAAATGTAATCTGCTTTCAGAAAATAAATTTCAAATTATGGAAAATTTTGTTCTTAAATAAAATCATCATTTATTAAAAAAATACTTATTTTAATATCTTAATCAATTTTATACCCCTTTAAAGATATAATTAAGGTCACATAAAAATTTATTGTAATTATATTAAAACAAAAAAATAAACTATTAATATATTTTTAATTATAAATTTATTTTTAAAAATTTATATTAATTATAAAATTGAAAATAAACATTTACTTTTTACAAAAATACTAACTCTTAATTTATCATTTTTAAAAACTTTATTTACTTATACCATTATATAGGCATATCTTATTTTTTATAAGAACCCTAATTATACTTACACTTTCATATGTTAAGTTATTATTATAATATCAAGATTAATTTTCCAAATGGGAATATTACTTTTCTAATGGTCACATTACTACTCTAATGGTATAGGATCCTTAATTTCTAAAAAGGCTTATTTTTTATTCATTATTCATTCACTTCTATTTTTTATTAAGGTGATATATATATATATATATATTCATATTAAATATGGATATTTTATTATAAAAATTGTTTTTATTTCTATATTTGTGTTCTTGGGTGTGGTTGTTCTAGTGGTTTGAGCATATCCATTCTTATAATTTTATTTTTTATTTATTTTCTAATTATAATATTTGCAATTCATATTGGTTAATTTGTTGACAGTTGTATCATTATTCATTTATGATAATATTAATTTTATTTGATCCTCTATGCATTGTATGTGTTTCATGACATAATAAGGGAAATTACCTTGAAAAATTTTTGAATCGTTGTAAGATATTGATGGGAGTCTTTACTATTAATATTTTATGTTTGTGAATATTCCAAACACCATTAATATTTTATAAGGAAATAATTTTTTATAGAAATAATTTATTTTTATTATATCTGGAGTTATATAAATTTTATTTTTTAAATAAAATACAATAAAAATGATAATAAAATTATAAAAAAATATTCAAATATGAAAAATTCTAAATTAATCTCTATAATATTCCATTTTTGGTCTGACCATGTCGGATGATTTTGGTTTCAACAATAATTTTTTGTTTATAATGCTTCATAGTTTTTGTTACTTATTCTATTATTAATTAATTAATATATATCATTTATTCACATAAATTATTCAATTAGAAACATAATAAATTTATTTACATTTCCTTTAATATAGACAAAGTATGAATTCGTTTTTTAACTGTGAAAATTTTTTCTAAAGTCTATACAAAAAATTTTGAATGCTAGAATTTAAAGAATACATTTTATTTTATTTTTCCATGATATCTCTCCTAATTTACCTTGAAATTTCACTCTGTTTTTTTCGAAATATATGAATTTTTTCTAAATATCAATTAAATTATTGAATTTATTGAAATTAAATTTTGATACCCTAAAAATTTCTAAATTTCTATAACTTCCTGAATAATTTATCTATATTATATCATTTATATCATTAACTATTTTTTAATAATATCATTATATATAGATTAAATATTGATATTTTATCTGATTCATTTAGAATATACTTATTTTATCTATATTTAATTCAATTAGACCATTTGTAAATTTAGGGTTTTAATTTTTCTAAGAATTATTTGAAGTTTTGATGTCAAGATTTAAAATTTTTGAAACCCACTTTTCTTCATACATGTCTTGAGTTATAGTTTTGTGGTTACCACATGTTATCTAATACCCAATTTGAACCCATATATACCTAATATGAATACTCTTTCCTATTATATACAATAGAAAAAATAAATTTATCATGATATATATTCTATGGCATAAAGCATAAACATACCTATTATACATTAAGAGTGCAGAGTATTCTTCTTACAGAAAAGATGCAACTTGAATTTATATCAGATCCATACATATTTTTCCTTCTTTGTTTCCACATACATCTATGAATAATGTAGTTTTCATATTTTGTTCATGTTTTTAATATTTTTATAATGAATCAAGGTTTCAGCATGCAAGTTCCCTTTATGTCTTCATCTAATACAGTTCATCTAGTCAGGCCGACTAGTTTTTTTATATTTCCTTAGCATCATGAAATCAGGATGGTACATACTACTCATTAAATTATTCATTCATCATCCATATAGATAATTAACAATATAAAAATTTGATATGTGAATCTTTTTTAAAAGACATTATTTTACATCATCATGATAAGTATAGTTAGCACAATTTATTTTTCCATGGCCAGAATCTCAATTGTGCATTTAGGATTAGTATTCACACTATAAGTTAAATAATATCCTAGAACCTGCACTCTTGGATCTGGTTCTGAAATCCTATAATTTTATTTTTTTTCTTTTATAATGATAATTTTCACCGGATTTCATTCCATCCAAACCATACAACATCAATAGGAAAAATTGGATCACTTATATTCTCTAGAACCTTTTACATTTAGAGTTTTTGTGAAATATAATAGAGTCCTACATAAACAATATACATGTCATTAAATATGAATCCCCCCCTTAACCCATCATTTCATATTTGAAATTAATTCATCGTCATCATCCATATGAAATCCTTTTTAAAAGTAATTTTTTCAATAACATTTTTTGATAATATGGGAAAAGGAAATATAAGAAAGGTATTCTCAAAGGATTAGTAAAGATTTAAATAAGCATTAATAGGTTAATTTCATCAATGAAAATAATAATTTCATAAGGGTGTGATGAAATAATAAGATTTCATGAGAAAATCATAAATGAAAACATACTGGTAAATTCCATAAAGATCAATAATGAAATATCAAATAAGGATTAAATAAAATAAATATTCAGCAGAATCAATATTCATGATCCCTGTGATATTAATTTTGATCAAAGGAAACACTATAAACCTATATAAATAATAGATAAAACATGTTGGTATCTTAGAAAATAATCTTCATAGAACACTTATAGAACCCTTACAAATGGAATAACTATATGTTTGAAATCCAATATAATTATCAAGATAACAAGATAATTTCCCTATGCATTAGAGATATTTTTATGCTCACCCATTATTTAAGATATATTGGTATAACAAAGAACTATCAGGGAACACCCATAATATAAGCTATAACAGGCTCACCATGTGCTATCTGGTTTTATCCCTCACATAACTTATAACTGGATCAAAAAACACATTTAGGTCACACACATTGTATATAATGTCCATGAATCATAATTTTAATAATGTAAATAGCTATTTAATCATAAAACTCATGAAAAGAACCATTATTCCTTTTATAACATTATTAACAATTAGAGAAGAAATCGGTTTCATGTTAATATCATTAAAATATGATTAACTTGTTGAAAATAAATGGGTTCAATAATAATATATTTGAAACTATGTTAACCTATTTAAAAGAAATTGGTTCCTTAAAAATATCTTTGAAACAATGTTAATCCATGGAAAATAAACATGTTCCATAACAATCTCTTTGAAATATGATTAAATCATGATAATGAAATGGGTTCCAAACCAATCTCTTTATAACATTCATAATTCATTTTGAGAAAAAATGAGGATACTATCATTAAAAATATATATATATTATCATAATTAACAATAAGGATTGTTGATGTTGATTCATGGAAAAACCATAAAATATAATTTAATACATTTAGAGGAAAATAACAATTAATTTTGAGAAAAAAATAATTTTTTAAATACCAAAAAATGATAAAATATTATGAAAATAATTTTCTTTTAAAACAACCTTGGAAACATATAAAGTAATCCTTAAATTTCATTCAAAATTTTTCTCAATGAAAATATATTTTCTTTTTGAGAAAATAAAATTAAAAAAAAAATAAAATCATTTTCCTTGAAAATAAAAATGAAAACATATAAATTATTCTTCAAATAATATAATTTTCATGATTATAGAAAATTTCACTAATTCAATACATGATAAAAAATTAATTCTTTAATGTTTTCGATAAAATCCAAATTGTAATTTTTTATAATATGAAAAGTATATTAATTTAAAAAAATGAAAGATACAAACATGAAAAGGAATTTATTTCATAAACAATTTTAATAATTCTAAAAAAATCTAAAAAACAATTCATAAAACTTGGTTTTGTATGAAAAGGGGTTCTCAACCGAAGAGCTAAATAACGATGATTTTCATTATAAATATTATCTCAATTATTTTAATAAATAAATAGAAAATAATATAATGTTACATGAAAATATCATCAATAATCATATGATAATAAAAATAAATATAATCCATGATATTTATATCATAATAGTTCAACATTCAAGAGTCCATCATAAAAAATCCTTTTAATCAATGAGATTGTAAGGCAAACTCTTACAACTTTTTTACCTTTGAATCATAAGCCCCATTAAAAAATAATATTAAAATAAACATAAAATATCATGATAATAAATAAATTAATTGTATTAGTTTTCAAGGGAGTTGTATATAAACCCTATAAAATAATATAGGGGCATAACATGACATAAATCTCAAAGAAGGCAAATTGAGACAAAAATCCCTTACAAAGAAAATATCATTAATGTGGGCATTAATCGATGAATTGATAACATGTATAAAATTTGAATTCACATAAAAAAAGTGGAAAAAAATAAAAAATTAAATGTAATTATGAATATAATATTATCGTGACATTACCAAGGACGTAGATGTTTAACCCAATTAATGAAAAATCTAGCAAGAAATCACATACCTCACACCTTCTTTTGGTTGATCATTATTTAGCTTCCATTATAGAGGATTCAAAATTTTTATTAACATGCTAAATGTCCTTACTAATATTTATAATATATTATATGATCCATTTATAACATCTTATCACCCTTTCTCTAAAAATATTTCACTATTTTCATTGTTTTAGTTTTTTGAATTCCTTTTTTCAAACAAAGTTGGGACATAATCCTCTTTTTATTATGAAATGAAATCCCTATTTTTGTATTTTTATATGGATACCAATTACATATCCCATATTCCTAAGACCAAGTCGACCATAAACAAGGTCTGAATTACAAAGGGCAAGAAAACCCTAATTCTAGTCTTGAAAGCCCATTTGTTGGTCAAAAGGCCACACCAATGAATAGTACTGCTACAGTACCTAGGATGCTATAGTTCCATCTATAGTAAGTACACCACTATATTACCTTATTGTGATATAGTACCACTACTTCTACAATCTTCCAATGCTACAGTACTGATATAGTAACTTGGAAAAATTTTCATTGCCTCGGTTTTGAACATAGTTTTCTCATTCCTGATTTTTATGAAACTTCCAGTTCTATTAAATATAATATAGTGCTATAAACTCCAAATAGTAATAATGAAATAGTTATCATATTCTTAAATCAATTATACTTTGACTAATAAATATTTAATTTTAAAAAAAAATGAAGTACGCTAAAATCATAGAGATGGTAGGTTGTATGTACGCATTAGTAACGTTTCCATTTTTCAATGATCATTATAAAAATGAGGAAAGTAATATGTTATCATTACTAAATTACAATAATATAATAAATAAAAAAAATACTTATCTAAATATATTTATATTTATATCATCCATTTCGTTTGGTGATGAATATATAGATTCACATTGCTTCATGAAGGCGATAATCAGCACATACACAAATGATGTTATCATAGTTTAGTTAAAAGAATGGTATGAAATAAATGTATATAGTATCAATTCAAAATGATAAATATGTAATTAATATCATAATTATATCAAGTATATAATATATATTTACTAAATGTGTCCATATTATTTTCCTTGTAAATCATTAGTGTAAATGAATCAGATCGTTTCATAGTGTGGAAGTTCGTCATACACACGGGTGACGTTGTCGTATCTGCTACAAAATAGAAATTATATATATATATATATATATAATGAATTAAGAGGTATAATTATGTTATAAATATCATATATTTAATTTATATCCATTATCATACCCAACAATTATAGGTGTAATGGAAAAAATAATGACATTGGTTCACAAGGTTGTAGTCCGCCATAAAGAAGAATGATGATTTCATAACCCATTTCATAGAAGAGAAGAAGAATTTAGATAATTTCACTAAAATAATAACATCTAAGTAAATTAAATATAATGGTTTAATTATTTTATCATTGTTTAAGAACAATTTAAGGTTTTGGAGGAAGAAATAAAATAAAAAAACTTATTGAAAAACATTAAATCTTCTTCAAGTAATTTGTTTTTGTTTTCATCAACTTCCTTCCACGGTTGGATTTATCCTAAAAATAAATATTATAGGATAATAGTATGAAATGAAAGAATTTATATTTCAATGTATTGTCTGATCCAATGGGCTTTAAAGTTGTAAATAGAGGAGGATAGTGGGTGGCCTTTTATAAGTGAGGTAAGTGTAACACAAGTAATTTTTGAAAGGATGGGATTTCACATACATTTTATTTTAAAAAGGATCCAACAATAGAAAAATATCTGGAATAAAATTAATAAAGAATAAACATATATAGAAAATATATTTTGGAAATGTTTTTCTGTCATTTTAACCCTTATTATTTTAGAATAACCTTCAGTAAACTCTTTTTTACCTTAATTGTGGTAATTTGTTTTTATTTTCTTCATTATTTATTTTGGTCACAAATAAATTATAACATATAATATAATATAAATTGTAAATATTTCAAATACAGAATCCATTTTTTCAAATTAAATTCAGATAATTCACTCAAATTAATATAAAATTAATCCCCAAAACATGATAAGAAACTTTGTATTCGAAGAGAAAATGTTCAAATGTTTGAAATTTTTTTATAACCAAAATCATTATAAAATTGATTAAAATGAATTAAATTGGATAATTATATATATAATAGAACTATTTTATTTTAAATTGAATTTAAAATATAATTTTCAATTTTAAATAATTTAAAGGATAGCAATTTTCAATTAAAATTCATTATTTTTCATTATTCATCAAAAAAATTGACATTTTATAAAATTATGAAAACAGAACCCTTATATAATTTTGAAATCATGATTTAGAAAATAATTTTTATTTTTTAAAAAAATTCTAATATCAGAAATAATTTAATTTAAAACAAAAATCCTAGACGCAATGAAAAGCAGGTTTTGGAGAAGTGTATTTTTCTAAGACCAGTGTCATTTTATAAGTCTCTCTATAATTATAACCATTTTATGAATATAAAATTAAAATTATTTTATATAATCTATCTTTTTAATTTAAAAAATTCATCATTTTTAATTATTTAAATTAATTAAAGTAGAAAAACATTATACACTTTAATACGGTTTTTAGAAACAAAAGTTCTTCTTAAACCCAAAAAAATCTTATACTAAAATACAATATAACGATGATTAAGATTTAATTAACTATATTAAACATAACTAAATAATAACTAGGTTTCATTAAATAATATTAAAAAGGTAATGAGGCTTTTAAACTACTTTATGTATTGAAAAAATTAACATTTTTCCAAAAAATCTGTATTTTTTACTATTCAATAAAACATTATTTTTTGAAAAAATCAAAAAAAATATACCCAAAATAAATTTTCATATTAATATTTTTAAAATAATGTTAATTTTATCAAAATTATTTAATAAATTTGATAAAAATTAATTATAATATTTTTTTCACTATATTCAAAAAAAAATTTGATGGAAACATATTTTTGAAGAGAAAAATTAATTTACTAAAAATTGATTGATTATTTAATAAAAAATATAAATAATTTATGTCGAGTATTAAATATATATTCATATATATATTTCATAATGTAGAAAATAATATTCATAATAGCCAATTTAATTGCTAGGTAGCTCAGTGTTGAATGTTGAATATTATATCAAACATAAAAAACATAGGGTTATGTGTAACATAATATATTTAAGAGATTAAATTTATTTAAAATTAATTATATGAAAAAATCTTCGGGAGTGAAATTATCTTCTAAGCTTCATGTTGTGTAGATTTTATGATATTGAACAAATTTTTATTCTTTTAAAATCATGGGGTGTTACATCATACCCCCTTTAATAAGTTATGCACATTCAATTTAATCATTATCATTGTAAATAAATGGTGGGTAATTAAAAATAATTTCATATTAACCCCAAACCATACAGAAGATTAATAAACAAAACTTATTGGTCAACGTGAAAGGAATGTATGAGAGTCCTCTGAAATAATATATACTAGGTTTCTAAATAGGATAAATTATGTGTAAAGTGAAGATTTGGATATGGAAGAAAAATAAATAATTATGGAGAGTGATTGATTTCATTCATCACAAATAATTGAATGATCAATTAAATGTTAAGGGCCTCGAAATCATAAATTTGATATAATAGAAAACACAATCTAACTGATTTGATATGAATGTAATAGGACAACATTGTTTTCAATATCCTTTTCCAAAATATGAATTATTTCCCCATATAGACTAAAGGAATAATGAAATATACTTACATGACACATATAATTTCATCCATTAACAAATTCCCATCAGAATGTCATATTTTTAATAAAAAATTGAGTATTCATGAGGAATTTTTCATGCCTGAAGCACCAAAAAATCAATATTTGAAGGATCATATAAACATAAAATGGATACTAAATCTATTAAACGTTTCTATTGATATTAAAAAACACAATATGTTTATAACATGCTTAGATAATTATAAAAAATGATTAAACCTTCATATGATGAAGTAATTCAATAATCCATATAATTCAACAGTAATACCCAAAGTTCAAACTAAATCATTCCTAAAAACCGCAACATTAATGAGTGCTTTAACCCAAAATATTATCTTATACCTTTCATAATATAAACACCAAATATTTTAGTTTTATTTTAAATAACATTAATCAATTATTCCCCAAATAAATTTTCAATCTCATGGTTATCTATATTTTAAAACATTTATTCCCATAATTACCTCAACATCAAATACCATATAAACTATAATGTTATTCAATATATTAAATATTATTTCCAAAAAAATTTAATTCATAATTCAAATTAAAAAATAATTAGAAATAATTCAACCTAGTAAATACACTCCTAATGTGTAATTAATCACTTTAAGATATCATAACTTCATACCTCAAAAGGGGTGTTGAATACATTGAAATAATAATAATCCTTAATAATATATACCTATGATGGTATGTATAACTCATAAGACAACCTCACATGATAACAATCCAATATCAAGAGTTATCTAATCTTTTTCTAAGATACAAAATATAATAGATCATAACCTACACTCTGGGATCTGTTAATGAAATAATAACCTTTTTATTTCCTACTTTTATACCAAAAATTTTGACCCAACAATTTTCCACTCAAACCTTTCAACATCAAAAGAAAAAATGAGATCACTTACATTATAATGACCTAGCCTTAAACATTATGTAATAATGTGTTAGGTCCATAATATTAATTTATTTTATGTTAAAGATATTTTTAGTTTTAGAGCCCTATATAGTTAGTCCATAACATATATATAACAAAACCATATAAATATAAAGTGCACACTTCCAAAAATTATCTTTTTTTCATAAAACCCAAAAATTTTAAAATGAAACATGGTTCCTTTTTATATTCAGTCGTCACAATTTTTCTTGGATCCCGTACTCATCTCTTGTATCCCTTAAATCCAATGAAAGACATTTATAAACATGGTTTGAGAATAAAAAATATCAGTAATGAATACACAAACGATTAAAAATGTTAGTCTTTTGAAAACATGAAAACACGTTAATACATTGTCATAAATTAATGATTTTCACCCTTAGGAAGTAGTAAATACATTCATTTGATAATTATCTCATTTATTAACACTTTTTTACTCATAATATTTTCAAAATACCCATTTAATTGTCTATAACATGTAAATGAAACATTGGACACAATTATACATAAATGGAATAACCATGTGGTCGACTTCTATAAGTGTCATACTTACAAAATGGCATAACCATATGGTTGACTTCTATACCCAATGCAGTTGAGGTTATAATGTAATCACACATCCTTGGTTTATCATGTAACCACCCATACATGGTTTATCATATAACAACCCCTCAAATTTTCATGTACCATTATATAATCATAATATATAAAATATTGAAACGTTCATCATTTCAGTCATAAAATTTCATTTTCACTCAAAAATAAATAATTTCAATATATAGAAATAATAATTCCATTTTAAAAACAATTTTCAATACTAAAATACCTAGAAAAGGGAGTAGGTTATTTATTTTTCTTTTAAAAACATAACATCTTTTAGTGGTTTCAAAATATTAAATAACGATCACATCATCGTAGAGGTCATTATCATCGTAGACATTAAAAAAAAGAACATTCCTTTTGTCATGTGTAATGAAATTAAAAAAAATCATATAGAAAGATTAATTTTAAAATTATATGAATGAAAATAAAATCTTAAGGGTTTTTTATACACTTCATAAATGAATGTGGTGTATAACATCAAAAATATGTCTCAATTAAAGGATATTGAAATTTTGTATATTACCTTGAGTCTAATTCAACACATATATTCTTTATATTCCAAAATCATAAATTGAAGTATATTATTTACTCTATTGAGAAAAAATTTCAATCTTACTATTCATTTTATATCACTTTTCAAAATATTATAACATTTACTTAATTATTTAACTTCACGTCGAATGTTTTGATGATATTCAGTATATGGGTTCGACATAACTTTGTATGTTGTTTGTAGCCAAAAGTTGACATTACTCTATCATATCCAGAATAATATTCATGAAAACATAATAACTTTTATACATTAATAATACTTTTAAATCTATATATTAACTATGGATATCAAAAATAAACTATCTTATAATCATGGAGACTGTAATCCCTACGTACGCATGAGTAACATTTTCCATTTTGTATTGATCATTATAGAAAAAAAGTAATTATTATTTTATATTAATAGAATTATAATAATATCATAATTATCTATTACTAATTTATATATACTTATATATTTCATACATGTTATGTGGTAATGAAAAATGAAGCACATCACTTTGTGTAGGCGATAGTTCACATATACGCACAAACAACATTATCATTTTTATGTTTATAGAAGGTAAGATTGTAATTGATATATTATTTTATTATGATGATAAATATGTAACTAATATCATTAATAAAAAAGAATTCATCATTATCATCAGTCTTGAGAGACGGTAATGGAAAATGAATTATATTAGTTCACGGAGGTAATAGTTCACACAAACGCACGAAGGATTAATTATTTTCCCAGTTGATGGTAGTAGAGATGGATTTAGGATATTTTATTAACATAATAATATCATAAGAAAATTTATTATACTATACTTATTATTTTATTATAGATGAATAATATTTAAAGGAAGTGAAAGAAGAAGAAAAATATAAACACTTAAATAAAAACTATACCTCTTCTTTGGATGATCACCTTTGATAAACATCTTAACACTTATAAGGAGACAATTATGACTGAAATAATACATAAATAATGTGTAGATGGATTCTATAAAGTTATTTTGGTAGAAATTTTTTTAAAAAAATGTTTTTGTTGTTTGAAGAAATGATAGGATGTAGTTCTTTTCTATAAGAGTGGGGAGGGTCACTCTTGGAATTCATTAAAATATTAAATTAATATATATTTATATTCTATTAAAAAGGTTTAAAATTGATTTATTTTGAATATAGGATAATTATAGGTTGAAATATATTCATCCAATTTAAATTATTCATGTTTTCAATATTTTTTTAATAATTATCTTTTTGCTTAACCCTTTAAACTCTTACTATTTTATTAAGTAATTTACACTTTAAGGGTAAATTTACTTATCCTAATAAGAAAAAAGATGAATAAAATGGTCATTTATGAGATGTTTGGATTATAAAAACTATTTTTTTGAATAGAATATTTTTTAGAAATTTTATATCATTTAATTAAATAAGTCATTCTTTAAAATACCATTAGTGTCAATTTTGACACAATTTATTTCTTGACTTTTTAAAAAATATTATAATGTCATAAAATAGTCGAACCAACTCTTTGAATGCATCACTAAAATTTATAATTCATCCGTATAATTTTTGGATTGCATCAATTATGTAAAATTATATTTATTTTAAAATATATAAAATCATTTATTTGATTCTTTCATTAATTAAGAAATTACTACATCATCATTGTGTCTCCATTTAATTTAATTATTTATTTCTTAAAAATTATAAATATATTAATATAATTTATGTAATCATTTTATATTTATTATGACGATTTATATTATTATATATCTTCTATATAACCCCATATTAAAAATAATTTACATGTTAAAAAAAGTGGAACAAATATGTCTTTTCTATTAATATAATATTATAAATGCATTAAATACATCCAAGTGGAATAAAGTGATCAAAAAATTGACCCAAATATGATATTTATTTGAACACACTCATCTAATTAAATTATGATATGTGTTAGGGTAATTTTATATTTTTATAATATAATTTATACATTTAATTTCGCAATTTACCCTTAACCATTGTAAAAAAATTATTACTAAAGTTACTATTTTTAATGTCCAAAAATAAAATGGTCCTACTTACATAAATTAAACATTTTTAATCCAAAATATGGAATCCATTTTTATTATTTAAAAACATATAATTGGAGTAAATTAATTACTAATTAATCTCATTTTCAAAATAAGAAAATGGGTTTTTAATGTAAAATGTTCAAAAGTTCACATAGGTCTTATATCAAATTCCAATGTGAAATTGATTCCAATGAAATATATTATATTAAATGATAATAATTTAATCTAATTATAATTTAAAACCAATTAAACATATAATCTCGGAATATAAAAAATTAGACTAAAAATTAGTTTTGAATTAAAATGCAATACTTTCTACAATTCATTAAAATATGATATTTATCAAAAAAATTACCAAAAAATCAACCAAAGTAAATATTGATTTCTTAATTACAAATGAGAAGTATATTTATCCAAATATATCTTATAAAAGTTTCAAATCAATATTTAAAATGGGATCATGGTCAAAAGGTGGTAAACATGTTCTTTAGAAAAATAATGTTTTTAACCATAAAACAAGATTTATCATATACATTATTGAATATTGTGTCTATTTTAATTACTTTATAATTAATTGATGAAACAAAATTATTTTATCATTTAATTGGTCATTAAATTATTCCCCCTTTTAGAAATTTCTTCCTCAAAATTTTATTCACATATCAAACAAGTGCTGGTATTTTTCCCTCATTGCATTTTTAGATTCCCATGTTTCCTCTTCAACAATATGGTTTCCCCATAAAAAACCATAACCTGATAAATCACCTTATCATAAAATTGTTTCTCTCCATATTCAATAAACTAGACTGGATGTTCTTCGTATGAAATATTCTCATATAACTAAACAACTTATGGACTCAAAATATCATATGGATATGGTATAAGCATTCTTAATATTGAAACATGAAAAATATTATGTACCTAGGATAAAATCATCGGTAAATCCAATATATAGGAAATTGAACCTACTTTATCCATGATTTCATAGGGTCCAATGAACCATAGACTAAACTTCCCCTTCATTCAAAAATTAATCACACTTTTCCATGGAGATACTTTTAGAACGCCAAGATCACCTACCTAGAAAAAAAGATCCTTCCTTCGATTAACCACATAAATTTTCCTCCTATACTGAATTATCCTCATGTGTCACTAAATCAACAAAACATTATCTACCATTTCCTCTACCAATTCTGGTGTTGTCAAATTCCTTTCACTTAATCCCAAAATGCTGGAGTTCAACACCACTTTAAATATAATGCTTCAAATGGTATCATCTGTATACTGAAATAAATATTGTTATTATAAAAAAACTCAACCAAATGATGATGTTGACCCAAAATTCCATATTAATCCATTGAACATGCATGTAACATATCCATCGATCTATGAATTTTTATTTCTGACTTCCCATCTGATTGAGGAGAAAAGCAATAATAAAATTTAATTTAGGACCTAGAGACTTCTAATGGATTTTCCAAAAGTTATAATTAATCTTAAGATAACAATTATATACAATGAAAAGTTTAAATTCATGTAACCTAATATTATCTTTAACATACAACTGAGAAAGCTAATTTAAAGATATACTGTATTAAATAAAAATAAATTGTGAAAATTTAGTCAATCTATCAACAATTAACTAGATCACACTTTTACCTCAAGAAGTATTCGGTAATCCTATTGTGATGTCTATACATATATTTTCCCATTTCCACTCTCATACAAAAAAAAATCGATTATACCTACCTCTCTGCTTTAAACTATTAAGAAGTCAAAAATTTGAGGGTAAATTCAATAATATCTCTTTTCATTCCATTTCACCAGTAATACTCTTGAAAGAATTTATACAATGTAGTGCTTCAAGATGAACTTAAAATAGAGAACTATGAGCTTCATATAACAACTCTTTATTTAAATATTAATAAAAAGGCACACATAATATCTTCCCAAATCTTAAAAAACAATATTTATCAATGTTAAATTCATTAAACTTACCATTATTAACAAATTCAACCTTTTTCTATAACTCACATTTTTCCTTCTACACTTTCTCTATTCTGCTTGATAGAGACGGTTATACTGACACATGAAACATAGTAGAGGGATTTCCTACAAAAAAACATACATGCCAAAATTCATAAAATCATTATCCAAAGGGCCATGTTCTTAATGTAACATGGTTAATGAATCATTACTTTTTTACCCAAAAAATCATATAATTTTTTCTTTTCTAGGATGGTAATGAATCCTGAAATAATAATCCTTGATTATTTATAACCAAATTATTTGCCTCATGTTAAATCCATTCTGAGTTAATATAAACATTAAAAAATTGTATTATTATATATTTCACAAATTAATCCATAAAAATGATGCCTTTGAATTTTGTTGTGACAAAAATAGTGGCTAATTCCAAATCATGTGTAGGATAATTTAACACATGATGTTCCTATCGACATGAAGCATAAGTAATTACCTAATAATTATGCATTATAATAATATAATTTCCTTTTAATTATGAATAATTGTTGATAAAAAATTCCCCATTTCTATGGCAGGTCCAAAACTAGACCATTTAACAATATTCTTCTTAGTTCCCAAAAATAATCATCACATTATTTGTTCCATATGAACTTAACTCCCTTACATGTTCACTTAGTTAGGGGTATATAACTAATAAATGTTTTCAACAAACCTTCATAAAAACCCATTAATCCATGAAAACTACAAATCTATGTGACATGGGTTGGTCTTGAAAACTCTTCAAAAACTTTTTATTTAGAATATTTAATAGTTATACCATATTCAGAAAAAATATGACTGAGGAATGCAATTTTTTGCAACCAAAATTAACACTTACTAAACCTTCTAAATATTTTCTTTTCTTTTAGGGTTTAAAAAAAATCCTTAACTGAATTTCATGTTCCTCCTAGAATTTACAATATGTAAAATATCTTCTACAAAAGACTCCATTCATGAGATTAATAAATATATAGGGTTCATTAGATAACCCAAACGTAATAACCACAAACTCATAATACCCAACTCTCATTCAAAATGTTGTCTTTGGAATGTCATCCTCCTCTACCTTCAACTAATGGTACCCAAACCTCAAATAAATCATCAAAAATATTGAGCTCTTTGGAGATGATAAAATATCAATGATATTATGAAAAGTATATTTTTTATTAATAGTGATCTTATAAAAGTCACTATAATCAATAAAATGTCATATTTAACCATAATTACTTTCAAAAATATAATAGAAGTTCCCCATGGTGAAGTGCTAGGTCGAATGAATCTTTTATTAAGAAATCCATACAACTATTTTTTTTCAATTCCACAATTTACACTAGATTCATTCAATAAAGGGGATTAGAAATAGACTTATCCTAATTCAATAAATTAATAGTATATTCAACCTCCTAGTCAATAACAACACCAAGAAATACATCCAGAAAAATATTCAAAATTTCAAGGACTAATGGAATTTCACTAATCAAAACTATTTCATTCTTTTAAACAAAATGAGATAGGTAAAATTCACTTTTATCTATAATAATTATTTAATAAACATGGTATGTTTTCAATGGTTTTAATCATTTAATAAAACATTCTTGTCTTTTTAATATATTTTATCATGATAAACTGAAATTCAATCCATACAAAAAATAGTATCAATCTACTCTCAAAGATGTTTAATAATATTTTCAAGAACGACCATCCAACCAATGATAATAGGATGAATATTATAAATCTGGTTTGCTTTAATTAATCCACATAGTGTTTTTAACAATGTTCTATATGACATTTGTGTGAAGATATTTTCAATTTACTTTAAAGGCTCTTAGAAATAAATGAATTTGAGGATCCACAGTCCAACAGAGTATTGTAATATTTTTAAAAAACACATAAAACAGATATAAACAATTAATTTAATGGCCAAACATCATCAATATTAGTAAAAAAAGATTTTACCACAGCATTTTTCATTCGAACTTGTTTGTTTTCACCCTCTGTAATCAACATTGGGAACATATTTGAATAATTCCCTATCTCATTGAAACTAAAACATATTACTACTAGATGTTCATTACAGTCATGATTATCTACCTTATTGCAATTAGAAATATAACTAGCCTTACCACATTATAATTACATCCCAAACAATGAAATATATTCTCTGGGAAAAAATTTACAACACTTCTCAAAAGACAAAAATTTAGTTTTCTTGCCTCCAAACATCTTTGATGAATGCCTTCCCATTTCCTAGCAACTGAATATATTATTTTTCTTATTTTATCTTATTATCAAGATCCTTATTAAAATTTGGGAAGTACTTTTCTAAATTGGTGGAAAAAAATTATATCCAGCCACAAAATATTCCTCATTTGGACTCAATTCCATGAATTTCTTTTCTATACTATGTCTAACAGATTTCGAAAATATTTTTCAAGAAAGATATTTTTAGATTCATCCCATTGCATGGAATCAATCTCTTCACTTCCTTTGATATTTTTAACCATTGACCACCATTTATCTAATTCACCTTGAAAATGATTAATTAAAAGAGTTAAATTTTATTGCTCTAAACAACCCATGATGTTGAATATCATTTCTATCGATTTAATCCATCCCTCAAGTAAAATGGTGTCAGATGATCCTATGAATGATGGGGGATGTTCTATCATTAAATGATGTAATATTGTCATGTTTCTCCAAGGTAGATCTGGTTTCTCTCTTGAATTAACACCACCAGAATTTATTTCCTAGGTTAACCAATCCATCACTACAACAAACTTCTCAATTCTGATATTTACCATCTTAGGATAAACATTTATAAGGATTTTTTCCGCTTTATTCCTTCCCTATGTAGATACCTTATTTCCTATATAGAAAACCATTAGGAATAGACATATCATAGATGAAGAAACATTGTAATCTTAAAATTCTATAACAATTTAACTTGAAAATAAATAAAATATTTAAATGTTAAGTTATTAATATTACCTTGATCTATAAAGTAATCTAAAAATTCCTCTGAAACCAACTCTAAGGACCACACTTTAAACATTACATAATCATGAGTTAAGTTAATAATTTTACTTTATTTAAAATTGTGTATATTTTTAGGTTTTTATCCTTATATAGGTATGACATAACTTATATATAACAAAACCATAGATATATGAATTTTACATTTCCAAATAGTATCCATTTTTCATAAAACAAAAAATTTTAAAATGAAACATGGTTTTATTAATATCCAATAATCACAATTTTCCCAAGACCCACCATTGTATCTATTATACCTTAAATCTTATGAAAACAATTTATATTCTTTTAATGAGCCTAAAAATATTAGTATGGGATACAAAAATAAATAAAACTGTTGGACTTGTGAAAACATGAAAAAACATGAATAATTTATCGTAAAGTAATACTTTTCACCCTTAAGAAGTAATGGATAAATTTCTTTGATAATAATCTCATTAAATAGAATTATGGTGATCATAATATTACCATAAAACCCAAAAAATCATAGATAACACTTAAATGTTACTTGGTACATAATAATACTTAAATGTAATAGTCATGAGATCGAATCCCATATATATCACTCTTACAAAATAGAATAATCGTACAATGGACTTCTATATCAAATGCATTAGAAGTTATATTATAACCATACATAATTGGATAATAAAATTATCACCAATCCATGGTTTATCATGTAACCACCCTTGAACTGTCCATGTACCAATATATACTCATGACATATAAAAGATTGCAATTTTAATCATTCACTCATACAATTTCAATTTCAAATAAAAAAATCATTTCAAGATATTGAAATAATAAATCCATTTTTAAAGCTATTTTCAATACCAAAATACCCAAATAATTTAATAATTCATTTCTTTTTTTATTGTTATGGATTGTAGAGGAATCTAAATTTTAAATAATTGTCACAATGGTGGAGATGTCTTTGTCATCATATATATTAAAAAAATAACATTCCATTTTGTATTTGTAAAGAAATTAAAACACATAATTTAGAAAGATTAATTTTGAAAACATTTTAATGAAATTAAATGTCAAAGTTTTTGCTTATACACCTCATAAATCAGTTTTGTGTATAACATCAAAATGTGTCTCAATAAAAGGAAATTGAGATTAAGTCCCTTACTATGAGTCTGATTCATCATGTATGATCTTTATCATCATGAATAATAAATTGAAGTTAATTATTTACATAATTTATAAGCTTTTTCATGTTTATTGTTCCTTTTATATCACTTGTCACCATGTTATTATAGTTACATAATTATTTAAGTTCATGTTGTGTGTTTTTATGATATTCGGTATGTGGGTCCAAAATGACATGGTATGATGTTTATAGAATAAATTTTTCATTATTCCTTAATCTATAATATAATATTCATTAAAAAATAAGAACTTTTATACATTAATTATACATATAAATCCATATTTTAGTTATGGATAAGAAATATTAACTATTTTACAAACATGGAGACGGTAAGTCGTACGTACGCATGGGTAATGTTTTCCATTTTCATTTATCATTATGGAAAGAAGTTATTTGTTATATTATATTTCTATAATTATAATAATATTATAAATATCATATTAATAATCTATATATAATTATATATTTCATACTTTTTATTTGGTGAATAAAAATGAATTGCATCGCTTCATAGAGGTGATAGTTCACACGTATGAAGGAACAACGTTATAATTTTTAAGTTCATTGTAGGTAAGAACATAATTGAAATACTGTTTTGTTTTAATGATATATATTCCATTAATTTCATAAATAATTATTAATTGCAGTTTTATAGCTAATATAGAGTGATGGTAATGGAAAATTAATTATATCAGTTTGTGGAGGTGATAGTTCACATGTACACACAAACGATTAATTATTTTTCCATTTTACGTAAGTGGGTTTTGATTTAGGTGATGATATAACCATAGTAAAATCTCATTATATTTAGGATACAAGGATTATTATTTCATCATGTATGTATATGATTTTAAGAAATTAGAAGAAGAAATAAAATAGAATCACTTAAATATAAATGATATCTCTTATTCAGATTATCATCTTTGAATAACACTTTAACAGCCATAAATAAGTTTTTATTCTTAAACAAAGGCCCTTATAATGTTTGGAGGGATTCTAGGAAGGTATTTTAGTAGATCATGGCCAATCCAAAATGGGTTTTATGTGTGAATAAATTATAGGATGTAATTCCCTTTAATAAAAGAGGGAAGGGGAACTCATGGAATTCATCAAAATATTATATTAATATAAATTAATTTTCAATTAAAAAGTGTCCAAAGTGTTTTATTTCAAATAGAGGATAATTAGTTTTTAAAATATAATCATACAATGAAAATTAGTATTGTTTTGAATATATTTTTTTAATTCTCATCATTTTTCTTTATCCCTTTTAACTCTTACCATTTTATAAAGTTATTTACACTTTGGAGGTAAATATACTTACCATAACATAACAAAGGACTAATAAAAATTCATTTATAAAATTTTAGGACCTATCCCATATTTTTTCTGAATATTATATTTTTTAAAAATTTATTTCATTTAATGAAGTATTTTCTATTTTAAAATACCATTTCTGTCAATTTTGACACAATTCATTTCTGGACATTAAAAAAATAACATAACAACATTATATAGTCGAACCAACTCTTATAACACATCACTAAAATAATAAAGTCTTATATAAATTTTTATTATGGAATCAATTTTGTAAAATTATATTTATTTTAATATTTATAAGATCATTTATTTGATTCTTTCATTAATTTAGAAATTACTACATCATCATTGTGTCACCATTTAATTGAGTTATTAATTTCTTAAAAATAATAAGTAAATTAAAATTAGGTGGTTAATAATTATTAATATTAAAAGACTATTTATAGTCAATGAAATCCCCTATATAACCCTATATTAAATATACTTCTCTTGTTAAAATCAAAAGTGTAATAAAACTTACATTTAATGAATATAATATTATAACTACATTAAAGTCATCCAAGTTTATCTAAGTGGTAATAAAATATAAAAAAGTATTATATTGGTTGTAACATAATCATATAATTCAATTAGGAAAAGTTTAATTGTAATTTTATATTTTTATAATATAATTTTTACCTTTAATTATCCGATTTACCCTTAACCATGGTAATAAAAATTATTACTAAAGTTACTATTAATAATTTCCAAAAATAAAAGGGACATATTTACATAATTATAACCTTATTATTACACTTATGGAATCTATTTTTATAAATTTAAAACAATTAATTTGAAGAAATTAATTAGAAATAAATCTCGTTGACGAAATAGGAAAACCAATTTTTAATGTAAAATGTTCGAATGTTTACAAAGGTTTTATTTCCAATTTAATTGTAAAATTTATTAAAATAACCTATATTAGATGAAATGTTAAAAAATAATCTAATTATACATTAAAAACAAATAAATTTATAATATACCAACATAAATAAATTATACAAAAATCAGTTTTGAATTAAAATGGAGTATTATTCATTATTCATTCAAATATAAAAATTAACAGAAAAACACTAAAAATAACTGAGGTATTTTTTTATGTATATATTCCAAATAAAAATATTATTTTTTCATATATAACTTGTAAAAGGTTTAAAAACTATATTGTAAAAGGTTTTTCCATCAAATGGTGATAAAACTATTCTTTAAAGAATAATGTTTTTAACAGTAAAATTTGATTTTTCATATACATTATTAAACATATTTTATATTTTAAATAAAATATACTTAAAAAATAAAAATGACATATTTTATCATTAACTTTTTTTATATATACAATCAAGGATATTTTAGGATTTTAGTTTTAGAAAATCAGGATAAACTCCAACAAAAATAATACCAATTTCATTAAATGAGAATATCTCTCACTTAACCAAGATTTTCTTATTTCACATTAATTATTCATCATGATACATATGAAATAACTTCTATAAATAATTTATTAAACATAATTTATTAATAACCTAGAGGAAAATATGTATTATAATGGTGAGATAAAATGCTTAGTGAGGGAAAAATAGGCATTAACATGTGAATGTCATCAGGGAACATAAGAAGTGCATAATGGTTTAATGATATATTCAGAGTAAATAAGTGAATTATAAAAGAAATAATATCCATAAATTTAGAAATAATCAATCATTAATCTTGAAATAAGGATTTAATAAAATAAATAGTTATCAGAATGAATAATCATGAGTTATGTGATATTAATCATGATCTAAGGAAACACTATAAACCCATAGAAAGCATTGATAAAATGTGTTTGTATCTTGAATAATCATATTCATATAACATATAAATTACCCTTGAAAATTAAATAACTATATATTTTACTTCCAACATTATTATCTAGTGAATATAATCATTAACAAAAGTATTTGAGCATTATTATGTAACACCCATCATTTAAGTTATATCGAGAACACCTAGTGCTACCTTGGTGCACTCATCCTTTAATCTATATCAGGATCACATAGTCCTATCTAGGAACATCCATCATATAGGTTATAATATGCTCACCCATCACTATCTGTGTAGACACATCATTTATAATGTTTAAGAACCGCAATATAAATAATTTATATAGAGTTTTTATTATAATACTCATTGAAAAAACAATTATTATTTTTATTACTTGAGTAAGCAATGGAAATTAAAAGGGTTTCATGTAAATATCTTTGAAACATGATTATCCCATAGAAAAGAAATAGGTTCTTTAATAATCTATATAATATATGGTTAACCCATGTAAAAAATGGG
The DNA here is from genome assembly GCA_963277665.1 of Viscum album. Classification (NCBI taxonomy): domain Eukaryota; kingdom Viridiplantae; phylum Streptophyta; class Magnoliopsida; order Santalales; family Viscaceae; genus Viscum; species Viscum album. The sequence goes on along the minus strand of OY728160.1, from coordinate 559,318,078 downwards.
TACTATAACAATATCATTGAATCATGGTCAACTCATGGAAGAGAAACTAGTTCTATAACAATCTCTTTAAATTATGATTAACATGTGCGAAAGAAATGTGGTCTATATCAATCTCATTGAATCCATCATAATTATTCTAGATAAAAAATGAGGATGGTATCTTTACAAAATATCCTTGTTGGAGATTAAGTAACAAAAAAGGATTATAGACATTGATGAATAAGGATACAATTAAAATATAATTAAATAAATTTTATGTAAAATAACCTTTTCATTTTGAAAGAAAATAACTTTTTTAAAAATTAAATTTTAAAACAAATATTTAGAATGTTATTTTATTTGAAAACAGCCTTCGAAACGTGTAAAATTGTATTTTAAAATCAAATAAAACATTTTATAAGAAAAATATACATACCATTTTTTAAAAAAACTAATGAATTTGGAAGAAAAAAATCATTTAAAATAATCCTGAAATCCTATAAACAAATACTCAAAAAAATGTTCATTATGGTAGAAAATTCCATTCATGTCATTATTGTTAAAACAAATATTCCATTCACATTTATTGTTAAAATAAAAATGTGAATTGTTTGGAAAATGACTTGATTATTTCTTTCAAAAAAATTATAAATTCAGTTATGGGTAAAAATTTCTTTAATAAATCATTTGAGAAATTAAAAAAACATTTTTTAAAATATTTTTAGACAACATGGATTTTGAAAAATATGGTTTTCGACCAAATAAGGATATAAAGAAGATTTTTCCTTAAAAAATACTAATTATTTTAAGTATAAAAGACTGAATAAATAGTTATATTTCTTGAAAATATCTTGATTAACTATAAGAGAATAAAAATAATGTTAATCCTTGAGAGGAAGATCATAATATTTCAATATTAGAGAGATAATCTTAAATAATCTAGATAATTGATGAGATTGTAACATAAAACTCTTACCAAATTGGTAACTTTGAATCATAATTACCATGAAAGGAAAAAATTAAATTAAACTTATAATATGATGAAAATAAATAATTTCCTTATATTACATGTCCAAGGGGATGAATATAAACCATATAAAATAAGATATTTTTATAACATGACATAAGTCTCAAAAAAGAAAAATTGAGACAAAAACCCCTTAAAATTATCATGTCATTGAACTGGGGATTAATCAATGAATCTATTATGTGTATAAAATTTAAATCCACATCATAAAACAATAAATAAAACAAAAAAATAATATATGGTAGTTACATACATAATCTTAACATGACATAATCATTGATGTAAAAGTTTAACCATATTAATGGAAATTGAGTTATGAAATCCATTAGCTCGTACTTCTTTTAAACTTAATAAGATTTAACCTCATTTACAGTCATTTTAAACATGTGAGTAACATAAATAATGATTTTAATATTTATAATATTATATGATATCATTTTATGTAATCATAAAATAATTATTATATTTATACATAAATTATAATTTAAGAAATATTATGAAAGATTTTTTAGAAAAATGATATATGTTACGATCATGGAGATGATTGGTCATATATATGCATGAGTAACATTTCTAGTTATCATTTATCATTATAGAAATGGGAAAGTATCATTTTATATTTCTATAATGATAATAATATCATAATTAACATATTTTTTTGAAATATTCATATATATATCATCCATGTGTTGCGGTGATCGAAAGAGAGAACCACAGTACTTCGTGAAGGCGGTATTCCATATTTACCTGAATGACATTATCTTCATTAAGTGAGTGGAACGTTAAGAAATAAAAATATATATTATCTTTATATAATTAAAAATATGTGATTAATATGATAATTATTCTATTTATATCATATATTTTTATTAAATTTGTTCTTATTATTTTCCAAGTAAATATTTAGTGAAAACGAATCGCATCACTTCATGAGGTCGTAGTCTGTCATACACACGAGTGATGCTATCGTATCACCTGTAGAATATAAAGTAAAGAAAATTATATTTTATATAATGAATAAAGAGGTATAATTATTTTATAAATATCTTATATATACCTTATATACATCATCATTCCCAACTGTGAGAGGTGGTAATGGAAAAAATGAATGACATTGGATCATAAGGACGTAATACACTATATATGTGAATGATGATTTCTTAAATCATTTGATGGAATATAAGATTTAGTTTATTAAAATAACATAATAACATGCCATTATATTTAAGATATTTAGGTAATTATATTATCATGGTTTCATAATAATTAGAGAAGGTGGATGGAGAAATAAAATAAAAATGCTCATTGAATAATGTTGTCTTTTCTTCAGATAAGTTCTTTTAGTTGAAAAAAATGTAATTATTTGGTCTTATTTATGAAAAAAATTATGAAATATATGATTATATTTGTGAATTATATAAGTTATTTTTTTCTGTATTTTCATAACCAATGGGTTTTTAAGGTGTGAAGAGCAGAGGAGATGGGGGTCTTTTATATGTGTGCAGACTGGAACACATGTAATTTTGGAAATGAAGGCTTCCCATCTTTTTTTGTTTCATGTCAAAAGGTTCCAATAATATAAAATTATTTATATTAGAAGGTATGAGGCTGAAATATTTCCCTCCAATATATTCTCGGATTTTTTTATGTCATTTTAACCCTTGTTGTTTTAGATTAACCCCCCAAAAAACTAGTTTTTACCTTAACTACCGTGATTAATTTTTAATTTTTTCAATATGCATTTTAGTCAAAAATTAATTTTTCCTCTAAAATAATATAAATTATTATAATTCAAAAATTTTATTCCATTTTTATAAATTCAATTAATTGAAGTTGAAATTTTTAATTTACAACTAATCTCGTAGATGCGATCAGAAATTGGGTTTAAAAAGAAAAAATGTTCAAATATTTACCAAATTAGTATATAAAAATTGAATATTAATTTGATTAAAATGATATAAATTAGATTAATATATATATATATATAATTTTACCAATTTTATTGTAAAAATAATTAAAAAAATAAATTAACTTTATAAATTATTTAAACAGAAATATCGTATTCATTTAGAATTAAATTTTTTTTTACTATTAATCCAAAAAAATTATTCATTTTATAAAATAATAAAAAATTAACCATAATATAATTTTTTAAATTATTATTTATAAAATAAATTATATTTTTTCAAATAAATTTTCTAAAAGTTTAAAAAATTAAATTTAAAAAAACACCAGGTACGAAGAAAATTTGGGTTTTTAATGACTATATTTTATTCAAGAAAAAGATGATTTTTTGTCAACTGTATGTCTAATGAATATAATTGTATGGATATAAATAAAAATTTAATGATATATAATCTTTAAATTTTATTCACCACATTCTTGATAATTTAATTTTTTAATTAAATAAAACTGAAAAAAAAATTCACTTTTAAAGAGTTTTTAAAAGAAAAAATCCCCCTTTTAAACTAAAAAAGCCTACACTAAATTGATATATAATGATTATTTATGTCACGACCCATCCCCCGGGGCCCGTGTCATGACTACCCCAAGCCCACCTTCCATAAGCTAAGGGCTGGCGACTAGCACCGAATGGTGAATTCCCTAAAAATGGGAAGGCATTGCCTTAATATCCTATAAACACACGCAACCAAGCACACCGCAAGATACAAAGACAAGTCAACTGTATAAAAAATTGAGTGCTGAAAGTAAAAAAGGGCACAGAATATAAGCCTAATAGTAGATGTAAAAGTACAACTGAAAAAAAATACATCTGAAGAAAAAAGAAAATAGCTATTGGGTCATCCTCTGAGGTTTCTACCTGAAGGGAAGGTACAGATCGCCTCCTCAGCACTCCACGTCCACCCGTATCCTCTGCATACTGACATTCCATATGGTCCACCTTTGGGCCACATCATATTCTATACACTCATCCACAATCAGTGTTGTCTTTCATCTGCACCAAACACAACAAGGTGCAGGAATAGCTTGTGTAGTGGAGAGTAGAACGATACTCAGTAGGGACACTGAGACCATCAAGGTTTTACAAAATCCACCAAGGATAAACCACACATCATGGAATCAACTTAAAACCCTACTTCGGTATATGCCCATACATATACCTAACTTATCAAGTAAAACCATCTCAATCATGAGGAAGACATAGAGACCAACTCAAAAGCCCAAATCACAAATGATCTACAAGGGAAGGAATGCCATGAAGTTAAGTACAACAAAGGTACACCACACCGAAGAATAACACTAAGGTATTACCACAATTTAAAGTACCACCTAGGTAAGAACTCACCTCACATTAGGTATTTCTTAGGTACATCAGTAGTGATGATTATATGTAAGTGTTGAATCATCTTTCTCTGTTAAGAGGCAGACCCATGAAAGATATCTAATCATCATCATACCCACAGACGATCATAGTACATCGTCAGACCCACACAATATCCTAGTAACTTGTCAGTACGTCGTCAGACCCACAAAATATCCTAGTAAATAACCAGTACGTCATCAACCCACATAGGATCTTTAGGTGCTGACCCACATTAGTTCACTACTCATTATTCACGTCACAGCCAGCTATTGGGTTCTCGTGCTAAGATTGCTCATCTCTAGGAGGATCCACTTCTCAAGCACTGGTCGATACTCCAACTATCATGAAGTCCCACAAAGAATTATCTAAAAGGACTGCCATGTCATAGGGGTCTCAACGCAATAGATGGTGCATCAAACGAATGTTCGGTCTATAAGTTATTAAACTTTTAGTCCCAACGGCCCGATTGGATTTGTGCTCGATCCAACCATACTATATCCCAACATTATCCAAATCTCAATTGGGGAATACCAAAGGGACTATCATGCTCCAAGGTTTACATCATCATTGATAGTTTTTCTAATGGACACATAGTGCTAAAGTCATGGTAGATTGAGTGAAAAGCTCGTAGTTGGTCTTGGTCCTGTCCGACCCGGTCGGACTGACCCGACCTGATCCGGTCCCAGTTTGGTTCAACCCGGTATATTGGGTCTGGCCTGGCCCGTGCTGCGCGGCGTCGGGGTAGTGGAGCGGCGAGGAGGCCGCGGGGGCGGTGCGGAGGCTGTGAGGGCGGCGTAGAGCTTGCGAGGGTGGCGCGGAAGCTATGAGGGTGAAACGGAGACCAAAAGGGAGGCACAGAGACCGCAAGGGTGGCGCGGAGGGTTGCGGGGCAGCGAGGCCATAGGGTTAGCTGGGCGGCAAGGCTGTGGGGGTCCGCGGGGCAGCGAAAACCACGTTGGCCATAGAGGGCCACGGGGCAGCAATGCCATGGAGAGGTAAAGGTCACGGGGGCCACGGAGGGTTGTGGGGCGGCGAGGTCGTGGAGGCCGCAGAGGGCTATGGGGTGGAAAAGGCCATGGGGATACTGGAGGGTCTCATTGAGGTGAGGACGCTGGGGCCACCGAGGGCCGCGGGGCGGCAACGCCGCACCAGTCGCGGAAGGCCACAGGTCGGCGAGGCCGCGGGGGCTACGGAGGGCCACTGGGCGGCGATGCCACGGGGTGGCGGAGGCCACGGTGTGGATGTCTTCCAGGGATGGCCATAGAGCGGTTAGGCTGCGGGGCGGCGCAGAAGGCCTCTAAGCGGCGAGGAGTTGTGGGGTCGTCGCCTTCATCGTGGTTGGCGATGTGTCGGCCACTGCATCCATTCGTCACAATGGCACAAGGTCGTATTCTTCCATCGCATGTAACACACCATTCAATAAGAACGGTGGAGGTCTCAAGCCATGTTTGTTTGGACCACACCCTCCATGATAGAGCGGTAGAAAGCGACTCAAAAAAATCTTGAATGAAGAACGTCAAACCTTACAACCTCCAGCAATTATTATTCCCAAACCCGCAAAAGAAATAATCTGTGGATCCACTATTAAGAGAGTTGATCTGCATTCTTTGTATTAAAAGGGAGGAACATTGGAATATATGATCATACACAACTAAACCCCTACCTAGGAGATTTGTCGATGGAGGTCGCAAGGAAAGAGATGAAGTTGTTGGGTATAGACGGACGTCGAAGTTTCCCCGATCTTCGGTTCATTGTCATTGAAGACGTTCCTCATCAGTGTGAGCATTTTTCATTGGGGAGTGTGTTCTTCATTGGTGAGTGTGTTCTTGGTTGGAGAGAATAATCCTCCAGAAGATCTCCTATTACCAACCCCTTCCTCCCCATTCCACCCAAAATGTGAAAAGTTTCCAACTTATCAATTTAATTTTATCAAAATAAATTAAGATGGCACAAAAAAAGTTGGCATAATTAATGTACAGAATTGGCACCATTAATTAGCTCATTTAATTAGACCAATTAAATGGATTTGTGTTGGAAAAATTAATGTTGGATGTGTTGAGAGGTTTTCTCTCATTAAAGAGGTTTTGGTGGTCCCCACCTCTTAACATCCACATGGGAGGTTCAGGATCAGGTGGTCCCCACCACCGAAACCTATGTTGAGGGGTTTCATAAATAAAAATGTTAGATTTTTTTATTTTTTTATTCTTTCATGAAAAGCACAAATATTATCTTTCACTCTTGACCCGCTGCAGTCGAGGTGAAGGTCGCCTTAAGTGAATATTGGTGCTGTGAGTTCAACGGTGCCCTCATATTTCAATTTTGAGCACTGGTTAAAAATTTACAAAAACCATCTCGTATGTCTAATAAATGTACCTGAAAAAACTTCATTAATTCATTCCGGGCACACCGGGATTCGGAATCACGCCTCTTCAATTTTCGCAAACTCATAAAATTTCAATATATTAAAAAAATTAAATAAAATTTCTGGTTCTTTACATTCTCCCCACCTTAGGTATTTGCGTCCCTGAAAGCCACATCACAAAACTAATAAAACAAGTGGGGGTAATTAGCACGTATCTGGGCCTCCTTCTCCTATGTGCTCTCCTGGAGGTTCTCGTGCTGCCAGTGAATGCGCACTAGAGGTATCGACCGCCCACAAAGGACCCGCTCCTGTTGATCTTCAATCTCCATTGGAACCTCCGTAAAAGTCTCCCCGTCATCAATTTCCATCTTGCCGTGGTGGATGATGTGAGAAGGTTCACACACATATCTCCTCAGTTGGGATACGTGGAAGACGTCGTGCACCCGGTGAAACTGAGGGGGAAGTGCTAAGTGGTATGCCACCTCACCAACTCTACTAAATACAAGGAAGGGTCTAATTAACCTTGAAGATAACTTGTCGCCTCATCCAAATATCTGCAAACCTCATCGAGGTGAGACCCGTAGAAAGGCATCGTCACCATCCTCGAAATCCAGAGGTCTCCATCTCCTGTCAGAATAAGACTTTTGCCTGCTCTGTGTAGTCTTCATCTACTCCTGGATGATCTGCACTTTCTCTGTGGTAGCCCATACCATCTCTGGTCCCACGAGTGCTGACTTCCCTAGGTTAGTCGAGCACAATGGTGATCTACAAGGTCTCTCGTAAAAAACCATAAAGGGTTCCATCTCAATGGTGGAGTGATATCTATTATAGTATGGAAACTCCACCAAAGTCAAGCGATCCTCCCAGCTGTGACCGAAGTTGACGACATAGGAACATAGCATGTCCTTGAGAGTTTGAATGGTCCGCTCAATCTGGACATCTGTTTGAGGATGGAAGGCGGTGCTCAAATGAAGCTATGTACTGAAAGCCTCATGCAACCCATTCTATTGTAGGTAATTGAAACGCGTATCATGATCGAAGACAGTCATCGAGGGTAATCCATGGAGCCGCACAATCTCCTACAAATAGAGGCATCCCAAGCTCTATACTGAACCCTACTCTCTGATTGGTAGGAAGTGGGCCGACTTGGTGAGTCGGTCGACGATCACCGAGATAGAATCATGACCTCTAGATGTACATGGAATTCCTGTCATGAAGTCCATGGATATCCCATCCCACTTCCACTCTGGGACCTCTAAAGGCTGAACCAAGCCTACTGGTACTAGATGCTCTGCCTTCACTTACAGACAAGTGAGGTACCAAGAGAAAAACTCTGCTACTTATTTCTTCATTCCCAGCCACCAGTGCTGTCGTAGAAGATCCTGGTACATCTTCGCCACTCTTGGATGTACCGCTAGATGTGTTGTGTGGAAATCCCTCATCACTTCCACCCAAAGAGACACGGGTACCATGGTACGTCCTATGAAGAGGATGACATGCTCCCCACCTTCATAAAATTCATCATGTGCCTACCTTGTGGATATCTGAGTACGTAGAGACTCACAGTCAGTGTCCCCATGATGCGCCTCCCTAACTCACTGACTAGGTGGGGGAGTGACTATAAGAGACTGATGAAAAACTGCTCCATCTCGATCCACAAAGGATATCTGTAAAGCAGCCAGCTAATATGTCACCTCGCCGAGCAGCTATATACCAGACCTCCAACAGTGTTCATCTGCTACAATGTTCCCCTTCCCATGAGTATCGACTATCTTTAAGTCATAGTCCTGGAGGAACTCAAGCCAATGTCATTGTCTCAGGTTCAGGTCCTTATGAAAGAAGATATACCCAAGACTCTTGTGACCAGGGTAGACTATAAAACGTCCACCCATCAGATAGTTTCACAACATCATCAAGGAGAATACCACTTCTGATAGGTCTAGGTCATGGGTAGAATAGTTCTGTTCGTGTTATCATAGTTTTCAAGAACCATATGAGATAACTGCTCGATCCTGTATCAGGACACATCCGAGTCTGGTCCCTGATTCGTCACAGTAGACTTTGTACCTGACACCCTCCTCTGGAATCCTCAAGATGGTTGCACTAGTCATCTTCTACCTCAGCTCCTGAAAACTTTACTGGCATCTCTCTGACGAAACAAAGGGTTTCCCCTTCTTCGTCAATGCTGATAAAGGTGTCGCTAACCTGGAGAAGTAGGTACAAATATCTGGTAGTACCTAGCCAAAGTAGACGTCCCTAACCCTTCAGAGAGGTATTTTCGGAAACATTTTTTGAAACGATATCCCCATGCACTTCCACTCTTGTCTGGAACTGAAAACTAAAAACTCATATGCATGAGTTTATCCTATGCTGCCCGGGTTTCATTTCTCCGATAAAGGAATTCCCCATTCCAACATTGTAGAGAAACCACAACCTTTTTTCCTAATTTAGTCAATATGAGTATGAATTGTGGTTGCCTAGTCCATAACCAAATTAACATCGTAAGGCCTCGACGTTGCCACTAAGAGCTTCCAACCAAAACTCTCACCTCAAGGGTCAGATAACACTGTCAACTTAAGTGTGATTATCTAGTCTCCTCCCAAAGGTATCTCCAGACATGAGGGTCAATTCCACGACATAACTGGAAACTCTAGGTCTTGAACAGGATTCGTGGAAGAAGGAATGATTGGTACCTATGTCTATCTATTCGGCAGCTAGTAGTAGACACAGATCGTACCTCGAATCATTCCTAGAGCCCTTGGGTCACACACCTAGACCGCATGCAGCTACTCCCTTCCCATGTCCTCCAACTCCCTGATCCTAGTGGGGTCCACAAAAAGGGTTTGGATGTGACATGTTGAAATGTACACCACCTCATTATTCTCTCCTAGCTCTGCTTCCCTGTCTACTTCCCTATAGATTCATTTGTCCCTATCATATCCTCTTCACAAAACATTTTACACACCCAGGACTGTGAGAATGGAGCCAGTTTCCTGGTTTCCCACTGCTAACATTCCCTGGATGTATCCGCTCAGCTAAAGAACATTCAACCACAAAGGTTCTCTCTATCACCCTAACATAAGTAGGAATCAATAGAGGAATAGTGCTAGCTCGGATGTCTGATCCATGAAGCACTGATCGTATTGTATTAATCGAGTATCAGGAATGGTTGGTACGCCTCAATGAATACTCATATACCAACATGTCATCCTTCTGAAGTTGTAGAATCTCTAGAGAACTCTCAGCCACCTCCTTAAGCCAGTCCCCAGCCGCTTGTGAGTCGGGATTACCACGGAACATGAGGGGTATCTAATGCTGAATCACGCATAAGGCACTAAGCCAATATGTTTCCTCTACTTGTACCACCGGTTGTAACTGTTGATCAACAGGCAGTGATATAGTTGACACACTACTCGAAGGTACTATCTAAGGAAATGGTCCACGTACCAAAGCCTCATCACTATGCGGACCATCCTCAGGGTCTCTCACTAAACAAAACTAGTAGCTAAGGTCACCATCTACACTACTAGTGTCTCAACTAGGCAGAGAACTCTAGCAATCACCTCCAGCCAGCCCTCAGCTATGTGGAAATCCGTCTCGCCTCGAAACCTCAGAGACCTCTACTTCTGGAACACATGCAATGAACTTAGTCAGTGTGCACTGTCCTCCAGTGCGGCTGGTGGTATCTTCTTCCCAATGGGTGGTGGTGGTGCGGGTACACCACCTGAAGGTGCCAACATAGAAAGAGGGCCCTGCACCAGAGCCTCATCGCTCGTTGTGTCATCATCGTGTACTCTCTTGGGAATCCAAGATGGCAGTCTATGCGGCGGCATCCTAATAAGGAACAGGTGCACAATGATTTTTTTGTTATACTTGTTGAGCTAACTTAAGAAAACACCAGAAAAGTTTTCAAAACACACATGCAATCAGTGTTTTCGTGCACTGAGATAGAAATCAAATGTTAGGTTCTGGGTGTATGGATACCTCGGCCACCGCACCCACACTGGATTCCCTAAACTGATAACCGCAATCACTACAATTATCATTAATTCCGTTAAAAATATCAGCATCCAATTTTCTACGGTATAACCGACTCCTCGGATACCAATTTGTCATGACCCGTCCCCTAGGTCTCGTTCCATAACTACCCCATGCCTTCCTTCTATAAGCCAGGGGCTGGTGACTAGCACCGAAAGGCATATTCCCTAAAAACGGGAAGGCATTACCTTAATATCCTATAAACACTTGCAACCAAGAACACATAAAGATATGAACACAAGTCAATTATATAGCAAAAGGAGTGATGAAAGTAAAAAAGGGTCCAGAATACAATCCCAATAGTAATGGTACAAGTACAACTAAAAAACAATACAATTGATGAAAAAGGAAAACAGTTACTGGTTTGTCCTCTGAGGTTCCTACATGAAGGGTAGGTACAGATTGCCTCCTCAAAAATCCATGCCCGCCTGTCTCCTCTTCATACTGACATGTCGTATGGTTCACCTTTGGGCCCTATCTATGCCTGGTACCCTCAGCCTCGATCAGCATTGTCCATCAGCTACACTAAACACAACGAGGTGCAGGCATAACTCATGAAGGGGTGAGTATAACGATACTCAGTAGGGACCCCGAGACCTTCAAGGTATCACAAAATCCACCAAGGATAAACCACACAGCATGGAATCAACTGACAACCCTACTTAGGTATATCCCCATACATATAAATAAGTTATCATGTAAACCCATCTGAATCATGAGGAAAACACAGAGTCCAACTCAAAAGCCCAAATCTCAACTGTTCCACAAGGGAAGGAATACCACAATGGTAAGTACCACACAGGTATGCCACACAGTAGAATACCACCAAGGTGTTACCATGAAGGAAAGTAGCACATAGGTAAGAACTCAGCTCACACTAGGTATTTCTTTGGTACACTAGTAGAAATGATTACCTGTAACTACTGAATCATCTTACTCTGTTAAGAGGCAGACCCATGAAGGATCCTTAATCATCATCCGACCCATGAAGGATCATAGTACATCATCTGACCCACACGCGATCCTAGTAACTCATCTGTACGTTGTTAGACCCACACAGGATCCTAGTACATTTCTATTATGTCGTCAGACCCACATAGGATCTCTAGGGGATGACCCACACAGGATCGCTCAGTGCTGACCCACACAGGATCGCTCGATGCTAACCCACACAAGATTGATTGGTGCTGAACAACACAGGATTTCTAGGTTATTTCCTACACAAGAACGCTCAATGTTGACCCACATAGGATTGCTCGGTGCTGACCCACATAGGATTGCTACTCATTCATCATGTCACAACCATCTAATGGGTTCTCCCACTAAGCCTGCTTGTCTCTGGGAGGATTCGCTCCGTAAGCATTGGTCGATACACCAACTATCCCAAAGTCGCACCAAGAAGTATCCCAAAGGACTGCCACATCATAGGGGTATCGAAAAAATAGATGTTGTATCAATTGGATACCTGGTCTGTAATTTATTAGACTTTTAGTCTCGAGGGCCCAGTTGGATTCTTTCTCGATCTAACCTAACCTTATCCCAGCTTTATCCAAATCACAAGTGGGGTATACCAAAGGGATCGTTATTCTCCATTCTCTACAGCGCCATTTATGGTGTGTCAAACTGGATTCAAGGGGCCAAAGTTATGGCCGATAGAGCAAAAACCTCGTAGTTGGTCCGGGTCTGGTCTCACCGGGTCAAACTAACCTGGCCCGCTAGGTCTGGCCAGGCCCTCGCTAGTCGGCACGGTGGCCGTAGAGCGGTACGGGGCCTCAAGGGTGGAGCAGAGGGCCGTGGGGAGGCGAGGCCATAGATGGTCGCTGGCCGGTGAGGCCGTGGGGGGCCACGGAGGGCCGGGAGGGGGCAATGCTGCGGGGCAGTAAAGACGCGGGGCGGTGAAGATAACGAGGGATGTGGAGGGCCACAAGGTGGTAAGGTACTGGTGCGAAGAAGGCCGCGGGGGCCACAAAGGGCCATGAGGCGGTGAAGCTATAGGGCGGTGAGGCATCAGGACGGCGAAGGCCATGGATGGTCATGGGGAGACGAGGTCGCGGGGACTGTGGAGGGTGGTGGGGCCACGGGGTGGCGGAGGCCACGGTGCGGTGGTTCGTCATGGCTAGTCATGGAGTGGAGAGGCCACAGGGTGGCGTGGAAGGTCGTGGGGCGGCAAGGATCCATGGGGGAGTCGCCTTCATTGTGGCTGGTGATGTGCCGGACGCCACATCCGTTTGTCGTCGTGACACACGGCCGCCTTATTCCATCATGAAGAAAACACTATTCAATAATAATGGTGGAGGGGTCGAGCCATGTTTGATTGGTCCACACCCTCCGCGTTAGAGTAGTAGAAAGTGGCTCAACAAAATCATGAATGAAGAATGTCAAACCTTACAACCTCCCGTAATGATTACTCCCAAGCTGTCAAAAGAAATCATCTATAATTCATCTAGTTAGAGAGTTGATCTGCATTCTTTGTATTATGTGGGAAGAACATGGTAATATATAATTATACAAAACTAAACCCCTACCTCGGATATTTGTCGATGGTGGTCACGAGGAAAGAGACGAAGTCAATGGGGATAGACGGGCATTGGTGATGTTGGGGTTTCTTTGATTGTCAGTTCATTTTCATTGAAGACATTCCTCATCGGCGTGAGCGTTCTTTGTTGGGGAGCACGTTCTTTGTTGGAGAGCACATTCTTCATTGAAAGTAATAATCCTCCAGAAGCTCTTTTCATTCCTATCCCTTCCTCCCCATTCCACACAAAATGTGAAAATTCTCCATTTTATCAATTTAATTTTATCAAAATAAATTAAGTTGGCATAACAAATTTGGAATAATTAATGTACCATGTTGGCACCATTAATTACTTTATTTAATTAGACCAATTAAATGGATTTGTGTTGGCATAATTAAAGTTGGAGTTGGGATGTTTTCTCTTATTAAAAAGGTTTTGGTGGTCCCCACCTTTTAACATCCACATGGGATGTTTAGGCTCGGGAGGTCCCCACCACCATTACCCATGTTCAGGGTTTTCAGAATTAAATATGTTAGACATTTTTATATTATTTTTTTCTTTCACGAAAAGCACAAAAATTATCTTTCACTCCCAACCCATTGTGGTCAAGGTGAAAGTCCCCTTGAGCGAATATCGGCACTACGAGTTCAACGGTGCCCTCGAATTTCAATTCCGAGCACCAGTCCAAAATTTATAAAAATCCGCTAGTATGTTTACTGGACGTACCAGAAATAAAAGTTCCTAAATTCATTCCAGGCACACCGGGCCTCGGAATCAATTGCCGTTAATTTTCGCGGACTTGTAAAATTACCATATATTAAAAACATTACATGGAATTTCCGGGTCTTTACACTTCAAATTTAATTAATTGTGTTAAATATAAATAAATAGTACTTATGTGGCATAAAATATAATTCTAAAAAACTACTTTTATTTTAATTTATTTATTCAAAAAAACTTATTTTTACAATAATCGGTATTTTCACTATTCATTAGAAATCAATATATTCTAAAAAAAGGCCAAAATTTCAACGCAAATAAATATTTTTATACTGATTTAAATAAGAAATTTAATTTTATCATATAAATTTCCTAAATTTTCAAAAAATTATTTATAATATTTTAAAATGAAAATCAGTAAAAATATTTTTGAAAGAGAACATATTTTTGAATAAAAATTATAATTTAAGAAAAAAATTATATATTATTTACTAAACTTTTACCAATAATATATTTATAATGAAATTTATATATATATATATATATATATCATTAATTAGTACATACAATTAATACTCTACAATTCAATGACTATGTTATAATAGTTATATATATCATAGGTCATTTAAGCACAGTGTTGTGTGTTGAATACACTATCGAATGTAAAAATATAAGGGTTTCAGGTACTGTAACCTATTGATGAGATTAAAATTACATAAAAAATTTAAATCTTAAAGTTATATGGAGTTACATTCTAATCAATGTATAGTGTTTTGTGTCATTTATTCTATCAAACATAATTTTATTCTTTTAAAATCTCATGGTGTTACACATTTTATCAACCGACAGTGCATCATTATTTTTCAAACAGTTAGTAAAGTGACCGAATGTTATTTCCAAGTTATAACATGATATAAATTCTCATGGTCAGTATACTAAAGACAAGACAACTTGAACCAACCATGTGACATAGTATATATAACGAACCCAATACCACTTGGTATGCATGATCAATTCAAAACTTTATTTTTTTCTTAAATATGTAATTTTTATCAATCTCTATTTTTTAGTTTTTTTTATTATTTAATTGAATGTGTTCAAAAATTTATTATTTATTGTGTTATTAATAACTGTAATTAATATATATATTTTAAATTCCATTCTTTATACTTTTAAATTATTTTAATCAATTTTAAAATATGTATTGATTTTTTCATTATTCAAGCGAACACATACAATATGTATTTTGAATATTAAAATTTTTATATTTTGAGTGGGTTTATTTATTTTATTATTTTCTAAATAAATATTTACTGATTCCCAGCTTATTCAATTTTTTTGTAGTATTTAATGTAGTGTAATTTAACATTGAAAATTTTATACACAATATGTTATTTGAAAATATTTTAATGTCATAATTTAAATAGTTGAATTATTTTATGATATTTATCGATTTTTTTACTATTACTATAGAGAGTATCTGAAATATTTAATGTGTAATTCAAATTTTTTTTGAATGAGTTTTTGAATTTTAAATTAAAAAAATTGTTATTAGGGTTATTCTATATGATAATTTTATATTTTCTAGATAATTTTTTAATTTTAATTTCAATTGTTTTACATGGTTGAATATTGATTTGTAAGATTATACATATAATAATTAAATTATTTGATATGAATTCAAAAGATACACATAATAATTATAAGAATATGACCTTTTTGAGAACCAAATCATTTTTCAAAACATTGAAGTGGTGTACCTATATAATCATATTTTCATCTATTGAACATTTTATCAAGAACCAAAGAACAAAAATCTATATCTAATATTTCCTTGGTGAGACTCTTGATACATTACTCAAGAACCAATTAATATTAATTGTTCGTTTACCTTCATATTAAACTAGTTTTCTTTTTTCTAAAACACTTCTTCTAATATTTCACATACACTCACTTTTTTTATATGTTTAAATAAAAAAAATCTTCTTTTCATTTCCCAGGTTGTGACTCTTGGATTCTAAAGTCATTAATGTTCAGTTTATTACTCTCATAGTATGAATTTATTGTTTAAATTGTGTAGTTACTCCATATATAAAATTCAATGTGTTGGTGTGTTTATTCATATACTTTATATAAAAGGATTATATAATCATATTATGTTTCCCCTTAAAATAGTTTACTATACAATTTATCTATCATTAATTAGATTTATAATAGTAGAAAACTTCTAATTAAAATGAAACTACTATAAAAAAAATATCATTATCTTCTTTTATTGATATTAATTTTTCAGATTCTAATTAACTCTACTAATTAACAAACATCATTAATTATATAATTAAATTATTTCATTAATAAAATTAATATTTTCTATTCACCCCCCCCCCCCCTGTTCCATCATTCATTACCCAACCAGAACTAAAAATGGATACCAGAGATTAAACCTTTTAGGGTTTTTTATTTTAACTCTTTTGTTTATTTATTGATACCCACAATTACCATCAAGGGTTGTTCTTTTCGTAATTTTTTCAATCATTTTATAGATTCTATTATTTATATTTCATTGGTATAACTTATTTCTAGATCTCACATTCTAAGGTAATGATATTTAATATGGATGGAATAAACTTAAATGATGCATGGATGCCTTAGAAACCACCTCACATTGAAGGTAATGATTATGGATAATGAAATCCAGAATGGATTCATACCTTAAAATTTTAAACATATAACACTAGACGATTATAGAAAAATAGTTCACACTACCATAATCACACCTGAAAAATATTATAGGTAATTATTCTTATAAATTTGTTTTAAATTACAATGTTATAAGTATATTTTATTATTCTATTAATAGAAGAGAGTTTCGTCATCTATAAACATGTAATATAGCTCATGAGATGTGGAAGACTCCACAAGTTACTAACCTTATCTCAAAAAAATTTATTTCATCTTATCTTGGAATTATTTGAGTGGAGTATCCAAAATTTAAGATTTCTGAAGATAAAATGATTAACCAAATGTACAATCGATTCACAAGAATCTTGAATGAAATTAATTCCCATAGATTATATTTGGAGAACCCTATAATTACTGAAATATTCATATGAACACTACCAAAATAGAAAACAAAGAAGGTAACCATTGACAGAAATCCTGAACATAAAATAGTATACTCTTTTTGAATTGATTGGATCACTATTTCAGTATGAAATACTATTAAATAATATAGTCGATGATGAAATAAAAAAAAGTTATAGTGTTGTATTTAAATTTACCAATGTTTTTTCTATAGAATCATGTGAATCTACACTATATGATAGTGTATTATATGATATGGATAATATTGTTACTGGAGTCTAAAAATTAATGAGAAATAAATGATTCAATAAGAAATTTAGAATAAACACTCAAAATTTAAAATGAGTTGGATATAAGAAAGGAAGTAATAATTACAATACTTCATATATTACTTATTTTGAGTGAAATAAGTAAGGAAACATAAATCATGAATACCTAAATCAAAATAATTAAGATAAATTCCAAGTTAAGGAATCATGGTATTGAAAACTAGTTGGAGTTAACTAAAGAATCTGATTCAAGTGAATAATCTCTTAATGATAAATAATCTACTAACTTGTGTTTCACGGATTCACTGAATAAGGTTGGTGATTCATTATTTTGTTATAGATTCTTTGTTTCTGATTATAATTTTTAAAATCCAACTATTTATGTGTTAAATTATAAAAATTAATGATTTAGAAATGTTTTGTTCAATGTTGTCGGGCTGTATAATATGATTAAAGAAACTAATGAAAACATTATTTCAGAAAATAATGTGATTTTACAAGAGAATTAAGACTTGAGAAATAATTATTTTTCTTCTCATTCTAATACTTATTATTATTTGAATTATACTCAAGATTTGAATAAAAATTTAAAAAATGAAGTTGAATGTCTTAAGAAAAGTTTTACTGCATTTATTTAAGGTTAGAAAATGTATCATAAAATAATGACTTTGAATAAAATAAATAAATATGGTAATTTTTATGATGGTATATTACATAAAATCTATAAAAACAATTATTTTAAAAGAAAAATAGTTTTACTTACATTGTTATATGTTGTCAATGTGGCATGAAAGGTCACTATAAAAATTATTTTCCTCTTAGATTAAAATAGTCTTTGGGACTTACAAAGTATCGTGTTAATAAAAAAATTATCTAGAGTAACATAAAATACTTATTTAAATTCTGTGTTGGTACCTAAAATTATATTAGTAATCTAATTAGACCCAAAGTGGCTTTGGTGAAAAAATTATCAAGTAGTGGATTGTTTCAAAAAAATTCTTTTGATGTCTCGAGAATAACCGATGGTACATGGAAGGTGGATTCTCCAGTAATATAACAAGAGACCTAGAAAATTTGATCACTTAAATAACATGTTATGGGGAACTTCCACATCTATAGATAATCCAAATTCAATTTTAAAAGGTTTTGAGTGAAAGAATTATTTCATATCCACAATTAGGATGTATAAATTTCAAAATATTACATAAGATCTATAAAAATGATAGTGTTCTATGGTTACCTACTATGAATAAATACCATATTCATGTTTTTTATGATTTCATGAAAGGGAAAAAATATAAAACTTCATTCAAAAATTTCCTTAGATAAGTACAAATATACCTTTACACTGGGTACATCATGATTTATTTGGTCCTTATCAAATTTATAAACTTCGAGAAAAAAAAATATGCTTTAGTTATTGTAGGTGATTTTAGTATATTTACATGGGTTTATTTCCTTTCACCTAAAAGATATAATTTGACTACATTTATTTATTTTTAATTTAGTTCAAAAAGAAAATGTATGTATGGTTGTTTCTATTCATATTAGTAAAGGAGGTGAATTTCAAATTTTATAATTTAAGGAAATTGGTAAAGTATTGGTAATTTTCATTATCTTTATGCTCCTAAGACACTACAAAAAAATAGTTCTTTAGAAAATGAAAAAAGAACACTTATTGAAATGGATAAAATTATTTTAAGTAAATATAATTTACTTAGTTTTTTCTTGGTTGAAGTCATTTTTTATTCTTGTTATTTTTTAAAAAGAATTATTATAAGACAATTTTTAAAAAAAACATCATATAAAAAATTTAAAATTTAAAATCCTAAAGTTATTTATTTTTTATTTTTTGGTTATATTGATTTTATATTGAATTCAAAGGATACGTTTGAAAAACATGCTATAGAAAGTGATGAAAATAATTTTCAGGGTTATTCTACAAATATTAAAGAATTTAGTTTTTATAATAATAAAACTATTTTTATTGAAGAATATTTTTATGTTTATGTTTTCTTCAAATAATGGGAAATTAAATTTTGATTCTAAGGATTTTGATAATGAGTTTAAAGATTTTATCTTTGGTGAAGAAAAACCTCAGGATAAGGATAAATAAATTGAGGGGACCATACTCCTTCTCTGCATTATCCAATATCAAGGAAGCTTCATAAAAGTCATCTTATTTTCATATTGGAAATATTGATTCTTGTATTAAAAAAAGACATTCTATTTTAAATTTTTGATTCAGTTATTCTTTTATTTCTGATTTTATTCCTAATAATGTTGATTATGCTTTAAATTATTCAAATTGGATTATTTCTATGAATGATGATATTAATACTTTTTGAAAATTACAAAGGGGGAGAAAGGAATGATAAAAAAGAATACAAAGTAAAAGAAGAAATTTCCCTAAGTAAGGGGGAGTTCATCTAAGGGGAATTTCTTAACCAAGAAGATTTTCATATGAAATAAAATACTAAGTCTCAATCTAGAAATGAAGAATACAATCCATAGTGTTTCTAAATCCTAAGGGGTAGTTAGTCGTATTCATATTTTCCCATGTGTTAATGGAGATAAGTTTTATTTTCAAAGTCCAGAAAAATATTTTCTACATCCTTATATTATTTTTCGTAAGGATGTTTGTGCTTTCCAAAAAGGGGGAGATTATTGAGTCAATAAGGTTTCCTTATGAATTTTCCATTCCTTCTTGTTTTAAAAATCACAAACACTCTATCTCAACGTAAATTTATTTTATCCTAATCAGGAAAATTTTCCTTACTTAAGGAAAAGTTCTTTCCTCAATGAGATTTTCTCCTTAACCTATTTTGATTTCATAAGGGAAACTTTCCTTCCCCAAGTAAATTTATCCTTACCATGTTTTCATTGTTCATATTATAATCTAACTCATTTTTTTTCTAAGTAAAATTTGGTTTCGTATCTAAAACCTTGGAATCTTATAAATACTTAGATATAGAGCATTCTGTTTTCATAATCCGAACATTCTGAGTTCAGACTCCGAATTATTTGAATACAGACTCTGAACATTCTAAGTTCAGACTCTGAATTCTCTGAATTCAGAATCCAAGAATTCGATGTTCAGACTCCAAATTCTCTAAATTTGGAATCCAAACTTTCTAAGTTCAGACTTCGAATTCTATGAAGTCAAAGTCTAAACTTTCTAAGTTCAGACTCTGAATTCTTATAAACTCAGACTCCAAATTCTCTGAATTCAGACTCAGAATCCTTCAGAATTTAGAATCTGAATTTCCTTGAAATTTAGACTCTTGAATTATATAAAATTATGTTTCCGAATTCTTTTCAACACAGAATCTAAATATTCATGTATTATAGACACTTAATGGTTTTTCGTTATACTCCGAACCTTCTTCCTTACACTTTGAAAAATTGTTTTGATTAAATAACCATATTTTACTTATCCTTGTTATTGTTATTGTTTTGAAATGATGCCATGCAATCAGTTTCTAACTAACCGTTATTTGAGTGACACGTGTATAGGTCCCTCAGAAATTCAAGGAAAAATATGACTGTTGGACGAGGGAGTCGACCGTTGAATATGTGCCTATAAATAGAAGCTCATTTGAATGAGCTCACAACTGTTCTATGACTCTAGAGATTACATGCTGCTGAAGTGATTTCTAGAGAGTGACTTTCATTCTTTTTGTGTACTGAACATCTTGTTCAGAGTTTCTTCGTGTGACTCTGAATGTTGTTGAGTACATTCTAGTTCTTCCGGGGATAGGAAGACAGGGGTGCTGACTACCATGAAGTTCGAGGGCTTCCGGGGATAGCAAGACAGATTCTGATATTTGTATTGAGGGATTACCCTGGTGTGGGTAAGACAGACTTTCTTTGAAATTATATATCAAGGGACCTTTATCCAAGGTTGTTGGATACCCTACTCTTTGGGTTAAAAGATTTATTACTTGTTACTTATATTGTTTCATATTTTCCACTGCATTTTGATTATTGAGGAAAGTATAACTATCTTATAATTTCTTACACTTGTACTCTGATTAGTGAGATTGTATACACTTTAAGGTAGAATATTTAACTTTGTAAACTTTTCTTAAGTTTCATTTCCAGAACAATATTTTCAGAACCTGAATTTCCAGAACCACATTTCCAGAATCAAGAAAGTTTGTAGAACTAAGAGGTTTTGTGAATTTACCTTGTTTAACATTGTTAAACAATATGAAGTTTTATCCCATATTTGAATGTTACAAAAGAATTTTTTAAAGTATAAAATTCATCCAACCCCCCCCCCCCTCACTTGTATATTGAGCATCTACATCATCATTCCAATCCTACGGAAATTAGGAATTTTAATTTCAAATTATTAATTGAAATGATTTACCTTTATTGATTGATTAATTTATTGAATAAAACATGATTCTGAGTATTTTGTGGGTGATTAGTACAAGCACTCTAGGACTCTGAATCACAAGAAATAGATTTATGATGAAAACTCTGACTAAACTAAGTTTTAAATTATTTTCCTCAAGGGGGTGTTGATTGATTCTATCATCATGGCTTGATCTATAGGGACATGTTGTAAGGATCCAGCCATAGACATTACTTAATCAATATATAAGTCAATGATTTGACTTTAATTATCATCAAGGATCTTTTTAGGTTTAGATATTTAGAGAAATAGATCATAACATAAACATAAAATCTTGAATATTACAAGTAGACACTTCTAATCACTATCCCTTGTTTTTATAAAACAAAAACTCTTTAAAACGAAATATGACATCATTTCATGTTTTAACATCATAACTTTTTCTTGATCCCATCCTTAACTCTATTCTTCTTTATTTCATATGAAAAAAATTTCGAAACATGCGATGAGCATAAAAATCTCATTAAGGAATACATAAAGAAGTAAATGGTTATTTTTTCAAAACAACGTGTAAACTATGAATAATTTATCATAAAGTAATAATTTTCACCTTAAAGAAGTAGAAAAAACACGTCACTGAATAAAATATCATTGATTACCCTTTTTGTAACCAAAATATTACCATAAAACCCATAGAAATCAATATATAGAATATAAGGGTAACTTAGGACATAAAAATACCTAAATGGAATAACCATATGGACGACTTCCACATATATCAATAAATGGAATAGCCATATGGCCGACTTCCATACCCAATGCATTGTAGGTTATAAAATAACCACCCATCCTTGGTTTATCATGGAACCACCCATCATTTGGCTTATCACGTAACCATCCATCATTGTTTTATCATGTATCCACCCTTCAAATGTCTAAGTACCATTATATAATCATAACACTTAAAAAAATTGCAAATATAAACATTTCACTAATAACATTTCATTTGAAATCACAAGAAATAAATTCAATATATTGAAATACTCAATCCATTTCAAAAACGATTTTCAATACCAAAACAACCAAAAAGGGAATAAGGTATTTCTTTTCCTTTTAAAAATAGTAAGGCTTACCGAGGAATCCAAATATCAAATAACAATTATGGTGGTGGAGAGGTCATTGTTTCCATGTACTTTAAAAAAATTCTTTTTGTCATTTAGTAAAATGCTTCGTAGAAAAAATATTCCCTTTGAATGAAATTAAAAGTCAAAGGGGTTAATTATAAAAATTATAAAATAAGGAGTTGTATATTATCAAAATATGCCTCAATGAATGGAGATTGAGAGGAAGTCCCTTACAAAGATCATTTTTTAAATAAAATAGATATATTATGTGTATTCACTATAAGTACACATAAAATAAATATAAATACAAGATAGGATATAAAAATTTATTTCCCACATAATAATATCATAACACAATCAATAAGTATAAGATTAACCCAAAGAATAGAAATTGGGTTAAGAGGTTCCCTTAACTTTAGTCTGATTCATCACATATGTTCCTTGTTATTCTTAAATAGTAAACTTAAGTTAATTTAAATTTTATTCAAAAACTTTTTCAATTTTATTATTCCTTTTATATCACTTGTTACTACATTATAAACATTACATAATTATTTAAGTTAATATCTGTCATTTGGTCGATATTCGTTAGTTGAGTAAAAAATGAACTTGTTATAATTACAAATTGTCCCTGTGGTCAAAATTACATTATCTCCAGAATAAAATTAATGATTTAAATAGCATATATATACATTATATATATTTATTTATAATATTCCATATCATTTTGGAGATAAGAAATGAAATACACCATTCATGGAGACGGTAAGTCATATATACGCATGAATGCTACATTCATTTATTTTTCATATTAATGAAATGAAAACTAAATGACACATAGGTATATTATAATTATAGTATAATATCATATGATATATATGTTGTATAATTTCATTAACTCCGTCATTTATACATTCTATGTATGTCCTGAATGAATCATATCACTTTGAGGGAGCGGTGTCTGTACTTCCTCAAATGAAATTATCATATTTACACATCCTGAAAAGCATAAAAGTATGTTTGTAAATAAAAATTACAGTATCATAAATACATTATAAATATAATACATATCATATATAAATACATTTACATTATAATGTTCACCATGAGAGGTGGTAGGGGAAAATCGAACAGTCATCATTTCGTGTGGCAGCAGTTTGTCGTACACAGAAATAGTATGTTCATATTCATTAGATGGAGGTGTGTGTAAGTGAAGTTAGAATACTTCTCATAAAAACATACTAGTATATTCAGGATAATTTTTTTAATTAATAAAATAATAATATTATAATAGATAGTTAGGAAGTAAAATATTGGAAAGGATCTTTAGAGAAGACGCTGCCTCTAAAAACATATAACTCCCTTTGGTTTGAGCCAAAAGGATTTCTTGAATTGCCTTCTGCCTTGGGTAAGGCTTCTAGGAGTAAAAGAGGGATGTTTTGAGCTTATATGGGAATATTTTTTATGATACAAGGGGATATAGAGGTGTGATTAAATGGGTATAGGTATTGCCCTTTTATAAGAGAGAGGAGGGGCACCTTAGGAAGGTATTAGAATATTAATTTATTATAAAATGATTTTCGATTTCAAATGGTCATAAAGTCATTTATTTAAAATATAATATGATTTTGGGTCTAAAAAATCTTAACCAATAGGTTTTAGACAAGTCTGGGTCAAAAATTTAACCTTATCTTTTAGCTTTAACCCTTAGTTAACTAATTTGAATCTTTCCATGTCTTCTTGAATATTCATACTATATGGTTAATATAGTTACTATAAAATGACAATAGAACCTCAAGTTCTTAATTAATGACATTTTAAACATTATATAATTCATTTTTTCGAATCTTAGATCTTTAGGACTATTATATCATTTAATAAAATAGTTTTTTTAAACTCATTTATGTCAATTTTTATACTATTCATATCATGAATTTTTTAAAAATCCATAACAACTTTATTCCTTCAAAAAAAACATCATTAATTCAAATATAACAAATAATAATCATCACTAAAAAAATTTATGGAATAAAATGCTTCAAAATAAATTTATTTTAATATTTATAATCTCATTTATTTAAATCGTTCATTAATAAGGTAATACTTACATCATCATTGTGTCAAAAATATATTTATTTATTTGATGTCAAAAAATTATAAATAAAATACCATGATGCACAAAATATATTTATATTTATAATAATTATTTATAGTTGAAAATATCACTTATATAACCCCATATAAAAATTGTTTTATTAAAAGATGTGTTTTTATGTTACATTTTCCCATTAAATTAATTCTTATAAAATGTCATTTTTACATGAAAGTGGCTCAATGGGGTCCCAAAATAGATCCAAGAATGTAAATGGTTCGATATATATCATCCAAAAATATTAGTACACGTTTTAGAGAAATTTAATTTTATTATAATATTATTTTTACCCTTATTTACCATATTTACCCTTTAACCATGGTAAATAAAATAATTATTGAAGTTACTATTCATAGTGTCTAAAAATAAAAGTTACATATTTAAAAATTTTGAACTTATTGATTCAAAATATGGAATTAATTTTTCTAAATTAAAAACACAAAAGTTTGAGTAATTAATTTAAAATTAATTCTCGTTCTCAAAACCAAAAATGGGTTTTTAAGAAGTAATAATTATCAAAATATTGACATGTGTTTATGTCCAATATCAAAGTGAAATTAATTCCAATGAACAAAATTGAATTAAATAATAAAAAAATCCAATTATACTTTAAAAACCAATTAAAAGGAAAATATAACTATATAAATAAACTAGATGAAAAGATAGTTTTCAATAAAAATGCAGTATTTTTTCGCTATTCATTAAAAAAATGAACTTTATCAGAAAAATAACAACATTTCGGCCAAACTAAATTTTTGTATCCCTCTTCTATAAAAGAAGCTTATTTTTTCAAATATAACATATAAAATTGACGAAAAACTATATTTTGAAAAGGGTTCTCTATCAAAAGACGGTAAAACTGAATTTTTAGAAAAATACTTATTTTATCTGAAAAATTGAATTTGTTATTATATAATATATAGAAAACATATTAGATGATTTTAAAACATCAAATTTAATATATATCATATTTTTTTATTAAATAATAATCCATAAAGAGTTATATGAAAATAAAATTATTCTATTTTAAATAGGTTTTTATAAAAACACATCCTTTATATTCAATTGGTTTTTATTTCCATTTATAATAAATTTGGTAACCAATGAATCATTATTTAAATATGTGTAAACCATATTTCAAAATTCAGTTGATACTATTCATTCCATCCATTCCAATGTCTAGGTGTTAACTACCATTTAAAATAATAATATTATTATTGTATTATATTTCAGTATAACTCAAAGTTGTGTGCAACGTAAGATTTTAGAGAAACCCGTTGTTGTGTGTTGAGTATGCTATCAGAAGAATAATCCCCTTTAATGTAAAATTAATATATTATTCATAAGTATTAATAGAAATCAAAACGTATTACTCTATAAATACCCAGGTGGTTACATCCTTCCCCCTTTTAGAAATTGCATCCTTGCAATTTTAAAATTAGGCTCAAAAACTTCATTTAAAATCCCACATAGAAAAAAGAGTCAATAAAACTATCACTTTAAAAGAAATAAGAAAAATTGAAAAGGTTACCCGAGATAACACAAACTAGTATTCCATGAAAATAGGGATATGTAGGAGAAAACTAACCATCAAGTTCTGATGGAGAGTGATAGAAAACATGATAAAGAGAAGGTTAACCACAAGAAAAACCAGTAACTTGTGATGGGTTAAACGGTCTTCGATTCCCCAGTAGGAAAAGTAAACGAACAACATTTTGGTTTTAAATTCCTTTCAATAAATTTTAGGAATTATATTACTACTTAGAATAATATCATAAGGAAATATACTTACCTTTCAAGTAGAGTTTCATACATTAAAATTTTTCTACCACAAACTAATCTTTTCTCCAAATGATGAGTATTCAAGATGACTTGGTCACGTTTGAAGTGACAGAATCAACTTCTAGAGAATTGCATAATCCACAAAAGATGAACTATATATATTTCTCTTATTTTTAGACATTTAAAAAAACCAAAATTATTAGTATAAGATCAGATAATCCCAAAAAATGATAATCCTTTATAAAAATAAATAATAATCTTAATATCCAAATTCAACAAACAATACCCAAAGTTCAATAAAGACCATTAAATACACAATTGTTCTTAAAATTCTTCAATATAATACAAACTAAGATTAAAACCCAAATATCAGATGAATTTGATCACATAGTCTTCCATGATAAATCTTAACATTTATCTCCAAATAACATCAACTACTCTTAAAGTATCATACTTAAAAGTAATTATCTTAATCACATATTCTCAAAGATAGCTTAATCATTTACATAAATAACCCAAATCTCTATAGGTCCACAATAAAAAAACAGATTCTTCCAAAATAAAATTCCACCAACACTCATTAAATGAAATCCCATAGTATTCTATATTTCTTAGGCAAATAGTGTCCCTAGAAGAGGAAACATTTTCCAAAATTGCAATTTTCACTTAATAACCACATCATTCTCCTATACTAAGGATGTCCATTTGATAAAACATAAGTTCCCAAAATCTACTTATTATTGATCCATAAAATAATTTAACTAATAAGAATAAGTTATACTAACTAGGGACTTTACGTAGTCTAGTGGTAGGCGATAAATCAGAGTCGCACTTTGGTTGTGGGTTCGATTCATGTATCTTTGTCCGATGTGATGGGTTGTCACACGGTCTGCATGTTGTCCTTTTTCCAAAAAAATTATATTTCTAATAGCATTTAAAAAATGATATAAAATCCTTAAAATACTCATAACATGTTTTAACCTTAAATGTTATTTCATACCTCACATTTTTCATCCCAAAAACTAATAACCCATAATTGCCTCAAATTCAAGGATCATATAATCCCTAATGGTTCTTTTTAACTATATCCACAAAAGAAAAGATAATTCTTACTCAATTAAAATTTTTATATAAAAAAATTAAGTGTTAAAAATACTTGAAGTCTTCCAAAGTAACCCCATAATTAATATATTTAAACATATGATCACCATAGATTTGACATAACTCTTAAATTCCTAAAATGTAGATATCTTAATAATCAAAAATTCTTCATGATCATTTATCCATGTTTTTTCATATTATTATTTTATACATATTTTCTAAAAAAATCATGCATAATATTCTAATATTTCAATAATTTCATAACATGAGCTAAGAAATAATCCATACATTTCATAGGTCATTTTCAGTTTCCTCATCTTCAATTGGAATGTCATTAGGTATTGGTAAACATATATTTGTATGGTCCTATTGATCACATTCCCAACCCTTCTTTGTATGAAATCTATTTGCATAATAACCATGCACACCACATTTAAAACATTCAATTGATCCCTAAGAAGGAACTTTTTCCCCTTTCTTGGAGTCAACTGAACGCTTCCTTTTTCCATGGAATATTATTGCTTTATGACCTTCATTACTACATCTATAACTTCTTTCCGTCCCTCTGAAGCATTTTCCTAGGTGTTTCGTTCCACATCCTTGACACATAGGTTTTTGAATATAATTACCTTTATGATTATTACCTAAACTTACATATGGATTCCTTTCTCTCATATATGATGCCTTAGAAAAATCACCAAGGTTCAAGTGGTCAATCATGACTCCAGGTAGTTAGTTAAGAATTACCACGAGAGATATCATTACAGATCCAATTTCATTTGGCTTCTTATTAAAAAACCATCACAATTTTCTTCACATCCATTTTTACTTCGGTGACTTCTAGATCCAGCCATTTACAAAAACCAAAAAGGTAAACGTGAGTATATCAGTAAAATCATCACATACTATCTTATGAGGAGGTTTAACACTAAGATATACTTTTTCATGTTATCTTAAACTCACTCAATTTATTTAAAATAATTATGACTCTTTCTAATATTTTAACCATTATGGTTATGTCACTTATGATTAAATAACACACTAACCTCTAAGGTTACCTAAACAACCTATAATACCAACTATAAGGCCTCAGCCTTAAACATTACTTAATCTAGAGATAATTCAATAATTTGACTTTAATTCACAACAAGGATCTTTTCAGGTTTAGAGATTTATATAATTAAGTCATAACTTAATCATAAAATCTTGAATATTATAATTAGACACTTCTACTCACTATCCCTTTTTCATAAAACAAAAACTAATTAAAACGAAATATGACATTGTTTCATGTTTTAACAGCATAAATTTTCTTTGATCCCATCCTTGACTCTATTATTCTTTATGTCCTGTGAAAAACATTTCAAAACTTGGGATAAGAATAAAAAGCTCAGTAAGGGATTCATAAAGAAGAAAAAGTATTATTTTTTCAAAACAACATGTAAACCATGAATAATTTATCATAAAGTAATACTTTTCACCTTAAAGAAGTAGCAAAAACACTGCACTGAATATAAGCTCATTCATTACCCTTTTTGTAACCAAAATATTACCATAAATACATATGAAGACACATATAGCATATAACGGTAACTTTGAACATAAACATACTAAAATGAAATAACCATACGGTCGACTTCTACACATATCAATAAATAGAATATCCATACAATCGACTTTAATACCCAATGAACTGGAGGTTATAACGTAACCACCTGTCTATGATTTATCATAGAACCACCCATAATTTGGTTTATAATTTAACAACTCGTCATTGGTTTATTACGTAACCACCTGTAAAATGTCCAACTACCATTATATAATCATAACACATAAAAATTGAAAATATCAACATTTCACTAATAATATTTCATTTGAAATCACAAGAAATAATTTTAAGATGTTGAAATAATCAATCTATTTAATAAACAATTTTCAATATTGAAACAACCAAAAAGGTAATAAGAGATTTATTTTCCTTTTAAAAACATTAGGGCTTACATAGGAATCCAAATATCAAATAACGGTTATAGCGGTAGAGAGATTTTTGTCACCGCGTACGTTAAAAACATTACTTTTTCATTTAGTAAAATGCTTCATAGAAGAAAGATTCCCTTTCAATTAAATTAAAATTCAAAGGGGTTTATTATACATTGTATAAAATAAGGAGCTTTATATTATCAAAATATGCCTCAATGAAAGGAGATTGAAACAAAGTACCTTACAAAGATCATTTTTTAAATAAAATAGATTGATTATGTGTATTCACTATAAGTACACATAAATAAAGTATAAAAACTATATATTATATCAAAAGTTTCTTCCATTATAATTATATCATGACATAATCAAGAAGTATAAGATTAACTCAATGAATGGAAATTCAGTTAAGAAGTTCCCTTACCTTGAGTCTAATTCATCACGTATGTTCCTTATTCTTCCTGGACAATAAAGTTAAATTAATTTATAATTTCCTATGAACATTTTTCAAGTTTATTATTCCTTTTTTATCACTTATTACCACGTTATAAACATTACATAATTAGTTAAGTTAATATCGGTCATTTTGTTGATATTCAGTACTTGAGTCAAAAAATGAACTTGTTATAATTACAAATTGTCCATGTGGTAAAAATTTCATTATCTCTAGAATTACATTCATGATTTAAATATCATATATATCCAGTAAATATATGTATTTATAATAGTTCATAACATTTGGATATAAGAAATGAAATGCATCGTTCATGGAGACGGTAAGCCTTACGTACGCATGAATGCTACATTCATTTATTTTTCATATTATTGAAAAGAAAACTAAATGATACATAGGTATATTATAATTCCATTATAATATCATATGATATATATGTTATATAATTTCATTAATTCCATCTTTTATATATTCCATGTATGGAATGAACAAATCATATCACTTTGCAGGGGCGATTGTCTGTACTTCCTCAAATCAAATTATTGTATGTACACATCATGAAATGCCTAAAGGTATGTTTGTAAATAAAAATAAAATTATCATAAAGACAATTTAAATATAATATATATCATATATAAATACAGTACCATCATAATGGCCACTATGAGAGGTGGTAGGGGAAAATCGAACAATTGTCATTTCGTGAGGCAGTAATTTTCCATACACATATACAGTATGTTCGTATCCATTAGATGGATTTTTGTGTAAGTGTAGTTATAATAATTCTCCTAAAAATATCTATAATATTGAGGATACATGTTTTGTTATGTAATAAAATAATAATAATATAATAGAGAGTGAAGAAGTAAAATAATGGAAAGGAACTTTAGAGAAGACACTACCTCTTAAAACGTGTAACTCCTTTTGATTTGAGCCAAAAGGCTTTCTTCAATTGTCTTTTTCCTAAGGTAAGGATTATAAAAATAATATAGGGATGTTGTGAGATTATTTGGGTAGATTTTGGATGATCCAAGGGGCTTGAGAGGTGTGATTAAATGGGTATAGGTGATGCCCTTTATAAGAGAGAGGAGGGGAACTTTAGCAAGGTATTGAAATATTAATTTATTATAAAATGATTTTCGGTTTCAAATGGTCCCAAAGTAATTTATTTAAAATATAAGATTATTTTGGTTCGAAAAAATATCAACCAATAGGTTTTATACAAGTCTAGGTAACAAATTTAACCATATCTTTTAGCTTTAACCCTTAGTTAACTAATTTGACTCTTATCATGTCTTCTTGTATATTCTTACTATATGGTTAATATAATTACTATAAATTGCCAATAGAACCTAAAGTGGTACATTAATGAAATTTTAAACATTATATAAGTCATTTGGCCAAATAAAATATTTTTATGACTATCATATCATTTAATAAAATAGTATTTTTTAAACTCATTTATGTCAATTTTTATACTATTCATATCATGACTTTTTTAAAAATTTATAACAACTTGATTCATTCAGAAAAACTTCATTAATTAAAATATAACAAGTCATAATCATCCCTAAAATTTTTTTATTTCATAAAAAGTTTTAAAATAAATTTATTTTAATATTTATTATCTTATTAATTTAAATCATTCATTAATAAGGTAATCATTATATCATCATTGTGTCATAAGTAAATTTATTTATTTGATGTCTAACATTTATAAATAAAATACCATGATTTAGGAAATATTTTTATCTTTATAATTAATATTTTTATTCAAATATATCACTTATATAATACCATATAAAAAAAATTTTACAAAAAGATACTTGTTTATGTTACATTTTCCCTTACTTTAAATTAATTCTTATAGAATGTCATTTTCACATCAAAGCGGCTTCATGGGGTCCTAAAATCGATCCAAGGATGTCCATGGTAGGATATATCATATATAATAATATTATTACATGTGTTAGGGTAATTTAGTATTATTATAATATTATATTTTACCCTTATTTACCAGATTTTCCCTTTAACCATGGTAAATAAAATAATTACTAAAGTTACTATTCATAATGTCTAAAAATAAAAGGTACCTATTTAAAAAAATTACCTTCTGATTGAAAATATGGAATCAATTTTTTTAAATTTAAAACAAATAATTTTCATTAATTAATTTAAAATTAATTCTCATTGTCAAAACCAAAAAGTGAGTTTTTAAGAAGTAATAACTATCAAAAGATTGACATGTGTTTATGTCCAATTTCAAAGAAAGATTACTTACAATGACAAAAATTTAATTAAATTATATAAACATAATCCAATTATACTTTAAAACCAATGAAAATAAAAATATAACTATATAAATAAATTATATGAAAAGATAGTTTTGAATTAAAATGCAGTATTTTTTCACTAATCGTTAAAAAGTGAACTTTATCAAAAAAATACAAAAATCTCATCCAAAGTAAATTATTATGTCCCATTTTTGTAAAATAAGTTTAATTTTTCAAATATAACATTTAAAATTGATAAAAACTAGATTTAAAAAGGTTTCTCCGTCATAAGGTGGTAAACTGCATTTTTAGAAAAATACTACTTTTATTCAAAAAATTGTATTTGTTCTTATATAATATCTAGAAAACATATAAGATGAATTTAAAACATTAAATTTAATATATATAATATATTTTTTATTAAAAAAATCCATAAATAGTGATATTAAAACACAATTATTCTCTTTTAAATAGGATTTCATAAAAACACATCCTTTATATTCAGTTGGATTTTATTTCCATTTAAAATAATTTTGGTAACCAACGAATCAATATTTAAATATTTTTAAAATATATTTAAAAATTCAGTTTATACTATTCATTACCTCCATTCCAATGGCTAAGAATTAACTACCATTTAAAATAATAATAATAATAATATTGTATTATATTTTTTTATAACTCAAAGTTATGTGCAATGTACGATTTCGGTGAAACCCATTGTTTCGTGTCGAGTACGCTATCGGAAGAAGCTTACCCTTTAACGTAAACTTAATATCTTATTCTTAAGTATTAAAAGAAATAAAAATGTATTATTCTATAAATACTTGGGTAATTACACATGTTCAAACACATTGATCCATGATTTATTGACTAGGTAGTGTGAGGATCTATATCTAGAAACTCACTAAACTCAGGTTATATGACCATGGTGATTTGTTTGATTTGATTATTACATTCTATTATTTTTGGAAATGGTTTATTCAACTCCTTTACATTTCATGAAAAATTTCACTTAATCCTAATTTTTATATATTTACATCTATTTTATTTAAAAGTGTGTTTTACTGATAAATGTGAAAATGATCTAACATGCCTTCCTTTATTTAAAATTAAAGAATAAATGGTTTATTTGTTATGGAATTTCTTATGAAAAATTTGGTGAAATCTTACTTATATTTTTTTATTACACCCTAATGTTTCCTTCAAACATTTGTAGATTATATTATTTTGGGTTTGGGAAAAGGTAAAATTTCACTTTGTGGTGGAATGTGTGCTCGATTCCGGGGACCTTGGGTGATAGGAGTGACCATTGGAGTTGCAATCCACTCATTACATGGATATTATTAATATTTATCTTGATGGATGTTGTGTGTCACATAAATAAATTATTTTTAATTCATTTTTTAATTTATTTTCCATTCATTCTTTGTTTTGGGGGTTTTCAAAAGTTTTATGAAGAATATGTGAGTTTTCATGAAATGGGCCAAACCGTGAGCCCAATTCCAGATTTAAAAATAAAATTTGTTTCTTTTATACATTTTTAATTTTTTAATATTTTTCACTCATTACAACTCCAAAATGTCCTCCCCTAATATATTAACACCACATTTAAATTTGGAGAATTTATAAATCCATAATCATGGGGGATGTGGGTTTTTATTTGAGAATTGGGCCAACCCAAAAGCCCATTTTCCAATTTTAAATTGTTTTATTAATTTTTTAATATCTTATTTATTATAATTAATGTTTTGGTGATTCTACCTCCCCCTAGACCCTAAGAATCCCAGGTGCTCTCCCATTGCCTTTCCCACTCTTTGGATCTCGTTTCCATCGCGATTGAGTGCTGAAATGATTAGGGTTTCTAAAATCGGGCATATTTGAGGAGGTAAGTTATTTCCACCATAACTCTCTCAATTATTACTATTTTTTCCCCATTCCAATTCCTACATGACCTTGTCATTCTTGTTCTAATATCCATTAAATTTTTATCTGTTTTAAAATTCATATTTTGGTCGATTTTGGGTCGTTTTCTTCAGGATTGTTTTGGGTAAGTGATTCCTTCTTGGTTTCTTCCTTTTCCCTTAGGGTTTCCTCTCTCTTTCATTATGTTCTAAAATTTCCATAAGTTAGGGTTAGAATATAGGGTTCTATTTGGTGAATTTATTTGTAAAATATTGTTGTCTAGGTCTGGATTTAGCTTCCTTGTGGTGCGGCGGTGGTGTGGTTGATGTTTCGCACCAAGTTTTGATGGATTTGACACTTCCGGTTGGTGATTCCATTTGTAATCATTTATAGATGAGTTAGTATGATTTAATTAATTATTATGAATGTTCCTCGTATTATGTGTGTGGTGAAAAAAAATTACGTTGAATTTGGTTAAGAATTTATTTTTATAGTTCCATTTTAGCTTAGAATTGGGTGTTTTTCATGTGCAACCCTTTGGGTATTGTTTGGGTGTGTATTATAACATATGAAATTGGTTTAATAAATCATGTTTGGGCTGAAAATTATGATTTATCCGGGTATTAGAGTGCCATTATGTTTTAAAGATGGTTTTGTTGTTGGTTTAAGGTGTAAAACCATATTGTACTTCTTGAAAGTGATTTTGAAAAATGTGCTTTTCATGTGTATCTTTTGTATAATTGTTTGAGGTGTTTGTATAACACTTGGGGGTAGTTTAATAAATGTTTTTGGGGCTTCCAATTATGTTTTGAATTTTTATTGGTGTTATTTGGTCCTTGAAATACGGTTTTTAAATGGGTTTTATGTGAAAAGATTTGGTACACTCTTTAGAATTGTTTAATGAAAGATTTAAATGGTTTAAGGATTTATGTAAGAGGTGAAACCATATTGGAAAACTATTTTGGATTGTTTATATTTTAAAATGGACCATTTAAAATGTGAATAGGTCTGTCATGTTATGTGTATCCTCTTGGAAATGATTTATAAAAATGTTTAATGGATTTAGTGAAATGTGAAAGAGGTGTGAACGTGATGTCGGCTTTTTGTGTTAGTGCGATGTGAAAAATGGATTTTTTTTATAAAAAGGGTTTTTATGAAACATGTGAGTGGGATGTTATGTGATGATTAGAATATTTGTAGGGACTTTATAAAATTGTTAAAGGATGTGTTGAATTGTGAAGGTTATGCAAAAAGTATGTGGGCTATTTTGGTGTGAGTTTGATTTCAAAATGCATTTCAATGAAAAGAAGAATTTGTGACTTGTGTGATGTACATGGGGATGTTTGGTTAATGTGTGAGGTGGAAGTGATATTTTCATGTGAAAACTATATTTCTTGGCTTGTTGAACTTGTTTGATCACAAAGGGAAAACTCGGGTATCTAGGTGGGTGGACGTGTACTAGTATGCTAGTGAATCCGTGGGGTTTGGCCTCAGTTTCACTTAGCAAGATTGACGCTTATAACTCTAAGTAAACTATGATGATGATGATTGGGGAACACTAGGTTATGGTTATGTTCCCTAATAGTGTCTCATGCATGAGAATGGATATTTTTTTGTTGATACTCTCACTGAGATACGAGGTACCTGGGACCCACAGCTAGCTATTGCATAGGGGTTATTTCCTATTGCTTGTTCTCTTTAGATCATTTATACTTACCATCGGCATACGGTATATTTGGAAGAAAAAATTCAGTAGCTTTTGAATTTATTTTAAAAGTGTTGATTCTGTAATTTATCCCACTTGAAAATGGATTTGTTTAGTTGAATCTTTTAGAAATTGTAACTAGAAATTGCATGTTTTTGAAAAACTTGCATGCTTTTCATCTTTGAATGTTTGTCACATGGAATCTCTTAGTGGTGTTATCCTAATGGGCATTGTTTCACACCCTACTTACACCCTTGGGTGTATGTAGACTTGGTTATTTTTGTTGTCACAGGTTTGGGTACAACTTTTGTTCCAACAGTTCGGGTTTTTAGCAGTCCATCATAATACGGTGTTGTGGATATGGATTGTGGGTGGTGCCTCTCGCCATGTAGAGGTTCTTGGGATATCCATTGTGGGTTTAGTCAGTTGTTATAGTCTTCTATAATTCTTTTAAATTATGTAATTCAGTTCTTAAATTTTGTAAAAGATGGTTTTTTTTTTGAAAAATCCATATTTGTTTTATTGGATTCTTTCGTTGTTTTATGTTTATAAACTTGGGTAAATCATTCCCAAATTTCATTTTCTATTACCCGGGCACTTGTGCTAGCCCGTGGGGATCGGGAATGCCCTTCAGGACATGTCATGGGTTGGGTTTGGTGCTGGTTTTGGCGGAGACCAGATTCAGTTCCTGACATTATGTCATCTTTTGTAAGATATATTACATTGGCATTTTTATCTGGCGACTTGTGTTACTCTTTTATCTTTGAGGGGTGTTTGGTGTACCTTATGTTCTTTGTTATATATTTTTTGTTCCTTATTGATTATTTTTTCTTGTTTATAAAATCATTCCATTGAATTTTAATGTCTCCAGGTGCTTTTCACTTGCCCGTAGGTATTTTGAATTCCCTTCAAGTCATGTATGTGCCAACTCAGGTACCATTATACTAGGATATTCAGGTTTTTTCATGATAAAATGGTATCATATATAGAATGATCATCTTTCATTTATGTTGATATATAGTCTTGTATGTTCTAGTATATAGTAGGTAGGATTATCGAGACATGAGGAGTATTTTACAAGAAATTTTCTGGCCCAATCTCATCATAGTGAGCCTTGAGTTACTTTGGGTGTTTAGGAAAAACATATTTGAGGAAGAAATTGATCTAATTATAGTCTTTTTAAAAAATGATATGAGTGTTTTGAAATCCCATAAAATTTAATTTTATCTGATGGACTTGACATTCTTGTATCTATTGATTGATTTGATTATCTTAGTGACTTTGTTGATATTTTTTGTTGTATTTTGATTTTTTGTAGTATCATTCCCCCAAGAATATGTTTTAACAAACCTTGGGAGTGAGATTCTGATGAAGGATAGAAATAAAACCCTCCAATTGATCAGAACCTCATTGAGATGGTAGTGTGTATAGACCAATTTTTAGGATAGTTAGTTGAACTAATTATTGTTCAATCTCCACCAATGGAACCTCAAAGGGATTAAACAATAGATCATTCTCAAGAGTTTATTTAGTATAAACCAATAAATTTATAAGGATTTAATGATACTTTGGAGGATTAGGATTGGTTAAAAAATGTTGATCTACTTTTTGAGTTCTTATAAATACCAGATTATATAAAGGTGAAATGTTTCACCTTTAAGCTTGAACATCCTAGTAGGATATGGTGGGATTCGATGGTTATGGATAAGAAACGTTAATTATTAGATTATAAAGTCTTTAGATACCTTTTCATAGATAATTTCTATCCATAATTGATGTTTTTGAAAAATTCCAATGAGGTTCTCATCCTCCAAAAAGGTGATAGAACCATGAATTAGTATGAAAACTATTTTTCTAAACCTACATAGTTTTCTCATGAGGTAGTTTTTAATGAGAAGGTAAATGCCCCAAGATTCATGATTGGTCTTCAATATATTTTCTAATGTTAGTTTTTCATGATGAATCTCAACTATTATGTTGGTATGATGGATAGATGGTTGATGGATGAGCTTTCCCTGGATAGTAATTAAGGGTTAACAGGGGTTCCTCCTACTTATAGTGAAAGTTATATTAGTTACATTAAAGGAAATAGGAAGAATTATGAGACTCATAGTGGATATCAATATCAATAATATGTTGTTCTTTTGAGGTTTTTGGTAGTGTCCCTTTGACTTGATTTCAATGTGGAAATATTTGGAATTTGAAGTGAATTTTTACTGAGGCACTGAAGCTTTGTGGTTCATGCAGTAGCTCAGGCCACCTATATAAGTTCTATCATATATTTTATTCCCCATATAGTGTCATAGTATCATCTTCAGTTCAAGTTAGTTTTTTCAATCATATTATTTAAGAACTAAGAGGTTTGAACAATGGGAATCGGGAATAAATATTCTTCACATAGTGGATGACTCTATAGAGGAAGCTTTTGTGAGTCCAGCGATAGTGAGAGGTATCATCACTATAGATTAATATTTATTGAATGCTCTATTTTATACTGGTGAACCTCATTCATTTGTATTGACCCATGTTATAAATCTTCTAAACCTTCCTACAAAACTTATGTCTTCTATGGTGGATATTACTATGCCCCTTATAATGAAAAGAGTGCAAGGTATCTCATGCCCCTCTTGTGTTTTCTCCTTGTTAGAGATCAATTTCAACTAGGTTTTTTTGGTTATCAATATAAAACCATTATATTTCATTATTGAGATAGATTGGTTGATTTCCCATAAATATTTAATTGATGGTTATCTTCAACGGGTCAACCTTACTACCCCCAAAGTGGTGTTCTAAGTTTTATAAGGATAATGATGCCAAATATCAATTAGAGTTAGACATCCTATTTTAGAATTTTTTTAGAGTGATATCTTTGTTTCCTTTTGATCTGGATTGAGAATATTTTAGACGTGATCTTCCAATTGTGGTCATAAAGTTTCTCAATGTGTTTCGATTTGAATTTTCAAGGTTTCCACTAGTAAGGGAGGTAGGGTTTTCTATTTATTTGGTACCAGATACATAGATTATCTTTATACCCATATATTATATGGAACCATTTTAATTTAAGTAGTTTAATACATGTTCGGATGCTTTTTTGGTAAAAGGATTCATTCACCCAAGTGTATCTCCTTGGTTTGCACTATGGATTTTTTGAAAGAAAAATAATGGAACATTTTTCCTTTCCATTGATTATCTAAAGCACAATCAAATTATGGAAAATAGAAAAGTATATGTCGCCTTGAATTGATGGTTTTTTTGATCATTTGAAAAGGAAATATTTTTTCTCTAAGATTTATCTTTGGGATGGTTATCAGTAGCTGAGAATCAACGAATTTGATATCCTAAACCCACCTTTCGGAATAATTATATCCATTATAAGTACCTTGTTATTCCCTTTTTCCTAACCAATGCTCAAGAAGTTTTTATGGAACTTATGAATATAATATTTAATGAATATATCAATTCATTCAGGATGGTGTTTATGGATAATATTTTTATTTACACTAAAATTGAGGAGGAACATGTGCATCATCTGAGAGCAGTTTTAGAAATTTTGGAAGATCACAGACTTTATGGAAGGATATCAAAATGTAATTTTTTGTATTTTTTAAGTGAAGTTATTGGGACATGTGGTCTCATAACATGGTATTTTAATCGATCCTAAGAAGGTAAAGGTTTTTATGACATGGTAGAAACTATGTAATTTCTTTGAGATTTAGATATTCTTGGAATTATTATGGTATTAGAACCAGTTCAATAAAGATTTATCATATTTGGCTTCTCTGATGACTACTCTCACTTATAAAAGAGTAAAGATCTTATGGGATTAAAAATTTCAGAATTATTCAATGAGTTGAAGTGATTTTTGACTTTTCCACTAGAGTTGAATCTTTTAGAGGATGTGAATGTCTATATGGTCTTTTTTGATGTGTCGGGTTTGGGTTTGGCTTGTGTTCTCAAGCTGGGTGATCAGATGGTGGCCTATGATTCCTGAAATCTTGTGGAACATGATAAAAAATATCTTACTCATGAGATTGACCTTTTAGCTAGTCATATTATCTCAAAAGTTTTTGGAATTACCTTTTCATATAAAGTTTTATAATTTATTATAATAAAAAAATATTAAGTTATATCTCATCTCAAAAGGATTTGAATCTCAATCAGAGTTGATGGGTGGAGTAACTACAATCTTTTGATTTTGAAATTACTTATATCCGTAGCGAATGGAATGTCATGTCAGTTTATTTGAGAAGTAAAATTATGATCTATGCCATGAAATAATCATCATAAGAGTGTAACTTTATTTCTCTATTTTCTCAAATTAGTTTGGGAGTTCGGGGGAATTAAACTTAGATCATTTTGGAAATTTTTTAGTTTACCTAATCTCTTATTGAGATAATTATTCAACAGTATCATCTTGATGATTAATTCCATCAAATTAGGGACTCTATTTATGGTGGGGAGACCATAAATGAGTTTTAATTATCTTCTAAGGGTATCTTATTCTTTTAGAACCATTTCATCATACATTTTCCCATGATAAAGGTTGTGATGGGGGGTTTCTATAGTTCCTAGTGGTTGGTTCACCCTAGCACCATGAAGATGTTCTACGATATACAGTGATGATTCTGGATTCCATGTATGAGATGATACATTATTTTTTCTCATTTTTATACCTATTATAAGGTTAGGGATAAGTGTCCAAAACCTTCAAGTTCTCTTCAGCCCCTTCTAGTGCCTACTTGGAAGTGGGATGAAATATTGATGGATTTTGTGGTTGGGTTTCCTTGTATCCATTGATGGATTAATGTGATATGGGTATTGATTGATCATCTGACCAAATAATATCACTTTATCCCCATTCATTATACAACAAAACTTTAAGACTTCGAAATCCCATATTTTTAGGAGATCATCATATTATATAGATTTATATATGTTATAGTTTCTAAATGGGATCCCCATTTCACTTATCATTTTTAAAGATGCCTCTAGGAGGTTATGGGATATTAGTTAAGTTTGAGCATAGAATATCATCCATAGGAAGATGGGTAGACAGAATGAGCTATACATATCCGGGAAGACATGATTCATGCTTTCATTCTCAACTTTGGTGGTGCTTAGGATAGCCATTTTGGACTAGTTAAGTTTTATTATAACAACAATTTTCATTAATCCATTTGGATGGAACCCTCTGATCCTTGTATATTCAACCATATAAATATATGTTGTGTTTCTTAGATATTTCTGAAGATTCCTTGGTTGGTATAAGTTTGGTCCAAGAGATGATGGTGAAGATTTAATTTATTCATAAAAGGATGGTGATGGATCATATCTAGTATAAACCTTATTTTAGTCATATGTGATGCCCTTTGAGGTTTTTAGTGGGTGATATGGTGTTTTTGAGAGTTTCACATCATTTGGGTCACTAAAATATTGGAAAACAATGAAATAATTCACTAAGGTATGTGGAAATTTTTGAGGTTATTGAGTAGATTGGAAAGGTGGATTACTATTTGTCTTTTCTACCTCAGTTTATCTTTAATCATAACATGTTTCATGTAGAGTAGATCTGAAAGTATCTCTCCAGACCATCTCATGTACTGAGTTGGGAGACAATTTATGTGGAACTTGATTTATCCATGACTGGGTAGCTAGTTCGGATCATTCATTCTAAGAAAAATGTTCTTTATGGGAATTATATACCTTTGGTTCATGTGTTTTGGTATTATGGTTATAATTCTCATGAGACTTGGTAGCATGAGGTACTAATGAGAGATATATGTCCTTATCTCTTTGACAAAAAGTCTCCTTGATAGGATTTTCAAAGGTAGAAATTTTTTATGGAGGGATGATTGTAACATCACGTTACCAAATTTTAGGTACTTATAACCCATTTTTTATTGTCCTTTGTTAGGATCATTTTTTACTTAATTTTTAGAAATATTTTTAAATTTTTTTAGGTTTTGGGGTTGTGAAAGGTTGGAACATAGTTATGAGAAAACCATGAATTTTTTACTAGGAAACCATATGCTATTTTATGAGGTTCTATTGGGGGTGCACGGTCAGTGCAAACCATATATCATCCCATTTAAATCATGTGTGATGGGATAGTGGGGACTTTTATGGTTAGTTAATGGTTTTTCAAATCATGTGGCCAAACCATGCACCCTTATCAAGTGGACTAGGGAGTGTGCATGATTGGTGTATGTTTTGTCTAACCGTACGGACAAACTATGTGAAACTCTCCAGAATACTAGTAACACCACACAGCTAGGAACATGTTCAGTTCTAACAATGCAACCTAACCCATAAAACTATGTGAATGGGTTTCTAATCCCTTGAAAATTTTATTTAAAATATTGAACCCCCTATTTAAAATTCTAATCTCTTCCCACTCAACATTAATCCAACCCTTTGTCTTTTGGAGATTTTCAAGTGACAATTTTTTCTCCTCTGACCCATTTCCTCTTGGATTGAAGTGTCAATGGAAGAGTTTTATCTTTCTCCAATAAGTTGTATCTTCTTGATTTGGAGTCCTAATTTATTCTCTTATGTCCCTATTTGAGAGTGATAGGTCCTCTTGTTGTTGGTGGATCTAAACCTTCATTTTATATATTTTGATTCAAGGTATTCCTATTTGATCTTCCTCTACTTTTACACTTCATTGATGGTTCTTGATTTGAGTGTTTGATTGATCATGTAATTAAAGGTAGTTGGTTATGTAAGGATTTTCCCTATAATTGAAACCTTTATTTATTTCTTGAATTGAAATGTATTTTTACTTGATTTCCTCAAATTAAATTAATTTGATTTTTTTAAATTCATGGATTTTTGAAATAAAACCCTTTTTCAGAGGCTTTTATGAATTGGGTGGATTTGGAAAAAAAATCATGAATTGAAATATGTTTTGATGAAATGATTAGATGTCAGTTCTTTAAATAATGTATTTAAATGAAAGATGATTTTTAAAGGTGTGAATTTGAGAAAAACCTATGATTTCGTTTTGAAATTGAAATGGAATGTTGAAATTTTAAATTGGGAATTTTAATTGT
The DNA here is from genome assembly GCA_963277665.1 of Viscum album. Lineage (NCBI taxonomy): Eukaryota > Viridiplantae > Streptophyta > Magnoliopsida > Santalales > Viscaceae > Viscum > Viscum album. Next base: position 559,274,867 of record OY728160.1, on the reverse strand, counting down.
AAATGATTAATTGAATTTAGATGAATTGTCTTGATTAATTTGTTAACTGATTGAATCACATCTCAGTTTGAGTGGTTATTTGGTGATTAGGAAAAACATGTTAGGTCTTTTAATCCATAGAAATTGATCAAAAATGATGACTTTGATGAAACCAAGTTCATCCTGATTTTACCTAATGGGTTGTTGATTAATTCTATCTCGATAGATTGAGACTTAGGGACATGTGTACACACACTGATCCATAAATGATTAAATGGGTAGTGTAAGGATCCTATATCTTGAGCTTAACTGGCATTAGGGAATATGATCATGGTGCTTTGTTTGATTTGATTGTTATTTATTAGGGTCTTATTGAACTAATTTATTAATTTCATTTCAATTTTTAAAAAAATTTAATCTAATACTACTTTTGATATAATTACATTTATTTCATCTGAAAGCATGTTTGACTGGTAAATGAGAAAATGATCACCCATGCCTTGTTTTATTGAAATTGAAGTATAAATGGATTATTTGTTGTAGAATTTCTTATGTAACATTAGGTGAAGTTATACTAGGATATTTTTTTCTTAAAAAATCATTCAAGTGTTTGTAGATTATGTTCTTTCGGTTCAAGGAAAAGGGAAAGCACCACCTAGTGATGGTAGGTGTACTTATTTCATGGGACCTCAGGTGATGGAAATGACTGGTGGGGTTTTGATCCACTCATCACATGAAGATCCTAAGTCTTAATCTTGATGGATTTGGTGTCATATTTTGTATGATGTATTACTTCGGTATTTTTATCTAAGGAATTTTTTTACACTTTTCTCCTTGAGGAGTGTTTGTAAAATCAATTGTTCTCTTTTTTATCTTCTATTGTTCCTTGATGGTTATTTTTACTTATGGTAAAAATAATTACCTTAAATTTTTATATTTCTAGGTTCTTGTCTCCATCCCATGGGGCTTGAGAACTCCCATTAGTTCATGTTAGTTACATCCTGATTACTAGTGTACCAGGTTATTTAGGTTGGTTCATAATATTTATATCAAACCACACCTTTCCCATTGGATTTAGAAGAGGAGGAAGTTATATTAACCTTAGGTGATGTCCCCAAAACACCATAGGATGGAAACAAGTTTCGTGGTCATACAAGAACATTGGGGGATGATTTTACAGGATATTATAATGACCTAATGAATAAAAAACAAAGAAAAATAATGTTATATTATATATGTAATGTGAAATAATAAAACCCAAACAAGAATACAATATCAGATTAGTAGAAGAAATAAAAATGTACAACACTCAATAAATAAAGTAAAGTATAATCTAAAGACACCAAAGTGGAATCAACCCAAGAATCACCCCAAAAAAGCTCCAAGATCCAACACTAATTCTCATGCCCATTATATATTCATACATCACTAGATAAGTAAAACATCATTCCTTTAGCTCTATCTCAGTATAAAATATATCTTCAAATGAACCAAAGTTCCCAATTAGGGGTGAGTATAAAACCCATTAGGTAATCCCCAAGACTTCTCTACTCATTCCACTCAAATAATAATGTGTTATCTTATATTTTATAAAAAAAATTATAACAAATAGAGGAACATGAAAAAAATTTAACATAACAAAACAGTTTTAACAAAATAATTAAACTAAATCAATTTTTCAATTCTTTCTTTCTACTAGAATTCTCATTCCCAATCCACACTCACACATGCATGCATACTAAATGAAAATATCAATGATTGTAAGTGATGATCCATCTTTCACCAAGTGATCACAAAGTGATAATCCCATGTTCCCCTGGGTATGAGCATCAAGTCCATATCAATAAGGCCTCATATTAAATATAAACTAAATCTAACCATGTATGTTGAGTTCTCATGTCAAACCATTCCACATAAAACATTTCATCCCATTAAAATGTTTCATTGAACAAATTTCTTGAATTTAACCAAAACCATGTTTTCAAAAGCATAATTTGAAATCTTAAATCAAGGGGTTTTATGAAATCCATTTCTCTACCCATATTCCCAAAACCATAATTTAAAATTATAAATTGAAGGGGTTTCCAAAACTATTCAAAATCCTATGTTCCATAATCATAAACCAAAAAGGGTATCCTTCAAGAAATTATTCAAAATTTCATTTTAAAATCAAAAAAAACTTTTAAAAATACTAAAACTTTATGTTCTTGAATTATTATAAAAGAGAAAGAAAATCCAACTACCTCTCAATGGGTTGAAAACCCAAAGAAAGGCACCACGAACCACTAGATCCAGGATCACAACACCTTTACTTCAATAGATATAATCAATATCTATTTAAAAGAAATCATGGATCATAGATATATTCCTAATGAATTAGATTTAATGTATTGGGTAAGAGGATATGAGAATATCTAAATAGGAAGATATAAAATGGAGACTTCTCAATGATTCTGGTGATCCAAAACACTTTGATTTGTCAAAATTACCATCCAAATTAAAATTAATCACCAACAATACCTTGTATAGAATAAGAGCTTTAGATACTAGAATATTAGTAGAAAAATGAGAGTTTCAGTGGTGAAATCCAATTTAAAATCTAATTTATAGATCATTTAATGTACATTGCATGTTTAGGTCACACGGTTTAATAAATTGTGCACCAAACATTCACATGATACTATCCAAAAACCTGATAGCTTCATGGTTGAGTTGCATAGTTTGGATCCTGTATTAACTGTGTAAATTATATTGTTCATACACTAATAATATGCATGGTTGTGCCGCAATTTGGAAAACTATGAAAAAATCAAGCACATGATATTGTATAAAACTCACCAGTGTACATCGTTTCCCCTGGTCACCTGCATAGTTTGGACAAACTATACACCAACCCAGTGACTCCAATAACTTCTTGTATGTTTTCCTAGAGAAAGTGCATGGTTTTACCTAACCTTTCTCAAACTATGAACCCTTAAAATTCTTAAAAAATTTCCCAAAACCATTAATAAACTCTTAGAACTTAACCCAAGTATTATGTAACTTCAAAATACATAATAGAAGTTTAATGTACCTGAAATTGGGGGTGTTATATTACCCCCTCCATTTGTATTTCCATCCTTGAAAAGTTATATATTTCATGTTCCTTGGAAAATTTTGGGTCATTTCTGTAACGCTCCGACCCTAGTTACCCAGAGTCGGTGCATTATTACATTACATTGGCATGATCACAAGAAAGATCAAATCTCGAAAGACCAATTGGTTTAGTAGCCTTGGAAACACTAGATATATTCATAAAGTTTTACAATACATCACAAAGTGAAAAACTACTACAACAACATAGTCTCCATATTCCACACTCATATCCCCACATACTATCCCTGTAGGTCATTCATAACTTACTTCTTCACATCCTGGGAAAAATAAAACATAGAAAAGGGGTGAGCTCAAATGCCCATTAAGGATAACAATATAGTGGAAACTTTCAAAAATAAGCATAAACATTTAAGGCAATGTATAACTAAAACAAAATCCTTTTAAACTTGAACTTCAACATAGTATAGAAAAAGAAAAATGAAATATTGCCATTTCCTTATTCACATGGATATTCTACTAATCGAATAATCACATGCAATATCAATAACCACTTTCATAATGATGGAATGCATAATTCCAGACTATCATAACCACATAGCCAAGGCCTCGTGCCAAGACTACAAATAAGATTTTGTCAAGGCCTTGTGCCAAGACACTAGTTTGTCTCATGAGACCTACTGATGCATCGAGAAGCTATAGCGGGCTCCACCCGTCACATATTAAGTCCAATGCATTCCCATATGAAAAGGTTTAAACATAACATAAATATTCGTATTAAAACTAGCAAACGAAATTTCAATACTTTCATCATAAACTATGAATGGTATAAAAATTGCACATCCACAGTCAAACATATCACAAAACCTTCAATACAATATAGAAGTTTTGTATCTTAATAAATCAACTACAAATAAGCATAAAATCCATCAAAGGATGTTGACATAGATGAAATCAAAACTCTTTTTAGAGAAATATCTCTTTCTATTTTTGAAATCATTTAAGAGTCATATATTTATAAAATAAAACATTTTCTTTGAAAATATTCTTATAATCTTGTAAGGGAAGCTTCGACGATTTTATAACGGCATAAAATAGCCGCACCCGCCGTATAAGTTAAAAAAACATTCTTACCTTAATTTTGTCGAAAAGGTTAAAAAAACCTTGTATGGAAAATGACGAAAAGATTCCTTTATAAACCTCTTATAAAAAGTAAAACAAGGGTATAAATGACTTTAACCTATATTCTTGTAAATAGTAAAATTGTTTTGAAATACATGGATGTGGATGATAAAGAGATCCCAGTAGATTATTACGTATAAACAACCTCGGATAATGAAGAGATTGTGAAATAACCCTTACCTTGTACTTTTAATTGGTTGGGGTAGGTTAACCTCCTGTATAATGGTGAAATAATTGTTATTAAATTATACAAGAATCATATATATTAATATGATATCATATATGATCTTTTAACATTGATTTGTTAATAATATCTTAGAATTATCGTAGTTTCGGGTGTTAACTTACTCATTTTCTTTTATATGTTTTCTTACATAAGCCGTGTTTGTTATGGATAGGTTGTATCTTATTCATATCCAGAATGATATCAAGTCCTTAAACATCGTTTTTAAATCATCAAATGATAATTATACTTTAATGGATACGATAGATAATGAATCTCATCGCGTTCGTGGAGACGGTAGTCCGTAAGTACGCACGAGCGACAATATCATTCTTTTGATATTAAAATAATATATAAATGGATGGTATATCATATATACATAATCATTAACATGTTTTATTTATTATTTACATGAGTTACACATCATTATTATACCCATCCAAATAATAAAATATTGAATAACAATTACACCACGACGTGGAGACGGTAAGCCGTACGTACGCACGTATGGTGACATGTTATTCAAAGGGTGGATAGAATACTGAATATGGTTGTAACATATTTATAATAACATCACAGTATATATATGATACTGGATTTATTATTTTAGAATGGTAACAACAAAGGAAGAAGAAGTGGAAGAAGAAAGGAACTTGGAAAAGGGTGGTGAAATCATTACCTCTTCTTCGGGTTCTTCCTTTTGATTTGACCAAAAGGGCTCCTTAGGATGGATTTCTGATCAAACTAAGGCCTCTAGGTTGTATTGAGGTATGTTTGGATAGTATTTGGGCAGATTTTGGCCGAACCAAAAGGCTTTTAAGGTGTGAAAAAATGAGAAGGAGGAGTGCCCTTTTATAAGAGGGGTGAGGGGCACCTTTGGAAAACCTAGAAATATTAATTTATAATAAATTCATATTCGGTTTATAATGGCTCCAAAGTTGATTATTTAAATTTTAAGGTGGGGATGGGTCGCAAACCACTCAACCAATAGAATTTCTACAGGTTTGGGTACTTATATTAACCTTATCTTTAAGTATTAACTCTAAGTTAATTAGTTTCACTTTTACAATGTCCCTTTGTATTTTTATATTATATGGTTAATAAAATTACTATATACATCCAAGAGACCCCCAAGTGGTCCATTAATGATGGGCCTATCCTGATATAAGTCTCTTGGCCGAACCTTAGATTTTTAGGAATTTAATATCAATTAATAATATAATATTTGTTTTAAAAACTCTTTTATGTCAATTTTGACACTATTCAATAATTGATTTTTGTAAAACTCATAACAGAATGATTACTTCGAAAAAAGTTAATTGAATCAATACTAACATGTCATATTAACCTAGAAAATTAGTCTAATTCCTAAAAAGTCTCAAATATTATTTATTTGTGTATCTATAATATCAATTATTTTAATTTTTCTCTATTATGGTAAATATTGCATCATCATTGTGTCATAAGTAAATTAAATTATTTAAAGTCTAAAAATTATAAATAAAATATCTTTATGTAGGAAATATTTTTATCTTTCTAATGAATATTTACAATATAATTTATCTTATGTATAACCATATATTAAAAATGTTTTAGTAAATAAACTTTGATTTTAACTCTTTTAACTCTTCTTTGAATTAAATAATAATAAATGTCCTATTCTAGTCCAAGTGGACCTAAATGATAATATTTTATTCCTAAGGATGTTTTGTTCAAGATACAATTGTCCAATAGAATTAGGACATGTGTTAGGGTAATATTAATATCATTTTTACCCTTAATTACCCTATTTACTTTTAACCGTGGTAAATAAAAGTAAAAAGTTACTATTCACCAAAAATTATTTTCATCTCATTGAACCACATTTTACTTCTTGATATTAACTGTGTCTCACAGATTTTCGAAATTCCATTCACAGAAGCGGTAAAATTATGTTTTATGAAAAATTCAGTTTTTTAACTACCACTTAGTAGTTCCACTATTCATCAAAAATTGAAATTTTTCAGAACAATGCCAAAATTTCACCCTAAGCTATAATTGATATTCCGAATTCAAAAATGATGTCTATTTTACAAAATTCCAAACATATAAGTTTAATTAATTAATTTTATAATTAATTCCCGCTGTCACAATAAATAGCGTGTTTTTAAGGAACAATATATATCAAAAGATTGATAATTGTTTATGTCCAATTTCAAAGTAAAATTAATTCTAATAAACACCATTGGATAAAATGGTAAAAATATATTCTAATTATACTTTAAAACCACTCAATAATATAATTTATCCCTATAAATTATTTTGATTTAAAAAGTTGTTTTTAAGTATTTTTCACTATTCATAAAAATTGGAAGTTCTCAGAAAAATACCAAAAATTCAACTTAGGATAATTTCGATATTCCAAATCCAAAAATGAAGTCCATTTTGAAATATAAAATATATATAATTTCAAAAAGTAGGTATTACTATTCATAACGTTTAGTTTGATTGGTTGTGGTGTGTTGGAACTCGATGTTGCGTACAACACACGCTATCGCGTTATTCAAAGAGAAGCGTACCCTAGAAGCTTGGGGTGTTACATTCTCCCCTCCTTTAAATAATTTCATCTTCCAAATTTCTAGAATAGTTATCACATGAAAAGACTCGGATGGTTATTCATCATAAGTTCCTCGGGTTCCCACGTTTCCTCTTCCATCTTATGGTTTCTCCACAAAACTTTTACCAGACGCGTCGTCCGGTTTCTCAGTACTTGTTCTCTCGTATCAAGAATCCTGACTGGCTCTTCACAATAGGACAGATCGGGTTCCAATTCTAATTTCTCATAGGTGAGTACATGCGTTGGGTCAGGCATGTATTTCCTCAACAGAGATACGTGGAACACATCGTGAACTTTGGAGAGACTTGGCAGCATTGTCAATCGGTAAGCTACAGCCCCAATTCATTCTAGAATTTCGAAGGGTCTGATGTACCTGGGACTCAATTTACCTTTCTTACCAAAACGTATGACTCCCTTCCATGGAGATACCTTCAGGAAAACATGATCACCGACTTAAAATTCCAAATCCTTCCTTCGATTATCGGCATAGCTCTTCTGCCTACTTTGAGCTGCTTTGATGTGATTTTGGATTACCTTCACCTTTTCCACCGTTTCCTCCACCAGTTCTGGGCCTACAAGTTTTTTTTCACCAAATTCATCCCAACAGGTTGTTGTACGACATCTCTTTCCGTATAACGCTTCATATGGTGCCATCTAAATACTCGAATGGAAGCTATTGTTATAGGAAAATTCTACCAGAGGTAAATATTGATCCCACATACCCTGAAAGTCAAGTGAGCAAGATCTCAACATGTCTTCTAAGGTTTGAATAGTCCGTTCTGATTGTCCGTCTATCTGAGGGTGGTAAGAAGTGCTCAAATGAAGTTCAGTATCCAGGGATTTCTGAAGACTTTTCCAGAATCTTGAAGTAAAATAGGGATCACGATCAGAAACAATCGATAGGGGTATTCCATGAAGTCTCACAACTTCATTAATATATAGTCTTTCTAGATGTTCCAGGGGTAGATCTTCTCTTATAGAAAGAAAATGTGATGCCTTGGTAAGACGATCAATAATAACCCATATTGCATTGTTCCTTCTAGGAGTCTTTGGTAGCCCCATGAAAAAGTCCATCGTAATATTGTCCCATTTCCACTCCGGTATGGGAAGAGGTTGCATGAATTTTCCAGGTTGTTGCCTTCCAGCTTTCACTTATTGAAAAACCATACATCTTGACACAAAATCAGCAATCTCCCACTTCATGTTGTCCCACCAAAAATGTTCCTTCAAATCTCTATACATTTTGGTTCTCCCAGGGTGTATAGAGAAATTGGAACTATGAGCATCATCCAGCAATTCCCTTTTTAGATCAGGTATATTAGGAACACAAAGTCTCTTCCCAAATTTCAAAATTCCATCTTCATACATAAAGTCTCTCAGTCTCCCATCATTCACAGCTTTAATCTTCTTTTTAAATTCTTCATCATCGGTCTGAGAACTCTTAATCCTTTCTAGTAAAGATGGTTTGGAAACCATTTGAAAAAGCATTGATGTTTCACCTTCCCTGGTTATTCCCATGTCCATCTTCACTAGATCCCTGAAAATTGGATCCCTTTCAATTCTCATCACGTTCAAAACTCCATGTTATTTTCTGCTCAAAGCATTTGCCACCTTGTTTGCTTTCCCCGGGTGGTAGTGTATCGTGCAATCATAATCCTTGAGTAATTCAAGCCATCTCCTTTGCCTCATGTTGAGTTCTTTTTGTGAGAAAATATACTTCAAACTCTTGTGATCAGTATAAATCTCACATTTTTCACCATAGAGGTAGTGCCTCCATATCTTCAAAGTAAAGATCACAGCTGCTAACTAGAGATCATGAGTAGGATAGTTTTTTTCATGAATTTTCAACTGTCGTGATGCATAGGCAATAACCCTATCATTCTGCATAAGGACACAACCAAGTCCTTTCTTCGATGCATCACTATAAATAATGAACCCATCATTCCCCAATGGTAGAGTCAATATAGGAGCATTGACTAATCTTTTCTTCAGTTCTTCGAAACATTCTTCACACTCTTTTTTCCAAAAAAAATTAACCCCTTTACGTGTGATCTTCATTAATGGGTTATCCAATCGGGAAAAATTCTGGACGAAACGTCGATAATAACCTGCCAAACCAATAAAACTACGTACCTCAGTTATACTCATAGGTTCTGGCCATTCTTGGATCGCCTTGGTCTTAGAAGTATCAATATAGATTCTATCTTTAGATACAATATGGCCAAGAAAAGAAATCTCATGAAGCCAGAATTCACACTTGCTAAACTTCCCATATAATTCATGTCTTCTTAGAGTCTTCAAGATAATGCACAAGTGATTTTCATGATCTTCGTAGTTTTTAGAGTATACCAAGATATCATCAATAAATACCACCACAAATTCATCGAGATACTCCTTGAAAACTATATTCATCACATCCATGAATACAGAGGGTGCATTAGTCAATCCAAAAGGCATTACAGTAAACTCATAATGCCCGTACCTGATTCGAAATGTTGTCTTCAGAATGTCTTCCTTCTTCACACACAACTGATGGTATCCAGATCGAAGGTCAATATTTGAAAAGTATTGAGCTCCATGCAGTTGGTCAAATAAATCATCAATGTGTGGTAAGGGATACTTTTTCTTTATTGTTATAGCATTGATCTCCCTGTAGTCGATACATAACCTCATAGATCCGTCTTTCTTTTTAACAAAAAGAATAGGGGCTCCCCATGGAGAAACACTAGGGAAAATAAATACCTTATTACTCAATTCCTCTAGTTGTTTCTTTAGTTCAACTAATTCTACAGTGGCCATTCTATAAGGGGTCTTTGATATTGGCCTTGATACAGGAATTAAATCAATGGAAAACTCAACTTCTCGTTCTGGAGGATGTCCAGGTAAATCTTCCGGAAATACATCTACAAATTCTTTCACAACAGGTACATCCTCTATTTGAACATTCCTTTCCTCACCCACAGTCATTTCATTCTCTTCCTCCCCAATAATTGAATTTAGTTGAGCTACTGGGGGTGGATCTAAATAAGAATTAGGTGGTGATGATTCTGCTCTAAAGATAAGGTGTTCCTTATCATTATCATCAAGAATCGTAACCTATTTCTTCTTACAATAAATCTTTGCATCATAGTCTGAAATACAGTCCATACCGAGGATTATATCAAACTCAATCATAGGTATGACGATGAGAACAGCAGATAAAGAACATTTATGTGCTCTAATGTGGACAGATTCACAAAACTTTGTTGCAATGATACTTCCCTTATGAGTTTTAACTGACAACTCCCTTGTTAAATCAAATTGGAAATATCTAATTTTCTTAGAAAACTGGGAATATATGAAACAATGCGATGATCCAGAATAACATAATGCATTTGCTAAACTTGAGAAAACCATTAAATTACCTGCCACCACGTCTTTCGGAGCTTCTACCTCAGCAGTAGTGATAGCATAAGCCTGGCCTTGATCCCTTGGCCTTTTCTAAGGTAAGTTCTCCTGACGCTTAGGACATTCATTTGCATAATTCCCCATCTCCCTGAAATTGTAGCACTGAACATTGGTAGCTTCCTTCTTCCCTTTGCAATCATGAGCTTGGTGGCCTTTTTCACCACATTTGTAACAAATGCCCATTCCCTTCAAGCAAGTATCGGGGTGTTTCTTCCCACATTTACCACAGGATAGATATTCAACCTTTCCTTTATTCCCCTTATTTCCCTTCCCAGATTGATCAGCAGGCCTCTTCTTCTCTTGCTTTGCTTTAAAGTCATAAGAGTTAGAGAATTCCTTTTCGGTCTTGATAGCACATGAGACAATGTCTTCGTATGACGAGAAGGATTGTGAGACTAATGCTCGACAGAGGAATGGTTTTAACCCATCAAAGAAACGATCAATATTACTTCTTGGGTTACGTATATAATCACCAGCATACCTTTCTAACCTTGTAAAGTTAGCCTCATACTTTGTGACATTCTCATCCTCCTTCTGTCTCAGACTTAGAAATCGCCTTTCCATATCTGCTCGATGGTCACGAGGAAAGTATTTTTCTAAAAACAGATCTTTGAACTCCCTCCATTCCATATTTGATACTTCATCATCTTCCTTCATATTTTGAATCAATTACCACCATTGATCAGCATCTCCAGTGAGGTGGTAAACTACCATGATAACTTTTTACCTTTCACTACTCCCCAAAGCCTGAAATATTTTCTCTAGGGAAAATATCCATTGCTCAGCTACTAAGGGATTTGTACTCCCATTGAACGTTGGTGGTTGTTGCCTCATGAATTGATCTAACATTGATCCTCCACGCTGCGGATCAGGGTTCTCCATACGGGTAAGGTTATTATTCATAACCTGAGTGAGTTGTCCCAGTATGGTGATTAGCTGATCGGCACCAGTTGCATCACCAGATCCACTATAATTATCTTGAGCAGGAGGGAAATCCCTACATGGAGTGCGTGAATTGATATGGTTTCCATTTCTTCCACTCGGTGCCATTTCTAAACAATGGCATAAACTAGATCAGTTTATGAATCAAAATACATAATCCCATACTTACAAAACACTTAACATAAATTGAACTATTTATGGATATAATCCATAATCATAAAAATGTTTTCTTTGGGGAAGTATATACTCATAAACCATTCATAATGATTTGTAAAGAAAATGAGAGTTATCCTAAGCATATCCCCTAGGAGTGTCGTAACAAAGAGTGCAGCAAGGCCCGTTGTCGTGCACCAGTTCCCATTCGAGTCTAGCTCAAAGCGGTGTTTTCGGGTTTTACCCCTAGGTACATCTGTGTCAGATATTCCTATACCTGCTCGTATCCATACAGGGATGTATTGCTCGGAAAACTCACAAAATCTCTACAATACCAAAATTCTAGGAATTTCTTTTATACTAATCCTCAAAGTTCATCTTCGGTCTACGTGCTCTAATCAGAGTTTATCTAAATCTAGCTTCCAAGGTTTGTACTAAACTTCCTATGATACTAAATGTAACGCCCCAACCCTAGTTACCCAGAGTCGGTGCATTATTACATTACATTGGCATGATCACAAGAAAGATCAAATCTCGAAAGACCGATTGGTTTAGTAGCCTTGGAAACACTAGATATATTCATAAAGTTTTACATTACATCACAAAGTGAAAAACTACTACAACAACAGAGTCTCCATATTCCACACTCATATCCCCACATACTATCCCTGCAGGTCATTCATAACTTACTTCTTCACATCCTGGGAAAAATAAAACATAGAAAAGGGGTGAGCTCAAATGCCCAGTAAGGATAACAATATAGCAGAAACATTCAAAAATAAGCATAAACATTTAAGGCAATGTATAACTAAAACAAAAGCCTTTTAAACTTGAACTTCAACATAGTATAGCAAAAGAAAAATGAAATATTTCCATTTACTTATTCACATGGATATTCTACTAATCGAATAATCACATGCAATATCAATAACCACTTTCATAATGATGGAATGCATAATGCCAGACTATCATAACCACATAGCCAAGGCCTCGTGCCAAGACTACAAATAATATTTTGTCAAGGCCTTGTGCCAAGACACTAGTTTGTCTCATGAGACCTACCGATGCATCGAGGAGCTATAGCGGGCTCCACCCATCACATATTAAGTCCAATTCCTTCCCATATGAAAAGGTTTAAACATAACATAAACATTCGTATTAAAACTAGCATACGAAATGTCAATACTTTCATCATAAACTATTAATGGTATAAAAATAGCACATCCCTAGTCAAACATATCACAAAACCTTCAATACAATATAGAATTTTTGTATCTTAATAAATCAACTACAAATAAGCATAAAATCCATCAAAGGATGTTGACAAAGATGAAATCAAAACTCTTTTAAGAGAAATATATCTTTCTATTTTTGAAATCATTTAAGAGTAAAATATTTATAAAATAAAACATTTTCTTTGAAAATATTCTTATAAGCTTGTAAGGGAAGCTTCGACGATTTTATAACGGCGGAAAATAGCCGCACCCGCCGTATAAGTTAAAAAAACATTCTTACCTTAATTTTGTTGAAAAGTTTAAAAAGCACCTTGTATGGAAAATGACGGAAAGATTCCTTTATAAACCTCTTATAAAAAGTCAAACAAGGGTATAAATGACTTTAACCCATATTCTTGTAAATAGTAAAAATGTTTTGAAATACATGGATGTGGATGATAAAGAGATCCTATTAGATTATTACGTATAAACAACCTCGGATAATGAAGAGATTGTGAAATAACCCTTACCTTGTACTTTTCCTTGGTTGGGGTAGGTTAACCTCCTGTATAATGGTGAAATAATTGTTATTAAATTATACAATAATCATATATATTAATATGATATCGTATATGATCTTTTAACATTGATTTGTTAATAATATCTTAGAATTATTGTCGTTTCGGGTGTTAACTTACTCATTTTATTTTATATGTTTTGTTACATAACCTGTGTTTGTTATGGATAGGTTGTATCTTATTCATATACAGAATGATATCAATTCCTTAAAAATCATTTTTAAATCATCAAATGATAATTATAATTTAATGGATACGATAGAGAATGAATCTCATCGCGTTCGTGGAGACGGTAGTCCGTACGTACGCACGAGCGACAATATCATTCTTTTGATATTAAAATAATATATAAACGGATGGTATATCATATATACAGAATCATTAACATGTTATATTTATTATTTACATGAGTTACACATCATTATTATACCCATCCAAATAATAAAATATTGAATAACAATTACACCACGACGTGGAGACGGTAAGTCGTACGTACGCACGTATGGTGACATGTTATTCAAAGGGTGGATAGAATACTGAATATGGTTGTAACATATTTATAATAACATCACAGTATATATATGATACTAGAGTTATTATTTTATAATGGTAAAAACAAAGGAAGAAGAAGTGGAAGAAGAAAGGAACTTGGAAAAGGGTGGTGAAATCATTACCTCTTCTTCGGGTTCTTCCTTTTGATTTGATCAAAATGGCTCCTTAGGTTGGCTATCTGATCAAACTAAGGCCTCTAGGTTGTATTGAGGGAAGTTGGGAGAGTATTTGGTCAGAGTTTGGCTGAACCAAAAGTCTTTGAAGGTTTGAATAAATGAGAATGAGGAGTGCCCTTTTATAAGAGGGGTGAGGGGCACCTTTGGAAAAGCTAGAAATATTAATTTATAATAAATTCATATTCGGTTTCTAATGGATAAAAAGTTGATTATTTAAATTTTAAGGTGGGTATGGGTCGAAAACCACTAATCCAATATAATTTAGACAGGTTTGGGTACTTATATTAACCTTATCTTTAAGTATTAACTCTAAGTTAATTAGTTTCACTTTTACAATGTCCCTTTGTATTTTTATATTATATGGTTAATAAACGTACTATATACATCCAAGAGACCCCCAAGTGGTCCATTAATGATGAGCCTATCATGATATAATTTTCTTTTCCGAACCTTATATTTTTAGGAATTTAATATCAATTAATAATATAATATTTTTTTAAAAAACTCTTTTATGTCAATTTTGACACTATTCAATAATTGATTTTTCTAAAAATCATAACAGAATAATTACTTCGAAAAAAGTTAATTTAATAAATCATAACATTTAATATTAACCTTTAAAATTAGTTTAATTCCTAAAAACTCTCAAATTATATTTATTTGTGTATTTATAATATCAATTATTTTAATTTTTCACTATTATGGTAATTACTACATCATCATTGTGTCATAAGTAAATTAAATTATTTAAAGTCTAAAAATTATAAATAAACTATACTTATGTAGGAAATCTTTTTATCTTTCTAATGAATATTTACAATCGAATTTATCTTATTTATAACCCTATATTAAAAATGTTTTAGTAAATAAACTTTGATTTTAACTCTTTTAACTCTTCTTTTAATTAAATAATAATAAATGTCCTAATCTAATCCAAGTGGACCTAAATGATAATATTTTATTCCTAAGTCTGTTTTGGTCGAGATAAACTTGTCCAATAGAATTAGGACATGTGTTAGGGTAATATTAATATCATTTTTACCCTTAATTACCCTATTTACTTTTAACCGTGGTAAATAAAAGTAAAAAGTTACTATTCACCAAAAATTATTTTCATCTCATTGAACCACATTTTACTTCTTGATATTAACCGTGTCTCTCGTATTTTCAAAATTTCATTCACAGAAGTGGTAAAATTAAGTTTTATGAAAAATTCAGTTTTTTAACTACCACTTAGTAGTTCCACTATTCATCAAAAATTGAAGTTTTTCAGAACAATGCCAAAATTTCACCCTAAGATATAATTGATATTCCAAATTCAAAAATGATGTCTATTTTACAAAATTCCAAACATATAAGTTGAATTAATTAATTTTATAATTAAATCCCGCTGTCCAAACAAATAGCGTGTTTTTGAGGAACAATATATATCAAAAGATTGATAATTGTTTATGTCCAATTTCAAAGTAAAATTAATTATAATGAAAACCATTGGATAAAATGGTAAAAATATATTCTAATTATACTTTAAAACCACTCAATAATATAATTTATCACTATAAATTATTTTTATTAAAAAAGTTGTTTTTTAAGTATTTTTCACTATTCATAAAAATTGGAAGTTCTCAGAAAAATACCAAAAATTCAACTTAGGATAATTTCGATATTCCGAATCCAAAAATGAAGTCCATTTTGAAATATAAAATATATATAATTTCAAAAAGTAGGTATTACTATTCATAACGGCTAGTTTGATTGGTTGTGGTGTGTTGGAACTCGATGTTGCGTACAACACACGCTATCGCATTATTCAAAGAGAAGTGTACCGTAGAAGCTTGGGGTGTTACAATTTCTATAACATTTACTTCTCATGTTCCCATGTCTCTTCATATATCTGACCATGATTCCATAATACTTATACTAAACAGATGGACTTTCCATAGAAGATATTTTCAAATATATCCATGATCTATATCATAACATGAATCAACTTAGCATGAGGAAAAATATCAACATGGTCCCATTAAATAACATGGTTAGGATCAGGCAGGTACCTCATCAATTTAGATTCATGAAATACATTGTGCACAGAGCTGAATCTTGGTTGTAAATCCAACTAATAATTCACATCACCAAATTCTTCAAGTATCTAAAAAGTTATAATGTATTGTGGATAACATTTTCTTTGTTTACCCAAATGATGATTTCCTAACCTTAGAGAGACTCTCAATAAAACATGATCACACACATCTAATGATAACATTCTATGAAGATGATATATATATGATTTATGATGCCTTAGATACATCACCATCCACATAAAAATCATCGGAATCTTCTATATTATCTCATGCACAATGATATGTATGATAAGTGAATTCTCACCCATTTCCACCCAAAAAATTGAATAATGAAAATTAAAGCCATAAAAAGCTTCAAAATTAGTCATATATATTAAGGCACGATAACTGTTATTATATGAAAACTCCACTAATGGTATATAATCCTTCCATGATACTCTAAAATTCATAACATAAGATCTAATAATATCTTCTAGTGTTTGGATCGTCTATTTGGATTGTTCATCCATTTGAGGATGATAAGTTGTGCTCCTAGTCAACTTCTTTCCAAGGTATTTCTATAAGAATTTCCAAAGTGGAGATATAAAACTTAGGTATTGATCCGACACAATTGAAACTAATACACCATGAAACTTTAAAAATTCATGAGTATACAGTTATGATAATTCTTCCACCATATTGGATTCATGAATAGGGATAAAGTGAGATGAGGATTTGGGTTGATCTACAATCACCGATATGGAAAGAAGTTTCAAAATCATTCTCAATTTACCTTTGAAAAAATCCATAGCCATCTTCTCCCATTTCAACATGGGTATAGGTAAATATTATAACATACCAACTGGTCTTTTGTGCTCTTCTTTGGCCTTCTTATGGGTGAGGAATCTCAAAAAAAAACTCTTCCACTCATATTTTCATGTCATCCCACCATAATTATGATCTCATAACCTTATACATATTCTAAATGCTTGGATGAATATCCCATATCGAGTGGTGGTAGTTATAAAGAAAGAGTTCCAAAGAAGTAGGAGGAACCACAATCTAATCTTCAAAACACAACATAGATTTACCATCTAGCATTTTTTTCATCAATGGTATCCCATCTAGCAATTTTTTAGGATTGGATGTCTATGAATTTTTAACCTACTCAATAAACTCGGGAATAAGATAAACTAGAATGAAAAAAACATCACCTTGATCAGCATAATCCATATGTATATCAGATATAACTTCCATCATCTACCACTAATTTGATACCTCTTTATCTAACTAACTATATGAATTCCTATTCAATGCATCAGCCACATAGTTCTGGTTACCTAGTGTACACATCATTAAAAATTAAAATTTATGAAGGTATTCCATCCATCTTAATTTCCTTAGATTCAAATATCTATATGATAATATGTTATTCAAGATTTTATAATCGATGAACACTATAAACGTCTCCCAAAATAGATAATGATGCTAATTTTTTAAGGCATGGACTATAACAACTAACTCTAAATCATGCATTGGGTAATTATTCCCATGCATCCATAACTATCATAATGAAAAATCTATAACATGATCTCCCTTCATGAGAACACATCCCAAACTAGATTCATATGCTTCATAATAGACCACACATCCTTATCAGGGCTCTAGATATGTAAGGATGGGTGTTGATGTAAGCTAAAACTTAATCTTGTGAAAATATTTTTGAAATTCATCACTCAATTAGAAAAGAACAACTTTCCTTTTCAAAACTATCATCAGAGAGGCGAGTCATTAAAATTCATGAACCAAGAATCGGTAATAACCTCTATATCCTAGGAAACTACATATCTAAAAATACATTCCTCAGTGGTTTCCCATAGATAATATCTTCCACCTTTATAGTATCTACAAAGACTCCTCTTTTAAAAATGAATTGTAAAAGGAAACATACCCCTTGTATATATAAATATCACTTTGAAATCATATCAGAAATTTGATGTTCTTACAAGATACCCAACACTATGCCCAATTTTTGTTCATAATTAGCCTTAGTTTGAGAATATACCAAAATATCATCGATGAATACCACCACCAAGGAGTCAAGAATTATCTAAAATATTTGATTCATAAATTCCATAAATAATGTTTTTGTATTCATAATATCAAAGCTCATAACCACGTATTTATAATGAACATAAAGACTCCAGAAAGTTTTCTTTGTTATATCCTCCGTTTGAAATCAAAGTTGGTGATACCCTAACCATAAATGAATTTTATAGAACAATTTAAATCCAATAAATTAAAGAAAAAAGTCATTGATTCATGGAATAGGATATTGATTCTTTATCGTAACCTAGTTTAGATTATGATAATCCACTCAAATATGAAGTTTATATCTAATTTATTTATAAAACGAATCAGTGTTGTGCATAGAGATGTAACATGTCAAATGAATCCTTTGTTTTCCAACTCTTCCAAATAAACCTTTAATTCCATTAATTCTATCAGATTCCTTCTATAGGATTAAAGTGAAATTGGACTCATCCCTGGTTGGGTTTTAATTATAAATTATACTTCTCTTTTGGGTGGTAACCCATAGAAATTGTTAGCAAAGACATTGGAAAATTGGTCCATAATGGTTGGAAATTTTATGTGTTTGATTTTATTAATAGTTTCCAAAGTAAATTATACCAATTTTAAGAGATATTCAAGACCAATAGAACCAAGTTCCTGCTCTACTTTTATTTACATCACAATCTATTTTAAAGATATTTTTAACACCATCTAAAGATGTGAAACTAACATATTGATAATAACGGTCAATATGGGCCATGAAGAATGTCAAAAAAATTATTCCCAAAATTAGGTGAATGATGTATATCTCAAGAAAAGAGAAATCCCAAAAAATTCAGCCTCATTAAAAGTAATATAACATGTTGAAAACATAAAGTATTGATATTATCATTAGTTAAGGGGTGTTTAAAGTTTCAAGGAATGAAGAATCATTTCAACATGAAATCCTATATGATAAATGATGAATGTTGACATGATGACTTGAAATATTGGGATTCACCAGTATCAAAAAAAACTTTCATGTGAGTAGAGTTCAAAAGAATAGTACCTCACACTATCAAAGGGCCATATTGATCCTTTATGATCATATAATAAACACTATACAATTTATTACTCACTCCCCCTTATTATTTTATCCTTTTTATTTATTGAGGAGTCATGGTGTTACAAGAATCACATTGACTCACTCAGTTCTAAGGATTTGAAATTTTATAATGAGATCTCACTATAAAATCATGATGAGTATGAGACTCAGGTAAGGTATTTCCATCCACTTCTTTTGGAGTGATATAAAAATAACATAGGAGATTTACCATATTATTATATTTATGGAATAATCTAGGTAGTTTTGTACAGCCTTTCTTTATATTCTCAAAAAAACATATTGAAAACATCTAGGTTTGGTATTGGGTTTTGGAGGAAATTTAATTGATCATGTTGTCTGATTCTGAGATTCTCAATCAACATATAAGAAGTTTTTTTTATTTTTATTGGTTCCAAAATTAGAGTTTTCACCAGTTCCCATGGAGGAAATAGTACTTAATCTAGTTTTATTTCTATTGATATCCATTTATACCACTATTTCTTAATTCACCATCTTCCTATAATTAGTAATATAGATGAAAGTTATCTTAGATTGAATTTCTAGTTGCAGTCCCAACTCAAATATGTGTGATTTAAGGGGTGGAATAGAATCTAGTTTAGGAGAAAAAGGAACTAAATTTATAAACTTAGTGTTATATTCCATCAATTATAGATTCTTTTTTCTTTTAGCTAAAGTAATCTATCATCCTGTCTATCTTAAGGGTATGATGATAGAATATTTTGTAAAAAAATTCTTCAAAGCCCTCCCATATAAGGATTTGGTAAAATTTATCTTTTATAGATAAATCCCAATATTGGTATAACACCACAAGATTTTAGGATATAATTATATATAAATAAATTTGATTTTTTGATTTCATTCCTTACACACAGCAATAAGCTTAAACAAATTATGTCATACAATTGAAATATTATTATTTAATGTAACAGTTATCACATAACTATGGAATTTGAAAGAATGAATATTAATTAAAAAATTGTAAAATATATATATAGTTCCTACCTAATAAAAATTTATTAATAATAAATTAATTTTTAGTAAAGTTATTTTATTCTTTAAAAACACTTTTTCTTCAAAAATGGTTTTGGTTCCCTTTGTGAGTGAATATTATAATTATTTTATGTAAATTTTATAAGTTTTATTTGATAAAATGATATAATTTTTAAAATCATCATATCAAAATTATCTCAAGGTATATTTTGGGTATTTTGTTGAAAATATTTATTTTCTTGTGAATAGTGTAAAATATTGATTTTTATTAAAAACTGTATTTTTATTTCAAAAATTTATAAAGTTACATTTTGTTTTAAAATGGTTAAATAGTAAAATTAGATCTATTATATAATTATTAATCCAATAAATTTCGTTAGAATCAATTTTATTGTTTAATTTTGTATAAAAACATTTTTATACATAAAAATACATTTTTGGGGGGGAAAATATTTTTATTGAATTTTGCAATTTTGTCTTAAATTAATTTCCGCCATTTCTAGAAATGTAATCCAAAAATATATTTTATATTTTTAATTAGGAGGTAAAAAATTATTTAAATATCCCTTTTATTTCTATTCAATATCAATAGTGACCATAATAAATTTTTGTTACCATGGTAAAGGTAAAATGGGTTAATTAGGGTTAAAACTAATATGATAAGGCATCAAATTCATTAAAAAACTTTCATTTATCCTTCTATATGAGTTTATTTTTTCCATTTCCATCCAATTATATAATATATGTACACTTGGGGTCATTTTTATTTTATTATGAGCTTTAAATTAATTTATGAAAAGAATGAATACAAAATGTCACTTTATTGACATTAATATCTCAAAAAATTACTTAAGGATAAACTGATCATAGGTTCAGTTCTAAATTTTTATTTGAAATATGAATTAAATTTTTTTATCATGTTAATTTATTTTAAATTTATAATGATTTAATAATTAACTTAAATTCTTACCTAACTATGACAAAGTATTTATTCAATTAATAGGAAAATAAAATAAATGTTTTAACAATATTAAAAGTAATACAATTTTGCTGAATTATTATGTTACATTAATTTTATAGATAAATTAAACATTCCAGGGATATTTGAAAGGTTTATATTATAAATACATTAATATATTGACGTATTTAAATTCAAAGTAAATGAATAGTTCCAATAAATGACATTAATGGTATTTTATAATAAAAAATATTTTATTAAATGATTTAAAATTCATAATAATCATATATTCGACCAAGAGAATGAGATATGATGGAAAATATAAACCATGTTTGATTTATTTGTTGTTTTTCCTTTTATGGTATTATTCATAACCCTTAAATAATAGAAAACTTTGATATTTTGGTAAGTGTCAAAAAGATGAACAAGGGTTAAGACTAAGAGATAAGGGTTAAAACATAACTTAACTTGCCTAAATATTATTGGATGAGAGTATTATAACTTATACTCCCTATGTATGAAAAATAAATCAATTTGGTGTCACCTTATTATAAAATTTTATTTATATTAATTTAATAATTTATGTAATTCCAAGAGCCCCCCCCCCCCTCACTTATAGAAGGGTACCTCTTATCCTATGTTATTAACACCTTTTGATCCTTCTATTTCATACAATACCTACAATAATACCTTTATATATTATTTCACCGCATCTTATATATTATGTTCTTTTAAAAAGACCACCCTTTCAAGGTTTAAGGTGTAATCCAAATAAGGTTTCTCAATAAAGAGGTATAAATGTTATAAACCAACCTGGATACCCCAGTACACTGATACCCGATCTAATCGTAACATAACCTGAAGGGTGTTACTAATCCCAACTGGTTAGAAACTAGAAACTGGCATCAAATTAAAATCAAAGACAACATTTTTTCCATGAGAGAAAACCATCAAAATAGGACAACATAAGATAAAAAACATAATCAATGTGTCAAAAACTCTTCAAGAAGAAAAGTACCACAAGAATGAATAAAAAAAAATACAACACTATAAAAAGATGACTCAAAATTGATAAAGACGGTCTCATAATACCTATGCAATAAGTGGACCATATCTCCCTTGGTCGACACCATTACTCTAGAGTCCCACATATCAAGCACACCCACCACATCCAAGTAGTGTGTTCCCTTCCCCTAGACCTGGCATAAAAATATTCAAAATCAAAAAGGGAAAAAGTAGGGATTGAATTAAACATCCTAGTAGGGTCTCACCAAGTGTTCAAAAGTCAATTCCAAAAAATTAAACAATTTATACTTTCAATTTTAGTAAAAAATACATGGAAGGTCATTTTCATATTTTAAATCAATACATGCTTTTAACTTAAGTCGATAGAAGGTATATCAAAAATAGGATTAAAGGAAAATTTCATATAAAGCATTTATATAAAAACAACTGAATTCAATTAAATAGTTCTATAAATAATGGTACGTATAATCAAGTAAAACCAAAATAAATAACCTTGTTCATATTCTCTAATTTTCATTAGTTCCCAGATCTAGGATCCTTACACTACTCAATCATAAATCACAACTCAAGTATGTTTTTACATGTCCCTAAGGATCATTCCAATGGGACTAATCAATCAACATCCCGTCAGGGGAAATCATTCCAAAATAAGTTTATTTATAGTATTCATCATCAATCCATTTCTAGGGATTCATAGTCATATCATGCTTGTCATAATCACCCACTGACTACTCAAGATCACATTTTATTCAATAAAGAAATCAAAAATTTCCAAATCAATTATTTCAATTCATATTATATTTCATAGTTCAAATTACCAATTTCAAGTTTCAATATTCCATTTCAATTTCAAAACCAAATCTTAGGTTTTCAACAAATTTATTCCTTTTAAATCGTCTTTCTTTTAAATCCAATTTTCTCAAGAATCGACATCAAATCATTTCATCAATTCATTCCACATTTTAAGCCATATTTTCTCAAAATATACACAATAATTTATATACCATAGAAATTATGGTTTTTTTCAATTTACATTCTCTTTTAAAATCAATCATCAAATTATCTCAAATAAATGTTATATAAATAAATTGAAAAATCATTTCAATTAAATCGAGTAATTTAAGGTTTCAATTTTAGGGTAAATCCTTATGCATCCACCTAACTCTAATCTCATGATCAAAAAAACAACACCCATAATGGGAAACAACAATGGAGAGATGAAGTCAAAGAGGATAAAAGATGAATCTATATAATCACAAACCATCAAAATAAGATCCTATAATACTGAGATCCAATCCATCAATAACATAGAAATTCATTGTTCTCAAAAGGGAGAGAAATAAAGGAGATAGAAACTAAAATCAAGGGATAAAACATATACCATAGAGGTATCAAGATCTTCCACCAGAAATTGTATTTTTAATAAAGGATATTTTAGTCATTAAGGAATCATCTAGAGAGCCTAAAAAATAAAATGAATTTGATTATGATCAAATGGGGTATGATTAGATATTAAACCAAGGAACTTTATATTATAATTAAGACTTTTAGGGGATTAAAAACCCACAAACATGGTTTTCTAGTTAGCTCACATGGTTAGTAGTAACCAAGAACCCTTATTAGGCTTCAGGAAATGGTCAATAGTTTGGTTGAATGGTTAATCTAATCATGTCCCAACCATGAAAATACCTCTATACAAGTGTGCATGATTTGGAGAGGTGGCCACATGGTTTTCCCTAATCATGTTCCAGTTATGTATAGACCAAAGATCCTCCATAATTTTCCAAAATTAACTAGAAACAACCCTAGACATGATCCAAAAAAAGATATTAAAAAAAGGGTGTAAATGTACCTAAAATCATGTAAATAGATTTTACAACCTCCCCACCATAATCATTTTTTATACCCAGAGAGCCTACAAAGAATAATACAATTTTAAGACATAAGGTCACTTATAACTCATCAGTGACTTGTTCTCCCATGTCTCATGTGATTCAGGACCATGTTTTCATAGAAACCATTCCAAATTTATATTTGTCCCATGAAATCCTTTTCCTTAGAATTAAAAAAATTGGAAAAATTCTCATTAATGGATAAATTAGGTTAGACATCAATATATTCCTATATTATAACTATATAAGTGTCATAAATATACTTCTTATAATTCATTGCATGAAATACATTATGAATCAACTTCAAATGAGGTGGAAAACCTAAGCAATAAACCACCTTGATAATTTGATCAACAATATCAAACAGTCCCATATATAACGGTACAATTTTTCCTTGTTTTATAAACCTTCAATGAGACAACTGAGGTGAAACTCTCAAAAACACCTGGTCACCTATTGAAAACCCAAAAGGTTTTTATTGATGGTCAACATAGAATTTATACCAACTCTATTCCATCACCATTCTTTGATGAATCAACTAAATATTTTCTACTATATCTTGGACCATGATAGGTCCAACCAAGTAAGATTCACCAATATCTAAAAAATATAATATAGATATATAAGGAAGACCATACAAGGAATCAAAATGATCCATTCTGATAGCTGACTGGTAACTATTATTGTAAGAAAAATCAACTAGTCCCAAATGGACATCCCATGATCCACCAAAGTTGAGAACGCAAGTGTGAAGAATTTATTCAATAATATTTATATCTTGTTCTGTATGAAAACCCATCTATGGGTGATATGAAATACTCAACCTAACATGGGATCCCATCACCTCATAGAGTAATCTCTAAAAATGAGAAGTGAATTGGGGATCCTTATCAGAGACTATAGTAGAGGGAACTCCATGAAACCTGAAAATATTTTTCACATAGAGACCTCCAAAGTCCTAGACATTGGTTGTATCTTGAATGGGTATAAATTGATCCAATTTTTTAATCCAATTTACTATTAACCATATCTTATTATTCCCTTGAGGGGTATGTGGAAATACTACCATAAATTCCATATAGATTTCATCTCACTTCTAAGAAGGCATGAGAAGGGGATGAAGAAAACCCAAAGGTTTTTGGTGCTCATCTTTTACATATTGAGAGGTATAATAATGAGAAACAAATTCATCAATATATCATCTCATACCTGGCCATGAGAATCATTTCCACATATAATAGAATATCTTTGGGGCATCAAGGTTCACTTCCCACTATGAATTATGTAAATCACCCATCATAACTTTTCTTACTAGAAAAAGAACAACATGTAGGTTCTGGAAACATATAACGCCCTCACGGGAGAACAACCATTCACCAATGGTATCCCCACCATGAAGCGATACACTAAATATATATAATCACTCATCAGGATACTTATCCTAATGAATCATCTTGAGAAGAGATGAGGTCAATTGATAATTTTTCCAAAAAATCTCAGACAAATCCTCCTAGACACCCAAATGAAATTGAGAAAACAGGGTCATCATATTCCACTCTTCTGATGATTCTTTCATAGACTAGGTTGTTATTTTTCTTTCTCAAAGCATAAGTAATTAAAAACCCATTAATAGGGGTATATGTAATGTAGAAATTGAAATATTATAGTTACTCCACCTACCATAATTTATGAAAGTTAATATATTTTTGATATAATATATAACTCAAAATTTGGAGATCGGAATAAATGGTAAACCTTTTTTGAAATTTAATTCCAAAAAATCTTAAAATCATAAATCCAAAATACAAATTCTAGATAATGAGTGGGATATCTCTTATCATGTGGCAAAATATGTTGAGAACTGTAGGCCACCATATGATCAACCTTCATGAAAAAATTTCCTAAACCCAAGCCTGATGTGTCACAAAAGATTAGATATCCCTATACATCTTCTAGAAGAGTCAACAATAACAAAAAAGTTAAAATTCACTTCAAACCATCAAAAAAATCTTGATATTTTACATTTGATAATAACTTCACCCATTTCCAAGTAAGAATAGTCATCAAAGAAGGTATATTAGAGAAATATTTAATGAACCTAAGGTAATGCTCGGCCAAGCCCAAGAAACTTTGAATCTTGAAAACGTTACATGGTTATTCCCATGTCATAACAGCCTTCACCTTCTCAAGATCAATTTAAATACCATGTTCCAAGATCCAATTTCTCAATAACTTTACTTCCTAAATCTATAAATCAAATTTTGATATATTTTCATAATGTTGATGAATTCTCAACATTTCTAGAACTACTCTCAGTTGATGCACACGATCCACCACGATTTTAGATTAAACAACAATATCATCCAGAAACACCACCATAAATGTATCATGGTACTCATGGAATATCATATTCAAAATTTTTATAAAAACTATAGGATAATTATTCATGACAAAAGGAATAATAAGGTAGTTTAATTGGCCATACCTATTCTGAAAGGTGGTCTTATAAATTTCAAATTCTTTAATTTTAAGTTTCTTATAACCATGCCAAATATGAATCTTCAAAAACCAATTCTCTCGTTTAAACTGATCAAATAAATAATCTATCTGAGGCAATAAATATTTTTTATTTACCATAACCCATTTGAGTTTTTGTTAATCCTCACAAAGATGAAATATTCCATCAACTTTCTTTGAAAAAATCACAGGATCCACCCAAGGTGACACACTTAAGTGAATAAATACTTTTTCCATCAAATAATAAAAATTATTTTTTAAATAATTAAATTCAAGTGATTCTATATGGTATGAATGAAACAGTGTTGTATGGGTACAAGGTACTAAATCAATAGAGAACTCTACATCTCTTTATGGTGGAAAAATATAAAATTCATATGGAAATATGTTAGTAAACTCAACCAAAACTAGAGGGAGATAAATAATCAAAGGTTATTTCTCTAATTAAATAGAAAATGTAGACGTTACCCTACCTAACTTCATAAAATGAGGTCATGGTCAACTTGACCTTGGGTCTCATTCTCCTTGAAAAAAATTACATGCCCCACCAAGTACGGTAAAAGAGACTCAATAAAGATAACACCCAATATAGGATTTATGGGAAATCATCTAATTCATCCCAATAATAACATCAGAAGGTTTCATTTTTAGAATAGGAAAATTCCAATTAATCTTAATCTATTATAAAGAGAAAAATTAAGAGGGACATCAGAGACCCTTCTCTCTCTTCATACCAAAGGACATAGTAATATTTATCACACAAGATATAAGCTATATAGGAATATTTAAAAAATCACAACAAGGTTTGATATAAATGAGTGAGAATAACCAATATCAAATAAATTAGTCACTAAATATGAAGCTACAATGATGGTACATATCACTATCACTAGACCCACATCAGCTTTATATGGAGACTCTTGCACTACATAAAAAAGCTTCATTATGGATGTCTATGACAGAAACCCCTTAGTTCTTGAAGCATCTAATTATAACACAATACCTTTTAGTGTTGATCATCCTATTCCACTACATGGGGTAGAAAATACATGGTATAACTCCTGAAGGTGTCTTGAGAAACCACATGTACTATAGGTCTTGGGTGCCTCAGTGCAAACCCATTTTAAATGTCTAATATTACCATACTAGAATCAAGTCAAGGGGTCTCTATAAAAATATATAAGATATATAGATGAATTATATATCTAAAACCACCACAAGATGCATCACACTTTATCTTTCTTTTAAATGAACCAATTATACTATGATAGGGAGTAGTAGAGACTATCATTAACCCTAGCTTACTAGTGAGGTCAAGCTCAGCCATCAAATATCTATCCAATATATATGTATAAGAGGTGAGATTCAACATGAAAAAATGATAAAAAATATCATATTGAGCACCCATATCAAATATTCAAGCCCTCAACTTCTCATTAATCACTACCTCGGGAGAAAACTAAATAAGTTTAGGAAAATGGTTTTTGTCACAAACCGAATCTGATCACCACCAAAACCGGCACCAAACCCGACCTGTGACAAGGACCGAAGGGCGTTCTCGATCCCCAAAGTCTGGAACAAGTGCCTGGGTATCATAAAATGAGAATTGGGAACGATTTACCCAAGTTTATAAACATAAAACAACAAATGAATCCAATAAAACGAATCTGGATTTTTCAACCAAACAATGTTTTACAAAAATTCAGAACTGAATTACATAGTCTAATAAAACTAAAAAAGACAATAATAAAGTTACAAAACCAAAAATGAAAATCCCAAGAACCTCAACATGGCAAGATGCATCACCCTCAAGCCATATCCATAACACCTCATCATGAATGACCGGTGAAAACCTGAACTGTTGGAACAAAAGTTATACCCAAACCTGTGACAAAAAAAATAACCAAGTCTACTTACCCCCAAGGGTGTAAGTAGGGTGTGATACAATGCCTAGTAGGATATCACCACTAATATATTCCATGTGAAAAACATTCAAAGATGAAAAGCATGAAAGTTTTCAAAAACATGTAATTTCTAGTTACAATTTCTAAAAGATGCAACTTAAAAAAATCAGTTTTCAAGTGGGCTAATTTAAAAATCAACACTTTTAAAATAAATTCAAAATCTAATGAATTTTTTTTTTCATCCAAATAAATTGTATGACGATGGTGAGTATAAAGGATCTAATAAGCACAAGCAATAGGAAATTACCTCTAGGCACTAGCTAGTTGTGCGTCCCAAGTACCTCGTATCTTGGTGAGAGTATCCACAAAAAATATTTGTTCTCGTGAACGAGCCACTAGTATGGAACATACCCATAACTTAGTGGTCCCAAATCATCATCATCATAGTTTAGTTAGACTTTTAAGCGTCAATCTTGCTATGTGAAACTGAGGCCAAACCCCACGGATTCACTATCATACTAGTACACGTCCACCCACCTAGATACCCGGGTTTTCCCTTTATTCTCAAAAAAGTTCAAAAATACAAGGAATATAGTTTTCACATGAAAATATCACTTCCACATCACACATTAACCAAACATCTCCATGTACATCACACAAGTCACAAAATTCCACTTTTCATTCAAATGCATTTTGAAATCAAACTCACACCAAAATAGCCCACAACACTTTTTGCATAACTTTCACAATCCAACACATATTTTAACAATTTTATAAAGTCCCTCCAAATATGATAAAAATCACATAACATCCCACTCACATGTTTCATAAAACCATTTTTATAAACAAAATCCATTTTTCACATCGCACTCACACAAATAGCCCACATCACGTTCACACCTCTTTCACATTTTAGTAAATCCATTAGACATTTTTATAAAACATTTCCAAGAGAATACACATCACATGACGAAACTATTCACATTTAAAATGGTACATTTGAAAGTATAAACAATCCAAAATAGTTTTCCAATATGGTTTCACCACTTACATAAATCATTAAACCATTCAAAACTTTCATAAAACAATTCTAAAGAGTGTACCAAAGCTTTTCACATAAAACCCATTTCAAAATCGTATTTCAAGGAAAAAATCACACCAATACAAATTCAAAACATAATTGGAAGCCCCAAAAACGTTTATTAAACTACCCCCAAGTGTTATACAAACACCTCAAACAATACCACAAAAGATCCACATGAAAAGCACACATTTTAAAAATTGCTTTCAAGAAGTACAATAAGGTTTTACACATTAAACCCATTAAAAAAACTATTTAAAACCTAATGGCACACCAATAACCTACCAAATAAAAATTTTCAGCCCAAACAAGATTTATTAAACTAATTTAATATGTTATAAAACACACTGAAACAATACCCAAAGGGTTACACATGAAAAACACCCAATTTTAAGCTAAAATGAAACTATAAAAATAAATGCTTCACCAAATCCAGAATAAACAATTTTAGAACCACACACAGCATATTAGGAACATTCATAATAAGTAATTCAAGAAAAATAACTCATATTTAAATGATTACATATTTAATCACCTGCCTTTTATGCTGAAACCATCAAAACATGGTGCGAAATATCAACTGCACCACCACCGCACCTAAAGGAATATAAATCCAGACCTAAAACACAATATTGGACCAAAAATACACATAATCAAACCCTAGGTTCAAACATCAACTTCTGGACATGAATAACTTCAAGAAATGGTGAATGAAACCCTAAGGGGAAGAAATCAAGGAAAGAAACACTTACTTGAAACATCTTGAATCAAACGAACAAAATACACCAAAATTTGAATCTCCAAGAAACCAAAACTGATACTGATGCTCTGATGGTAATGATAAGTTCATACAGGGACTGAAATTGGGGCAAAATAGAAGAAATTGAAGGAGTTATGAAAGAAACGATTTACCTCTTCAAATCTGTAAGATTTGAGAAATCCAGAGAAGTTTCGCCCTAATTCGCAAACCAAATGAGCTCCAAAGCGGCGAAATAGATAATTGGGGTGATCCTTAGGTTGTTTTATTCGAGTAGGAGATGGAATCACCGAAAAAGAGTAAATATTGAATGATATATTAAAATATTAAAAATAAAACTTAAAGCAGGAAATGGGCTTTCGGGCTGCCCCAAAACATTAATAAAAAACCCAAATCCATCATGATTATGGATTTTTATGAGGCCCAAATGGATATGGTAGTTTTTATATATAAGGGTATGAAAATTGAGAAGTAGAATTATTCTAAAATATTGAAAAATGAATGAGTTATAAAATAAAAAAAATTGGTTTTTAAATCTGGAAATGGGCTCATGGTTTGGCCCAAATTTTGAAAACCCACCATTTCCACCAAAATGCTTGTGAAACCCCCCAAACAAAGAAATAATATAAATTAAATGAAAAAATAACTTTAAAACAAGTCATGTATGTGAAAATTCTCCCCACCATAAAACTTTCCACCCTCAGAAATCCATAGTTAAGTCAAATACAAGAACCAAACCCAACTGATAAACCAAGAAGTAATTTTTTGCCAAGATTCGCCCCCAAAGGTCAAAACACCTCCACTGATCATTTAAGGAAGGATTACTCTCACAAAAAAACTTACACCACTTTCCTGAAACAATCAAGCACATTCATTCTTTATCCCAAATGAAAACTCCTCAAACACAATCTGAACAATACTCAATAAATTTACCTAAACAAACAACAACATCGAACAAATTTACACTTAACATACTATAACTAAACCATTGGGAACTCTCCAATCTCAATGTTTACCCAAGGAAGATGTAGGTATTTAGATATCTCCGAATGATAATACCTACTTCCAAGACAAGACCAAGGAAAAAAATATGAGTTACTCGTATGAAGAGACACAAATGGGCTCCCCACCATAAGAGACAACTTAATTTTTTTCCTCGAGATAGAATCAGGACACTAACAAGGGGAGTCCCGAACAGAAACCCTAGTACAGGGGGTATACATCCATTATAAATACCCAAAATAATATGCATGGTACCTATAGTGGGTCTCACCACCACAAGAACCAACCATCTTAACCAACCGTCTTGGGCCGACACGAAAAGACCCAAAAAAATATTATTGATTTGGGAAGGCTTCACAATTAGTCCACACGGTTTGGGAAACCATGCACTAACTGTGCAGATCATTCTTTCTGCATGGCTTCCTAGCACATGGTCACTACTAATCATGCACAAACCGCATGCTCAGCCTGTCTAGCCAAACTTCAATCCATTCTCCAAAGACTCACCGGAAACCAAAAGGGGGGGAAGATATTGGGTGATGACATGGGTACAAGGCCCTCCACCTATTTCCACCGAACGAGAACAACAGTAGAAAGATGATGACACCATAGGTTTAAACTCTTCCTATCTTTCATACTGAGGATAGGACCTTGTACAATGTTTTAAATGACACTGGGGTTTCCCCTGACTACACGCCATCTTCTCTTTGGGACCTATGGCTGGAGCTCAAAATATTGAAGCATCTTTGTCCTCACAGTTAGGCTGTGGAAACCACTGTGTGGAACTTCTTCTTTCAGTACCACAAAAAACTACACCGCATACCCCGATGGGTTCACCAAGATGTAACACACTCCATAGCTCACTATACTAAAACCTGACATTTCACAGAAATAAGGGATTAGAAGATGCACAAACATCGCACCTTGTTTCTTTGGGTGAGAAACAATAAAAGGGAAGGACACGCATAAACACCATTATCTAAGATAGAGGATTTGATGTTTTTTCCCAAAGGAGACATACTCCCAACCTAATGGAGAACCTTAGAGGATTTCAAGACCTTGTTTTTTATAGTCAAATGAGCACACAACATCACAATGTATCACCGAACATGACCTTTTAGAATGATAGAACCAATACATGGAACGGGACCTTATGACAAGTCCCTAAACAACATACAAGTCCAAAAAGTGAACACAATAGCCTCTCTTGACCAAAATATCAAAATTGGTGGTTTAACAAGAACTCTTGCTTCAAAGAAACTATGAAGAACCCAGAGTCCCTCTTAGACACCATCGAGTCACTAATCCACACTAACAACCCCAGAACACTTACACCTTCGATAAATCAGGAAACTTAATAAACTAAGGTCTCTTTTAACCTTCCATAAGCACTATCCCACTACAAGAGGATCCACAAATCAACGAAATTAATGGTTTTAAACTCAATCAAAAAATATCGATAAAATATTCCTTATATTGACCAAATTGAGGATTTTCCAACGGTGAAACAATACGGGTTGCACTTTAGATGTGCATTAACCCTTAATGGGGGCATACCTTAACCAATGAGAGAACCCAAAGACCGAACCAAGCTGGTCCATTGGTCAAAACATTCCACAAACCAGATCCAAACACATGAAGGTAACCACCATAAAGGTATCCCAAAACATATCTCAGAAGAGACTACTAACTGATCCTTCTACCCAACTTGTCGTCCAAACACAAACCCAAAACATAGTTCGAACAAGAGGGGTTCTTGAACTCAAAACATCTTACAACATCAACATTTTAAAAAAACACATAATTCACACCATCCCAAACCAGTCATCAAGACATCATGTTTTTCATTAAAAACATTTCCTTGAAAACAAGCGGTTCAGCGACTAGCGTATACACCTATGGTACCTCATGGGCCTTACACATGCATGTTTTTGTACCACATCGGGCACCCTCCTCATATCCATCCATGAACTCATCCAGTCATTCCATTAACCATCCATCATCCCTTATAACCCCATGCATGTGGTCTCTCATGGAAATACCAAAGGTTAAAACAAAAAAATCCTTTCCACTTTTCAAAACCACAACAGTCAACCAATACTTCCTTTTTCTCAAGACTGCTAACCATGGAATAAAAATCCCAATAATTCAAATTAATACTCACTTTCAATTCATATACATCAATTTCAAAACATCACATTCCATTAAAACATCCTTTTATTGTTTAGAAAACTATATTAGAAACACTTTTCCAAAACCAAATTCTATATAGTTCCTGCTTTCAAAAGAGGTGTAAGAACACTATTTTCCATTTCAAAAAAATTCTGAAAATTCAGTTCCACCATTTCATAAATCAATACATTCCTTATTTATTTTAAAATAATTTCACAAAAACTTTATTCTTCTTAAAACCAAGTCACTTAAAAACCAAATTTCCAAGATTGAAAAACTAAAGCACAAAACATTGTGAGAGGAAAATAGTTTCAGTGGGTGACATGGAAATATGGTTGGAATCCATATCCCAATCACTTCACTATCACAGAAAGTGTTCTAGGGAATATCCCAGACTCCACATGGATTTCCAGGCCCTGCGATCTCACTAAGACAATTAACCCAACTCTCTTTTCATTTCCCCTAATCATCATCAAACCAAGAAAACCAAAGGACTTAGATAAATCCCAAATTCCCCTGGAAAATTGAATCACATCATGAGGTGTGGTGATCAGGCACACTACCCATAACTGAAATATCAAGTCCTGACAATCCTAACTCCAGAATATCCCAATGCTTCTCTAAATAACATGACCCAAAGAGTTAACTAGAACCTCGCCTCTGATACCATTTTGTCACGAACCGAATCTGATCACCACCGAAACGGGCACCAAACCCGACCCGTGACAAGGCCCGAAGGGAGATCCCGATCCCCACGGGCTGGCACAAGTGCCTGGGTATCATAAAATGATAATTGGGAACGATTTACCCAAGTTTATAAACATAAAACAACAAATAAATACAATAAAATGAATCTAGATTTTTCAAACCAAACAATGTTTTACAAAAATTCAGAACTGAATTACATAGTCTAATACAACTCAACAAGACTATAACAAAGGTACAAAACCAAAAATGAACAGACCAAGAACCTCAACATGGAAATAGGCATCACCCTCAAGCCATCTCTACAACACCGCATCATGAATGACCGGTGAAAACCCAAATTGTTGGCACAAAAGTTGTACCCAAACCTGTGACAAAAAAAATAACCAAGTCTACTTACACCCATGGCTGTAAGTAGGGTGTGAGACAATGCCCAGTAGGATACCACCACAAATAAATTCCATGTGATAAACATTCAAAGATGAAAAGCATGCAAGTTTTCAAAAACATGTAATTTCTAGTTATAATTTCTAAAAGATGCAACTTAAAAAAATTAGTTTTCAAGTGGGCTAATTTAAAGAATCAAAACTTTTAAAATTAAATCAAAAGCTACTAAATTTTTTTCCAGAAAAATATACCGTATGACGATGGTAAGTATAAAGGATCTAATGAGAACAAGCAATAGGAAATAACCCCTAGGCACTATCTAGCTGTGGGTCCAAGGTACCTCGTATCTCGGTGAGAGTATCCACAAAAAATAAACGTTCTCATGCAACAGCCACTAGTAGGGAAAATACCCATAACCTAGTGGTCCCCAATAATCATCATCATAGTTTAGTTAGAGTTTTAAGCGTCAATATTTCTATGTGAAACTAAGGCCAAACCCCACGGATTCACTAGCATACTACTACACGTCCACCCACCTGATACTCGGGTTTCCCCTTTGTGCTCAAACAAGTTCAACAAGACAAGGAATATAGTTTTCACATGAAAATATCACTTCCACATCAAACATTAACCAAAAATCCCCATGTACATCACACAAGTCACAAAATTCCACTTTTCATTCAAATACATTTTGAAATCAAACTCACACCAAAATAGCCCACAAAACTTTTTGCATAACTTTCACAATCCAACACATCCTTTAACAATTTTATAAAGTCCCTCCAAATATGATAAACATCACATAACAGCCCAATCACATGTTTCATAAAACCCTTTTTATAAACAAAATCCATTTTTCACATTGCACTCACACAAATAGCCCACATCACGTTCACACCTCTTTCACATTTTAGTAAATCCATTATGAATTTTTATAAAACATTTCCAAGATAATAAACATCACATGATAGAACTATTCACATTTAAAATGGTCCATTTGAAAGTATAAACAATCCAAAATAGTTTTCCAATATGGTTTCACCTCTTACATAAATCATTAAACAATTCAAAACTTTCATAAAACAATTCTAAAGAGTGTACCAAAGCTTTTCACATAAAACCCATTTCAAAACCATATTTCAAGGACAAAATCACACCAATACAAATTCAAAACAGAATTGGAATCCCCAAAAACATTTATTAAACTACCCCCAAGTTTTATACAAACACCTCAAGCAATACCACAAAAGATCCACATGAAAAGCACACATTTTCAAAATTACTTTCATGAAGTACAATAAGGTTTTACACATTAATCCCATTAAAAACCCTCTTTAAAACATAATGAAACACCAATAACCTACCAAATCATAATTTTCAGCCCAAACAAGATTTATTAAACCAATTTCATATATTATAAAACACACCCAAATAATACCCAAAAGGTTACACATGAAAAACACCCAATTTTAAGCTAAAATGAAACTATAAAAATAAATGCTTCACCAAATCATGCATAAACAATTTTCTCACCACAAACAGAATATTGGGAACATGCATAATAAGTAATTCAAGCAAACTAACTCATCTATAAATGATTACACATGGAATCTCCTACCTTTTACGATGAAACCCTCAAAATATGGTGTGAAACATCAACCGCACCACCACCGCACCTAAAGGAAGATAAATCCAGCCCTAGACCACAATATTTGACCAACAATACACCAAATCAAACCCTAGGTTCGAACCTCAACTTCTGGACATGAATAACTTCAAGAAAGGGTGAAATAACCCCTAAGGAAGGGGAAGAAATCAAGGAAAGAAACACTTACTTGAAACGTCTTGAATCAAATGAACCAAATACACAAAACTTTTAATCTCCAAGCAACCAAACCTGATATGGAGGCTCTAATGGGAATGATAAGTTCATGTGGGGACTGAAATTGGGGAAAAATAGAAGAAATTGAAGGAGTTATGAAAAAAGTGATTTACCTCTTCAAATCTGGACGATTTGAGAAATCCAGAGACGTTTCGACCAAATTAGCGAACCAAATGAGCTCCAAAGAGGAAAAATAGATAATGGGGGTGGTCATTAGGTTTTTTTATTCGATTAGGGGGTGGAATTACCGAAAAATTGTAAATATTTAATGAGATATTAAAATATTAAAAATAAAACTTAAAGCAGGAAATGGGATTTCAGGCTGGCCCAAAACCTTAATAAAAAACTCAAATCCATCATGATTATTGATTTATATAAGGCCCAAATGGTTATAGTAGTTTTTATATATTAGGTTATGACAATTAAGAAGTTGAATTTTTGTAAAATCTTTAAAAATGAATGAGTTATAAAATAAACAAAATTGGTATTTAAATCTGGAATGGGCTCACGGTTTGGCCCAAATTTTGAAAACCCACCATTTCCACCAAAATGCATGTGAAATCCCCCAAACAAAGAAATAATGTAAATTAAATGAAAAAATAACTTTAAAATAAGTCATTTATGTGATAGTTTTCAAACAAAATCTTGGTTTTGTCACCCAACTAGAGGCTGATAAAATGCATATAATTTACCAAAACCATTGATTATGGATGGAACTCATCCATGAAAAGATACATGAATTCTTTCCACTAAAATACCTCATGTTTCTTCATTTTAACAATCAAATTCCACCATATACTACTAGTCCCTTATATATTTAAGGTATCAAATTTTATTATTATAGCATCCGGTGTTTCTAATAACTCAAAAAGAATCTAAATACTCTTAAACCAATCCTATGATTCCTAAGGATAGTTATAAACTTGTAAACATGGTTTTTTATACTAAAGAAACTCGTGAGAACAGTCTCTAGTTTCATCCCTTCAAGGTTCCACTATAGGATCCTGAACAGTAATGGGTTCGGCAACCTGTCCCATATCTTGGACAACACACATCACTATCTCAAAAATATTCTATTCCACTAGAGGATTTACTTATTGTTGTTTATAAGAATAATCCTTCTTTTACCTATTAAAAAATCTCCTTATAATCATGATTCTACTCAACATCAATAGGAAACATGAAAATATCATTAATATTTCTCAGATAATCAATTTAATCGAGTGATTCGAGTTTTTTTGGGATTTCAACATACTCCAATAAAGTTTGAAAATAATACTAGAATAAGATCAAATTATCCCTAAAATACACTTTTCCTAAACACCCATAGTGACTTAAGGCTTGTTATGATGAGATCTTGTTATGCACACACTCATTACTACCTCTTATATCCCAAAAATCCTACCAATTATCTACTTGGATATTCACAAAAATATATTCCAAAATTAAGAAAATATGTACAGTCCAACCTTTATTTTATTCCATTTTTTCATGAACCAACCCAAATATTATGGTACACTGATAGATAATCTTGTCCTAACAAATCCCAAAGGGTGTTCCCAATCCCCACGGGTTGGATACTAGCACCTGGTATGAAATGAAAATCAAATGTAATGATTTTTTCATGAGAAAAAAACATCAAGATAGGATAATGGAATATAAAACAAAACACATTCAATATTCCAAACACTCCTCAAGGATAAAGGTACCAAAAGTAGATAAATAAACATCCTAAAATAAAACATCACCAAAATACAATATAACATCCATAAATAAAAATTCTCACAATCCCAATGCAATAGGTGGAATATAGCTCCATCGATCACTTCTATCACTCTAGAATCTAGTAGATCAAGCACACCCACCACATCCAAGTTGTGATTTCCATTTCCTTATAACTGGTATAAAAAAATATAAATTCCTAAATAAAAGGTTGTGTGTGAGCAAAATATCCGAATAAGGCCTCACCAAGTGTTCCATAATCAATTCCATAACAATTAAACCACTTATGATTTCAATTTAAATAAAACAAGTCATGGAAAATCATTTTCATATTTTAAATCAATACATGATTTCAAATCGAGTGGATGGAACATATATCAAAAATAGGATTAAATAAACATTTTGTATAAAACGTTTATATAAAACAACTAGCATAATTAAAATAGTTCTATAAACAATGGTAGGTATAATCAAATGAAAAAAACAAATAAAATGGTCATATACTCTGAGTTACATTAGTTACAAGCTTTAGGATCCTCACACTATTGAATCATCAATCATGGATCAAGTGTGTGTGAACATGTCCTAAAGTTTCATGCCAAAAGGAAAAATCAATTAACATCCCATTGGGGACAATCATACAGAACTAGTTTTAATTACAATTTTCATCGTCAATCCATTTCTTGAGGGTTATAGTCCTAGCATGATTTCTCTGATCACCCACTAAATACTTAGGATCTCATGTAATTCAATAAATAAATAAAACATAGGAAAATCAATCATTTAATTTCAATTCATCATTCATAGTTAAAATTCCCAATTTCAGGTTTCAATATGTGAAGTGCATTGTGTTGCATTTGTTGTCAATGAGGCATGAAGTTGTCTTGGAATGAATGGATGTCAAGGAGTCAAGATGTGAATGTCAAAGGATGTGATGGTGATGGTGATGAAGGAGAATGTCCATGGTACCAAAATACATGTCACTTAGGATATTCACTAAGTGACATAGGAGATGTGGTTGAAACATTCTCTATAAAATCTGACGATTGTTGAGCTGATTTTAAGTTCAAAGAACTTGTATCCTGATGATACAATGTCACAACATTGTTTGAAGACCATGCATTGTAGTGACAATGCATGAGGAGTTGAAGAAGATCCATCCACAAGTACTAAGTGGATGAAGTGAGCTGAAGAAGTCCATGCACTAACACTTAGTGCATGTGAATTTGAAGAAGATCCAACTTGATCTCTGATTAGATCAATGAAGCACATTGGAGATTTCATGTTGATTCAGGAGTTCGGTTGAAGATGAAGAACCTTCAAGAATTCCATTCTTAAATGATGATTATATGTTGAAGAAGGATGATGAATTCTAATGAAGAAGAAGAAATAAAGAAGAGGAAGAATGGCTTAGAAGAAGAGGAGGAGGCATTTGGCATTTAGAATTGGTATTTTTCATGGAGGACTTTGTTTTTGACAAAGTCCTATTTGTTACTTTGCCAAAAAATATGCCAACCTCAAGGGCCAGCCTTAAGGGTTCAACCCAAGGCACATGTGGGACCAGGTCACCACGCCCAAGGGGGTCCCATGGGGCCAGCCCAAGAGAGGTCGGGGCCGTGTATAAGCCCCGAGTCCACGCGGTGATGAAGCCCGCGCAGCGTGGGCGCAGGAGCGCGCCCGAGAGGTGCATAGTGGGCGCCAGTGGCGCGCCCGCAGGAGCAGAGTGGGCGCAGAGCGCGCCCGCAGGGAGAACACGGTGTGGGGAGGCACCGTGGAGGGAGGAGATTCAATTGA
This sequence comes from Viscum album, assembly GCA_963277665.1. Lineage (NCBI taxonomy): Eukaryota > Viridiplantae > Streptophyta > Magnoliopsida > Santalales > Viscaceae > Viscum > Viscum album. The sequence goes on along the minus strand of OY728160.1, from coordinate 559,234,705 downwards.
GGGTGCTGGGGGAGCGGCATGTTGATAAGCCGCGAGAAAACCTCTCGCCGTTTCGATGTGGGACGCGGATTTTTTCCGCGGGAGTAATCCTGGCCGCACGATCAATCGCGCGCCAGATCTCGGCCGCACAACTGATCCGCGGCGAGGCGATCTGATCCAGGCCATCCGATGTATCTCCATCGCCTGATCCGATGGCCGTGGCTCGTCTTCCACCTCGAGCTCGAGCCGAAGCCACCCGCGAGCCACCGACGAACCAGAGGCCATCCGACGACCGATTTTGAGATTCCGGCTGTCTCTCTCGAAGCCGAAGGCACCCTCGAGCTCGTCTGGATCTACTGAACCGATCCATGCTTAAAAATACACTTGCATGCAACGTATGGAGAATTCGAGATTCGGCCGAAGCAAACCGAAGGTGTGAGGCTTCGGTGAGTTCGTGCCTTTGCATGGATTGGGTTTCAACAGAGGCCGTGCATGCGTTATAAATCGCATGCACGTGAAGGAGAAAAATAAAGAAGGAACCTGCGTGCACCGAATAGAAACACAAAGATTTGAAGGATTTTTAAAGATCCGAAACTTTCAGGAACTTGAGTTATTATCACGCGGATGTTTAGAAGCCCTCCTCTGCCTATAAAAGGAGCTCCCGAGCATCATAGCCGATTGCTGAAAAACTTGAAAGAAGTCCCGTGAGTGTGCCTCTGTGCCTCACGAAGTTTGGAGCCCCGCGCAACCCACTTGCGCGACGAAGCAGTCCGAAGCCACCCTTGGCTTCGTGAGTTCCTTTTGCGCACTCCTTGCGCGAAAGAAGAAGAAGGAGTTCCCTACGCGTCTTTCTTTTGCGCGACAGGAAGTACCCGAGGCCGCAAGCACCTTGCGCGCCCTCGAGGTTTGTTGAGACCGGCGCCCCTTGTCCTTTGTTGAGGCTTGCGCGGCAGTGTTGAGGAGTAGAGGCCACGGCTCATACCTTGTGCAGGTGTTGGAGAAGAAGTTGGCCGCGGCTCAAGTAGACCCTTGCGCGACTTCTTTAGTGTTCGGGTGGAATAGTGGAGGAAGGCCGAGCCCTTGCAACCTTTGAGTGCCAAGTGGAGAAGAAGAACCCGAGGCCAAGGCTTTGAGCCTTGTGTGCAAAAAGAATAAGAAGAGGCCGTAGCCCTTGTTGGGTGTGTACACTTGAAGATTAAAAGAGAAAGAACAAATTGTGTGTGCAAAGGAAGTGAAAGGCCGTAGCCTTGTGTGGGTGAAGTGAAGATCACACCTCATTTGAGTGTGTGTGTGTGTGTGCAAATTGAAGAGGAACACCCTACGGGCATTTATTGTGTGCAAGAAGAGGAAGGTCACTACAAGTGTATGCTAAGTGAAGAATTTGTGTGTGCAAATTAAAGAAGTGGCCGAACCTATGTGTGTGCACTAAAAAGTGTATACACATTAGAAGAAGAAGAAGAAGTTCCACACTAAAGTAAAACACACTTCTAAGTGTGTGAACAATTTGAATATAGTGTGTGAATATTGGTGAGAAGGTGTGTGCTATAGTTGACTACACCCCCTGAGGGTTTATCACACCAAGAAGCAGGAAAGGGGAGTGCATGCATGCATGCATGCACGTGCACACGTGAACAGTGCTAAATCAGCGGTGTGCATCTGAGTTGTCCAAGACCAGTGGTTCTTGAAGATTTGAGAAGGCCATGCAGTCAGTGCATGAGGAACCAGAGATTCCATGCACTCAGTGCATGAAGTTGATGTGAATTGAGACTGAGCCAGACTAAAGTGAAAGATATTGTTTGTCTGAGTTTGTAGTATTCGAGAAGCCCTGATCAACCACAAGTGATCAGAAGAGAAGAGCAAGGCCAACAGCCTTTATCCCAGGCTGCTGAGGATACTTGAAGAAACTTAAAGTGAAGAAGAGCTACTCGTGCGACTCGAGGAGCCAAGAGAAGACCCTGTGGGACTCAGGGAGAAGAAGTCTTCAGTGGGATACTGGAGCAGGCCAGTGGGACTCTGGTAACACTGTGGGACGCAGTATAAAGACCCTCCTGTGGGACTCAGGAGAGATACAGTGGGACTCTGTATCGACCATTGTAATACTAACAGATTATAATGGGAGAATCCATGCTGGGAGAGCATGGCAAGGATGTAGGCCTTTGGTGCCGAACCTTGTAAATCCTTGTGTCCTGTGCCTTTTCATTACTTCATTATCCGGGAAAGGTTGAGAGATACAAGAAGAGTGGATCGAGGCCTTGACAATCCATAGAGGTTTAATTGATTAAGAATCAATTAGTAAAAAGTTTTAAAGGATCACTGATTCACCCCATCCCCCTCTCAGTGATTCACACTGATCTGGGCACTTCAATATGCCATTTCAATTTGAAAACCAAATCATAGGTTTTCATCAATTTCATGACTTTCAAATCATCTTTTATTTAAATAAAATTTTCTTAATAATAATCATCAACTGATTTCATCAAGTAATTTCTCATTTCAATACATTTTTTTTAAATCTACCCAATAATTTCAATACCATTTAAATTGGGGTTTTCACAATTTTTATTCCATTTCTAATTTAAATATCAAATCATGTCAAATAAATTTGTTATAAATAAATTTAAAATTTAATTAAATTAAATCAAAAAAATTAAGGTTTCAATAGTAGGTTAAAGACTTAGGGAACCGCCGATATTTAATCTCATGATTAGACAAATCAAAAACCACAACGGGAAACACTCATAGAGAGATGAAGGAAAATAGGATCAAAGGTGAATCCCTAGATTCAAAACCCATCAAAATAGAATCTACCAATACTAAGATATAATCCATCAATAATGGGATTATTCACTACTCTCAAAAGGGAGAGAGATAAATCTTATAGAAACATAAATCAATAGAGAATTCACATACTTAAAAGGGATCAATGTAAAGTCTATAACTCCAGTATCCCTAATTCAATGGCCACTTTATTACATTGGAACTAGATATAAGGAATCACATCCCAAATGTCCAAATTGTTTATTACTCTTGGTAAACTAGGTATATACTTTAATTTCACATTAAAATTCAAAACATAAAATCAAAAAAGTGTTTTCTTTGAGTACGGCATTATTCCCTTTAGCATATCCCTACGTATTGATCATAATACACTTTCTAACATCCTATAGAAATGAAACATAATAAAGGGGTTATCTTTAATGCTCAGTAAGGGTATGATTATAATGGAATCTACTATAAATAAAAAATTCATAATTGATATGGAAAGGTAAATAACTAAAGACATGTTCCATTTAATCAATAACTTGAACATGAAGAATAATATGGAAGGAATAAATTATGATCAAATAATTCCATATAAATAATCACATTAGCTTGAAAATTATCAATGTATATTCTAGCTAATCAGATAATCACATGGAAATCAATAACTAATCTCATAATGATTTAATGCATAATTTTTTATATCTAAAACAAACCATAAAGGACTTGGCCAAGACATATACATAAATGGGTAAGGCCTCAGCCAAATTCTCATGATAGTTTGTATCATGAGACCTACTGATGCATTGAAGAGCTATAGCGGGCCTCACCCATCAATTACTAAGTCCAGTGAATTCCTCGTATAAATTTTTTTAAACATAATAAAAATAACCATTAGTATTGAACCTAGCATATGAAATGTTAATAATTTCCTCATTCAATAAACATGATCATAAACCATCTATAGTAATATAGTGAATAGTATCAAAATAGTACATCCCCAGTAAACTTGATCATATATAATTCAATAAATTATGGTATATAGTATCATAACACATCAACCCCAATGAATCATAATATTAAAAAATTTATTTTTACATATATGAATATATTTTAATAATATCAATGGAAATTTATTCTATAAAATACTCTTTTTTACTTTTAAATCACTTATTTTTAGAAAAATCATAACTAAAAAACAAAACATTTTATTTGAAAAGAAACTTGTAAACATATAAAATAATATTCAAATAATTGATGCATATTGAATATAGGAAATTATATTTAACCTATATAAGTTAAAAACATTTCTTTCATACTATTTAAAAAGTACCTCATTCATAAAAGTACAAAAACATTCCTTTTAAAACATACTATAAAAAGTAAAAAATGGTTAAAAATGACTTTTAAAAATCATAGGATAATAGTACAAAACATTTTTGAAAAAAATAAAAAATATGGACTAGGAGGATAAATATTCCCCAATAGAGACATAAACATAAAAAATATTTAATAATGATGAGAATATGAAATAAACCCCTACCAATTTAGTAACTTTTGAATCATAATCCCCATGAAAGAAATAAATTAAAATTAATATTTAAATACCATGAATAAAAATATATTCCTGATATAATATATAAAAGATGAATTATATACACCATAAAAATTAAATAAGTGGGGAATATGGCATATATTTCAGAGAAGTAAAATTGAGACGAGAAACCCTTACCTCAGGTTTGATCTCCTTTATACATGTTTGAACCTCATGTATAATAAATATATATTTATTATAAATATATTATAGAACAATAATAATATATATCAAACCACATATGATTTTATTATAATATTTTATCACCCATTTATTATCAATTAATTATTAAAATCACTGTTTCAGGTGGTAACTGCTTCATTTTTCATGTATGCTTTGATTCGGTAGTTCTGGTCCTTATAATTTTATCATAATTCCATAATATAAAGAATATTATTTATTTATTAAATATAATATATATTAAATATATTAATATTTAGATTCATCCATAAATATAGAGATAGAAAAATGAATTACACATTTTATGGAGACAGTAGTTCGTAGGTATGCATGAACGTTGTTTTCATTTTTTTAATGAATAGAACAAAAGAAGGATAAAAAATAATTAACCTTTAAAGAATAATTATTATTTCATATATATCATATATATTCCTTATTTATATATTTTTAACCATCCAACTAAATTGGTGATGAAAAATTAATTACACTGCTATGTGGATACGGTAAGTCTTACGTACGCACGAGCGATGTTTCCGCTTTTCATAGGATGGATAAAATGTGGAATATGGTTATATTATAATCATAATAAAAAATTATTGTATATATAAAACTATATTTATTAATTAATTATAGAAACATAACATGAAGAGGAATTAGAATAAAAAATAAATTGAAAGATTTTGGGTAAGACAATTACCTCTTCTTCATGACACCTTCTTTAAACCCTTTCTTAAGGGACTTAAGGATGGTCATTTGAGGAGATCAGCATTGCCATAACATGGATATATAATTTGGAAAGATTAATAGTCATGAATTGTTTTAGATATAATGATAAAATTAGTGTGATGAAGTGAGGGAGTAGGCACCCTTTTTTAATTGAGGTGATTGGAACTTTTGGAATTTCTTAAAAGATTAAAATATAATAAGAATATTATAGAGAAAAATAAATCAAAATGTAATATAAATTTATAGGGTATTTCATTTAGACCATATATCATCCCCTTTTTATTATTTAAGATTTTTATAAATTTTAAATAATTTAATAATATATTAATCCTCTAAAATATCATTATTGTCAATTTTGATACTATTCATTACTTTGACTTTGAAAACATCAAGAAAACAATTCAAATTAAAAAAAATTATTATATAATAAAAATTTCATGATCATATATATAATTCGTTGATCACCTTAAATATCTCAAATTATATTACTTATAATATTTTTAGAATCATTCATTTTATTTTTTATTAATTAAATTAATATTGTGTTAGTGTTGCACAAACATATAAGATAATTATATAATTTATAAAAATTATAAATAAATTTATATCATGAAAATAATTTTAATATGATAAAAATATTTATTTATATTTTTTAAATATTTATTATAACTTACATAAATATAATGACAATACATTTAATGTGTTATTTTGACTTTTCTGACCACGCGTAAGCATTGCACAAGCATTTGGATAAGACACTTTTCATATAACTCTAAAATTTATTTCTAAACCTAAAACTAATAAATATTACTTAATATTTAATATTTAATTATATAAATTACTTATCTCATCCCAATTATTATTTTTATGATACCAAATGTTACTTTTCCAGTGTTGTAGAGGCTATGCGTTATCACTGAAAATGATTTTCATATTTATTATGTAATACATTATAATATCTATGTTCTAAATTTTTTGTGAATAATAATTATAGTATTTTATAACATTTTATTCATTCCATAAATTTCATAAATTTTTTTATTATGTCAAGGTCTTGGTGATATCATAAAAGATATCATATTTTATAAAAATGGTATTTTTTACTATTCATTAAAAATTTAACTTCTAAAAAAATTCATCCTAGGATAAATTTAGATTTATGAATAAAAAATAAATTCCATTTAATTAAATTAAATTAATATAATTTATATAAATTAATTTCAAAATAAGTGTGAAAAACATGGAGAAAACTGTTTTTTAGAAAAAATGACTTTTTTCTTAAAAATGCATATTTGTGTATAAAAATGATTTTATACCAAATTGAATTATAAAATTGATTTAAATAAACCTAATTAATTTATTAATGAGATAATTTAATTAATTTTTCTTTAAAACCATCTTAAAATAAAATGTAACTTCACAAATGGTTGAAACAAAAATATAGTTTTCAATAAAAATTGGTATTTTTTATTATTCACTAGAAAATCAAAATTTTCAGAAGAAATGTGAAAAATTCACACTAATATAATTTTAATATTATTATTTAAAAAATGATACAGTTTTTATAAAATAAAATTTAAATAATTTAAAAAAATATAATATTCACTCATAAAAAGAAAGAAAACTCATTTTTCCAGAAAGCGTTTTTTTGAAACATAAAATAACTTTACTATGAGTTGGGTAATTATTTCATAATAATTAATAAATTAATTTTTATTGTTTAGGTACATTATATAAATTTTATAATTATGATAATAATATTCATATAGATGAATTTAATAACAGACATACACAAATAATAATATTTTGGGGTTCATTTAAGCCTGGTGTTGAGTGTTGTATACGCTATCAAACATAGTATTCTTTTAAAATATTGGGGTGTTATATTATCCCCTCATTTAATAAATTAATTCCACACAATTTAAACTTTTATCTATAGTTAAGGGTTTGACAGTTGAAAATATCTTTATGGAAAACCCACATCTTAAGAAGGTTTAATAAAACATCCTCTTGATAAGAGAGAATGGGAAGTACGAAGGTCATCTAGAATAATCACATGATAGGATTTCCATGTAGAAGAACATAGGTGGGAAGTGAAGACATGTACATGCAATAAAAGTGTAATTACAAAATAATAATGGAGGGTGATAAAGTTTATTGATCATAAGAAAGTGAATGATTAAGAGAAATTCAACAACCACAAAACAATAAATTTTTTATGAGTCAAAAGACCATTGATTCAATGAATTTTAAGGTAATAGTATAATATTTCTATTTCAATATAATTTTCATATATTTATGTAATTCCTTTAACATTTACACATAGAATAAAATTAAATATAACAACTTGATATCTCTCTATTTCATGGGAACAATTTCATCCTCTGGATGTGATTTAATCAACTCATACTTCATCTCTTACTCTAATAAATGAATATCCAATATGAATTTGTATGCTTGAAGCATTAAAATTAAAATTTAATTGATCATTATCTCAATAAAATAATTACAATCCATTCCTCATCTCTCTATATATTTTATAATACCAAAATTATTAACACAAGTTATCTAACAACACCCAAATTTTAACTTTATCCATTCAATAAATAGTTAACCTTAAGACTCGACCAAAATACGTATGTCCAATTTCAAAGTCCAAAAATTTAGAAGGAATGTCGCTAAATTTACAAAATAAACATAACATTAGATTTCCAAAACAACGTAATGTAGATCTTAATGTCACATACCAAATATAGGAATATATTTATCACCATAAAACCTAAATGAAAACATGAATTCTTTCAAGGATTATGTCTCCCCTTATTCCTTAAATAAAATATCATATTATCGAATATATTTCATAAATTCCAAAAATAAAATACAATCCATCATGAATTACATTGTCATAAATTAACTATCCATTTTTAAGGTCAACAATACTATACCATAAACATCTCTTTATCATTATTATCTCAACATCAGGCAAATATTTAGGGTTAACTTCCCCAAATCATGTCTTTTTAAAAAGATCAACTTTCTACAAAATCACTACTCATGGTTACTGGTACTAGTCTCCACATTATTCCAAATAATTAAATAATAAGTACTACAATACAATCCTTATATATATCATGATTATTATAACCATAATATCATTGATGAAATACTTTTATAACATAATTCTTGAATCCAAATACATAAGAACTTTAATCATTCCAATTTATTCTTAAACCATTAATTATGATTCATTGTCTTATTCCTTAATATATTCTTCCTTTAATATTTCATTTGTATTATATTCATAATTAGCATTATAACCATTACTTGTACAACCAAGATGATTCTCTTTATTATTTTTCAACTCTGGGATGTCGATTTGTAAAATTCCCATACTTTCACATTTAAAACATTCAATCGTCGATGATAACTTATGAAGACCATTATTCTCATCTGTTTTATTAACCAAAATTTTCATTTTTCCTTGTTAATTAATTTCTTTTTGTCCATATTTTTCATACAAAAAACATATTTTTATTCCTCTAAGATATTCATTTGGGTGTTTCTTCTCACATTCTCATTATATAGGAAACTAAATTATCTTTCCTCCATGGTCTCCACCACTCGAGATCTCAGCTAACTCTATCCTTATCTTATCTGTTGAGTCTATGAGTTGGTTAAGGTTTGAGTTGTTAATAATATATTGTGATAACTAATTATTCACAATCATAATATACTTTACTCTAGTCATTATCCCATTAGGTTGGTCATAAGGACATTTTTGTCACTTTTAATGTTAACACAGTTCCTTCTGGTTCCCGCCATTGACTAAAACCAAAATTCAATATATAAGCATCAAACTATAATAATCAAGTTGATATATCAAATAATCATGAGATATTATTCAAATTTTATATACATCATGACACATTATTCTCAATATATGAGTCCTTAGTTTTATCCTAGGTTATTTATGGTTATTTACAAATCTATAGGAATTTATCTTATACTTAGGTTGAATGGCCTGAAGGCCTTTTTTATTATTTTTTATAATCCACCTTTCAAGGGGTAATGTGGAACCCTTACAAGGCCCGAAGGCTTAGAGACAATTATATGACCCATTGTTATTAGAGGAAATCACCTAGACAAGAAAACTTGGAACTACTCCTCCCCAGCACAAGTCATGATATCATCACTCCCCCTTTACAAGTTTGGTTGGCTAGCTATCCTGTGTAGAGCTGCATAGGCCTGGTACTGATGGAAATTCCATACACTCTCATTCTTCAAATTCTGGTTAGCTTTTCTTGGGTGAATTTTCCTACTAGGATCCTCATATGAAGCCATGTCCCTTGTAGTCTAACCAGTAAATCTATATATTAATGTGGCTCGAAGGTCTTGGGGTGGCCTGAGGGCCTTAAGGTGGCTTGAAGGCCTTGAGAGACAACTGGTCTGAGGGCCTTCAGGTGGCCCGAAGGCCTTGTCCTAAAATTCATTCATGGGGTTATATTCCCTAATCTATGTTATCATAAATCTAGTTCCCAAGGTTTATAATAAACTTCCTCTGGTACTAACTATAAATATCCCAACTCCAATATCATAGAGTCGGTGTTTACTTTATTACATTGGAACTAGATACAAGGAATTGCATCCCAAAGGACCGACTAGTTTAGTATTATTGGTAAACTAGGTACATACTTTAATTTAACGTTATAATTAAAAACATAAAATAAAATATAGCACTTTCTTTGAGTATTACATTATTCCCTTTAGCATATCTCTGTTTATTAATCTTAAAACACTTCCTGAAATCCTGTAGAAAGGAAACGTAATAAAGGGGTGATCTCTAAAGCTCAGTAAGGGTATTCTTACTATGGAAGATATCATCAATAAATAAGTCATAATCAATATGTAAAGGTGAATAATTGAAAACTCATTCCATTTAATCAATAACTTGAAAATCAAAAATATTATGGCAGGAATAAATAATGATCAAATTTCATATAAATGATCACATGAGCATGAAACTTATCCATGGATATTATAACCAATCGAATAATCACATGAACATAAATAAATAATCTCATAATTATGGAATTAATAATTTATGACATCTAAAACATACTATCAAGGCCTTGGCCAAGACATCAATATGAATGGGTAAGGCCTTATCCAAATACCCAAGCTAATCTGTATCATGAGACCTACCGATGCATTGAGGGGCTATAGTGGGACCCATAAATCACTTACTAAGTTCAATGCATTACTCGTATGAAAGGGTTGAAACATAATAAACATAACCATTCATATTCAAACTATAATATGAAATGTTAATAATTTCCCCAATCAATAAAAATAAACCTAAACCATGTAGAGAAATATGGACAATGGTATAAAAATAGTATATCCCCAGTCAAACTGATTATAAACCTTTCAATAAAATATGTTAGATGGTATAATAAGAGATAAAACTTAATAAATCATAATATTAAACAATGTATATTTACATGGATGAAAATATTTTAATAATATCATTGAAAATTTCTTGTGGAAAATATTCTTTTCACTTTAAAATAACTTATTTTAAAAAATATATGAAATTATAAAAGAAAACATTTTATTTGAAAATAAACTTCTAAAAATATATATGTATTTTCAAATAATTGAGGAATCATGATTATTTAAAACTTCATTCATGTCATATAAGTTAAAAAATATTCATTTCATGCTGTTTAAAAAGCACCTCATTCAGAAAATAACAAAAATATCCCATTTAAAACATTTTATAAAAATTAAAACAAGGATGAAAATGAATTTTAAGAAATAATAGGATAATACTAAAAAATTGAAAACATTTTTAGAAAATATGGAATATGAGGAGAAATATTCTCCAGCAGAGTCATAAACATAAACAATCGTAAATAATGATGAGATTGTGAAATAAACCCTTACCACTTTAATAAATTTTGAATCATAATCCCTATGAAAGAAATAACTTTAAATTAATATTTAAATAAAATTAAGACAAATATATTCCTAATATAATATATTCAATTGTTATTAAATGAACCACACAAATTAAATAAGTGGTGAATATGGAATTTGTCCCATATAAGTAAAGGTGGGATGGGAAACCCTTACCTGAGGTTCGATTTCTTTTGTACATGCTATAACCTCCTATATAATAAATATATATTTATTATACATATATTATATAAACATAATCATATATACCATACCATATATGATTTACTTATAATATTTTTTCACCCGTTTAGTATCAATTCATTGGTAAACTCACTGTTTCGGGTGGTAACTACTTTGTTTTTCATGTATGTTTTGATTCAGAGGTTCTAGTCCTTATAATTTTATCATAGATCAATAATATATAGAATATTATTTATTTTTAAAATATAATATTATATATATATATATATCCATAAATATATAGATAGAAAAGTAAATTACACCATCTATGGAGATGGTAGGTCGTATGTACACATGAATGTTGTTTTCATTTTTCGATGGATAGATCAAAAGAAAGGTAAATAATAATTAACACTTAAATAATTATTATTATTTCATATATAACATATATATTAATTATTTACATAATTATAACCATCCAATTAAAGTGGTGATGAAAAATGAATTACACCGCTATGTGGAGACGGTAAGTCGTATGTACACACGAGCAATGTTTTTTCTTTTTGTAGGATAGATAAAAGATGGAATATTATTTTATAATAATCATAATAAAATCTTAATGTATATATATGATTCTAGATTTATTAATTTAAAATGTAAACAACACATTAATATGAATTAGAAGAAGAAATAAATTGAAAGAGTTTAGGTAAGACAATTACCTCTTCTTCGGGATACCTTCTTTAGATCATTTCTTAAGAGAAATAAGGTTAGTATTTTGAAGAGAATAGAACCTAAAAACATGGATAAAGAATTTTTTGAATAGTATTGGGTAGTAATTGGTCAGGTTATAAGTCTTAAAGTGGTGTTATTAAGTGAGGGAAGAGGTGCCCTTTTATAATTGAGTTGAGGGGTACTTTTGGAATTTCAAAAATATTAAAATATAATAAGACTATTTTATAGAAAAATAATTCCAAATAGCCTATAAATTTACAAGGGATGATATTATAGACCATATATTATCACCTTTTTACTTATTTAATATTTTTATTATTTTTAAATAATTTAGTAAAATATTAATCCCATAAAATATCATTATTGTCAATTTTGATACTATTAATTAGTTTGACTTTAAAAACATCAAGAAAATAAGTAAAATTTGAAAAAACTTTTTTATTATATACTAAATATGTAATTTTAATATATATAATTTTTTCCACCTTAAATATATAAAATTATATTACTTATAATATTTTTAATATCATTCATTTTATTTTTATATTAATTAAATTAATATTGTGTTTGCATTCCACAAATATAAAAGGTAATTATATAATTTATAAAAAAATATAAATAAGTTTTTATCACGAAAATATATTTATTCAAATCAAATTATATATTTATATTCATTCAATATTTATTTTAAATCCCATAAATATCATGAAAACACATTTAATGTGTTATTTTGACTTTTCTAGCCTTACTCAAGCATTGCACAAGAATTTGGATAATCCACTTCTTATATAAATATAAAATTCAGTTATAACCATAAAAATATTAAATAATTCTTAATATTTAATATCTAATTAGATAAATTGATTATATCATCCTAATTATTATTTTTAGGATACCAAATTTGAATTCTCCAGTGTTGCACGGGCTCTGCGTCGGCACTGGAAATGATTTTCATATTTATTATGGAATAAATTTTAATCTATATGTTTTCAATTTTTTTGAATAATATTTATATTAATTTGTTTTATTTTATTCATTAAATAAGTTTCATAAATTTTTATATTAAGTTTATGTCGTGGTGATATCATAAAAAAAATCATATTTCGTAAAAATAGTATTTTTTACTATTCATTAAAAATTTAACGTCTAAAAAAATAATCATCCCAGGATAAATTTTTGTTTTTGAATAAAAAACTGAGTGAAATTTATTGAAATTTAATTGCTAAAAGTGATATAAATTAATTTTAAAATAAGTGTGCAAAACATAACAAAAACCACTTTTTAGAAGAAAAAAATTATTTTTCTTTAACAGTCCTATTTATGTATAAACATTATTTTATAAAAAATGAAATTTTCAAATTGATTCAAATGAAACTAATTGAATTATTAATAATATAATATAAATAATTTTTATTTTAAATATTTTTTAAATAAAATGTAAATTTTCAAATGGTTGAAACAAAAATACAGTTTTCAATAAAAAAATTGTATTTTTTACAATTTACTGGAAAACCAAACTTTTTAGAAAAATACAAATAATTAACCCCAATATAATTTTAATATTATTATTTAAAAAATTATATTTTTTTTTATAAAATAAAACTTATATAATTTAGAAAAATATTATAATGACCACTCATAAAAAGTAAGAAAACCCATTTTTTTATAAAATGTATTTCGAATCATAAAATAACTTTACTAAAAATTGAGTACTTATTTCATAATAATTAATCAATTAATTTTAATTTAGTATTTCCTTTATATATATTTCATAATTACGTTAATACTATTCATAATCTCTAATTTAATAATAGTCATATAAAAATAATAATATTTTTTGGTTCGTTTAAGCTCATTATTGCATGTTGTATACGCTATCGAACATAGAGTTATTTTAAAATATAAGGGTGTTAAAATCAACATATTCCACTCAAAATTTGATTCACCATATAAAAGTTTTTAGGATCTAAGTAATCCTACATAGAGCATACAAAATACAAGGAATTCAATTAGGTGAAAATGGGGCATTTTAGATGTTAAACTGAGGTATTTTGGATTTTAATTAAAACTTTGAGGGATTAAAAACCAACATGAATGGTTTCTTAGTTGGAACGCATATATATTAGTAACCATGAACCTTTATTGGGATTATTGAAAGGTTTAGTAATTTTTCTACATAGCTAAACAAACTGTGTTCTAACTATGAAAATCTCATTATCCAAGGGTGCGCGGTTTGGAGAGGGTGGATTCATAGTTTTCCCTAACTGTGTGCTAGGAGTGCATAGCCCAAAAAGCCTCCAAAATTTTATAAAATTCACTTGAAACATCCCATAATCCCCAAAATGATATTAAAATAATGGTGTAAAATTTCCTAAAATCACATAACCATATGTTAAAACCACCCCACCATAAACACTTTCTATCTGCAAAAATCATGTCAAGACGACTCCAAGTTGAAGAGATGAGTTCACTTATCTATCATAAATAACTCATGATCCCAAGTATCATGTGAGATAGAACTATGCTTCCATATCATATTGACCAAAGTTATAGACTTCCTTTGAAGAACCTTTTACTCAGAATCAATAATCCTTATAGGATGCTCAGTCACAGATAAATCAAGTTCCATATCAAGATCTTCCCAATTTAGGACATGATAAAGGTAAAAAAGATAATTTATAAGTTGTTATACATGAAATAAATTATGAATCAATGTCAATTTAGGTGTCAAATCCAAGAGTTAATCTGCCTTTCCAATACTCTAAACAATCTCAAATGTTCACATGTATCTCGATGAAACTTTTTCCTATTTTATAATTCATCAGTGACCCAACAGAGGTGAAAATATCAAAAACACCTGGTAACCAACCAAAAACTTCAAAGGTCATCATCATTGGTCATCGTAGAATTTATATCATCTTTGTGACATCAACATTATATAACAAATCAACCAAAAATTTTCTTTCATCTCTTTGACCAAGATAGGTCTAACGAGGGAAGATTCACTAATCTCCAACCAACCCAATATATATCTTCAAGGATTCCTGTAAAAGTCCTTAAAAGGATCCATTTTGATAGATTATTGGTAAAAATTATTGTAATAAAATTCAACCAATCCCAAATGGACATCCCAAGCTCTGCCAAAGTTGAGAATGCAAGCACAAATAATATCTTTAATAATCTATATAGCTCATTTTGTTTGTTCATCCCTCTATTGATGATAGGACATGATCAAACTAACATGGGATCTCATCACATACAAGATTCCTCTATGAAATTGATAACTGAATTGAGGATACCTATTAGAGTTCATAGAAGATGAAACTCTATGAAACCAGACAATATCTTTCATATAGAGACCTCAAAGTTCCTAAAGTTTTTTGTATATTTAATGCATATAAAGTGATACAATTTGGTCAGATGGTCAATAACTATCCATATCATATTCTTCCATCAATGGGTACGCAGAAACCCAACCACAAAGTCTATATATTTTTTTCTCACATCCAAGCCAGAATGGAAAGGTATTGAAGAAAAGATGATGGTTTTTTGTTCCCATCTCTAACCTATTAGAAAGTATAACAATTAAAAACAAAGTTAGTGATATTTTATCTCATACCTAGAGACAATATCCATCATCACATATCATAGAACATATTCATGGTACTAGTGTGAACCTACAACTAAGAATTATAGTAATCCCCCATCAAATATTTTCACACTAGAAAAGATAAAACATATAGGTTATGGAAACATAAGACACCCTTAGAGGAGAAAAACCACTCAACAATGATCTCCCCGTCATAAATAGAGTCCATGATTCTATTAAATTCATCATCAACATACTATTACTAAAGAATAATCTCAATAAGAGAGTATGTCAACTAAATTTTTTTAAAAACTGTCTCATTCACATCCTCCTAAATACCCAAATGAAACTAAGTAAGGAGATCCATTAGATTCCACTCTTCTGATGATTCTTTCATGGTATAAGTCACAAGTTTCATTCTCAAATAGTCATCAATGAAAACCCCATTACCAGGGGTTTAGGTAATGTAGAAATCAAAATATTATAGGTGCTCCACCCACTATATTTTCCAAAGGTTCAAATATTTTTTAGAGAAGATATAACTCAAACTTTTTTTATCATAATAGATTGTAAAACATTATTCAAAAAGTTAATGACGCCAAATATTATGAAAATTATTTATAGATAAAATTTCTATATCATTAGTGGGATATTTAGTCTCATGTTTCCTAAGATATTGAGAACTATAGCCACTACGTGATCACCCTATATGATAGCACATTCGAAACCCAAACCTAATGTGTCACAAAATACAATATATCCATTTATAGATTCTGGAAGGGTCAACATAGATTTATAATTCAAAATATGGTTTAAATTATCAAAATAATCTTTAAATTTCATATCCCATGATAACAATACCCATTCTCAAGTGAGAGTAGTCATTAGAGAATCCAACTTCAATAAAAATTTAATAAACCTAAGGTAATATCCTTATAACCCTATGAATATTTGAATCTGAAAAAAATTATCTTGTTGTTACCACATCATAACATTCCTCACCTTCTCATGATCAATTTAAATACTATGTTACAATCCCATATGTCCCTTGAACTTCACTTACTGAATCCATAAATCAAATTTCAGTAAATTGAAATAAATTCAATAACTTCTCAAAATTTCTAGAACTACTCTAAGACAATGCACATGATACTCCATGGTATTAGATTAAACAAAGATATAATCTAAAAAAAACAACAGAAACATATCAAGGTACTCTTGGACTATCCTATTCATCAGTTCCACAAAACCTGTATGAGGATTATCCAGGAGAAAAGGAATAAAAAGGTATATAAAGTGGTCATACCAACTCTAGAAGGTGATCTTCTAAATGTCAGATTATTTAATTCTAAGATAGTGATAACTAAACCAAAGATTAATATTTTAAAACCACTTCACCCATTTTAATTGATAAAATAAATTATCTATCCAAGGTAATGGATAATTTTTCTTTACCATAATTTGATTGATTTTTCAGTAATCAACACAAAGGAGAAGTGTTCCATCAGCTTTCTTGTCCAAAATTAAAGGTGTTTACATGGTGAATCACTTAGGTGAATAAATACTTTTCATGTAAAATCAACCAATTTATTTTTCTACTAATTAAATTCAATTAGTACCATATGGTAAGAAAGAATAAATATAGGTTAGGTACTGGGTAATAAATCAATATATAACTCTAATTCCATTACTAATGAAAAACTAGAAAATTCAAATGGAAATGTGATGGGAAACTCAATGAAAACTCAAGGGATATCACCAATCAAAGGTCCACACTATAATTAAAAATAAAATAGAGATATTTAATTTCCAAATTTTGGAAAGGGATGTTCATATTTACTTGACCTTGGGTCTCATTATCCCTGAAAAATATGATACTTGCCATTAATAATGGTAAAAGAGACCCACTGAAGATAATAGTCAATCTAGGATTTATGGTCAATCATCCCAATATTTACATATAATGGTTTCATGTCAAGAACCAAAAAAATTACAAGTGATCTCAATTATGATAGAGATAAAAGTAAAGATAGACATCTGATACCATTTTATCTCTTTATCTAGAAGAGCATAGTAATATCAATCACACAAGACATGAGTTCTATAGGAATATTTATAAAATTACCAACATGAGTCAATATGAATGAGTGAGACTCACCAACATCAAATAAATCAGTCACTAAGGATGAATCTATAGTGATAAAACCTCTCACTATTTTTGGATCTGCATCAACTTCCTCTGGAGACTCTTCCACTACATGGAGAAGATTTATTCTAGACACCTTCAGTTGTAACCCTTTACTTCTTGAATAATCTAATTACAAATTATTACCTTTCGATGCTAATGAACTAATTCCACTACATGGGGTATAAAAGACCTGGGAAAACTTCTGTATGTGTCCTTAGAAACTAAATTTATCACAAATCTTAAGTGCCTCAATGAAAACCCATTTCTAATGCCTAACTCTACCATATTGTAAGAAAGTAAATGGGCCTATTCCAAACACTATAGTTTATATGGATGATTTTTTTAATGAACCCCATTATGAGAATCATAAATCTTTCTATTTCCTTTAAAGGATCCAACTGAGCTACCACTAGGAGTAAGAGGTACTCCCGTCAACCCTAACTTACCATCCAGGTTAAACTAAACCATCAAAGTTCCATACATAACATATTTTATAAGAGGATATATTCATTATGAAAACTTATGATAAAATTTTAGATTTAATACCCATATAAAACATTTTAGCATTCATTGTCTCATTCATCACTACCTTAGGAGAAAACTGAATAATTTCAAAAAAATGGTTTATATACTGAGTCATGGTTTTTAACACTACTGGTGACAAAGAAACTCTATGTAATTTTTCAAAACCATAGATTCTAGATATATATTATAAGGCCCCAACCTTAAACATTACTTAATCTTGAGATATTTCAAGAATACACATTGAGGATCTTTTCAGGATTAGAGTTTTAGAAAATTAGATCATAAATCATGCCTTACATTCCACATTTAAACAAAGTGGTTACATAAAATATAGTACTCATTTTCCCATCAATGGAAACATATTTAAAATAAAACATGGATTCTTTCTTGACACATCCTTGACATTATCATCACATCATGTAACTTTACCTTGACCTGTGAAAAACATTTCAAAAATGTGGGATGAGCATAAAAAACTCACTAAGGGATATAAAAGTACGAAATGAAAACATTAGTCCATGTATGAAATCATACTTTACTCATAAAACATAAGCATTTTAACATACCTCATCAAATCATGAATAAATCATAGAAATCATAAGACATAAAGGTAACTTGAGGCATTCATAACATTCTTACGTAGGGAGTAACCCTCATGGTTACGTTTGGAATACTCATTATAGTATATTCCCTAGATCTCTTAGGAGAAACCTTAACATTTAACCCCTTCGTGTTACCCAATTCATTGGAGAGATATATCGGTATCACCCACCCATAGTTTATCACGGAACCACCCATCTTCATAACAATGACCAAGAACCATAACATAATCATATCACATAAAACATGCATAAAGGAAACATAACATTTCCACATTTCAATCACAAGATATCAATACAACACATTTATATAATAAAAAAATTATGAAAACCATTTTCAATACCAAAATAAAAGAAAAGTAAAACATGGTATTTATTTTTCATTTAAAAAAAGTTATGGCTTGTAGAGGAATCCGAAACTCAAAAAATGGTCACGGTGGCGGAGAAGTCATTGTCGCCGCATACGTATGACAAAAAAACATTCGTTTTGTCATTTAGTAAAATGATTTGTATAAAAAAGATTCCTTTTACTAGACGTAAAATTCAAAGGGGTTTATACACTGTATAAAAGAAAGTTGTGTATAGAACAAAATATGCCTCAATGAAAGGAGATTGAGACGAAGTCCCTTACCTTGGGTCCGACTTGACTCGATCGTTCTTTAAACTCCTGAATAATAAACTTGAGTTAATTTATATTTGCTTAACAACCTTTTTCAAGTTCATTATTTCTTTTATATCACTTATTTCCATGTCATGAACACTATGTAATTATTTAAGTTAATAATGGTTGTTTTGTCGATCATTGGTACTTGAGTCAAAAATAAACTTCTTGTAATTACAAGTTGTTAATGTGGTAAGATATACATTATATCCAGAATTATATTTATGATGTAGATATCATATATATCATATATATCCAGTATATACATGCATTTATAATATTACATAACATTTAGAGGTAAGAAATGAAATGCATCGTTCATGGAGATGGTAATCTGTACGTACGCATGAACGATACTTCCATTTATATTTCGTATTTAATGGAATGAAATCATAATGATATAATGTTATATTATAATTCCAGTATAATATCATATATAACATCATAAACTCCATCCTCTATACGTCCCACATATGGCATTAACAAATCAAATCACTTTGAGGGGGCGGTAGTCCGCACTTCCTAAAATGAAGATATCACGTTTACCCATAATGGAAACCATAAAGGTATGACATAAATGAAAATTACAGAAGCATAAAGAAAACATAAACATAATATATATTATATATAAATATAGTGACATCTTAATGGCCACCCTGAAAGGTGTTCAAATAAGATTTAACAATCATCGTTTCGTGAGGCAGAAATTCGCCATCCACAGAAACAGTATGTTCTTTAACCATTAGATGGAGGTGTGTGTAAGTTTAGATATAATAATTCTCATAAAAACATCCTAGTATATTGAAGATACTATTGTTGTTACAAAAGAAAGTAAAAAAAATAGTTTAGGGGGTTGGAAAATCAAAACAAAATAACATTAGAGAAGACTTTACCTTTAAATCAGGTAACTCCCCTTGGATTGAACCAAAAGGGTTTCTTGAAGAGATTCCTGCCTAAGGTAAGGCTTCTATGATTAATAGAGGGATGTGGAGAGATGAAATGATTATATTTTTTCTGATCCAATGGCTTGAGAGGTGTGTCTAAAGAGGTAGAGGTGGGGGCCTTTTATAAGAGGAAATGAGGGGCAATCTTGGAAAGTTATAAAATGTTACTTTATATTAAAATGAGTTTCGGATTTTAAAGGTCCCAAATTGATATATTTAGAGGATAAGGTGATAAGGGTTCTAAATATACTCATAAAATAGGTCTTTTACAAGTTTTAGTCTTATATTTTACATTATCTTTTCATTTTATTTAAATCGTTCATTAATGAGGTAATTGCTGCATCATCATGATGTCATAAATAATTTAATTTATTTAATGTCTAAAAATTATAAAAAAATACTATGATGTAGGAAATATTTTTAGCTTTACAATTACTATTTATAGTCTAATAGATAATTTAGGTAGACAAAATTAAAAAAAAATTTACTTGGGTGATACATTCTTTAGTGATATTATCCTTTCTTTAAAAATAAAAAGATAAAGTGTCACTTTCACCCAAAAGTGATTCCCTGGCGTCCCTAAGTTTGGCACAAGGAATCCCATGGTCGGCCATGACACAACTTGTAGCATTAGGATACATTTTGGGGTCATTTTTTATTATTATTATATTATTTTATTATCATTAACTACCCAATTACTAATTAATCAAGATAATTAAAGATAATTACCGTCGTTACTATTCATAATGTCCAAAAACAAAAGAGTATTAATTACATAATTTGGACCTTATGATTACAAATATGGAATCCATTTTACCAAATTCCAAACATATAAATTGCAAAAATTAATTTAAAATTAATTCCCATTGTCAAAACAAATAGCATGTTTTTTTGAAACAATATCTATGAAAAGTTTGGCACTTGTTTATGCTCAATTCCAAAGTGAAATTAATACTAATGACCACCATTGGATTAAATGTTAAAAATATATTCTAATTAAACTTTAATAAAAATTAAAAATAAAATCTAACCATATAATTAAATTAGATGAAAAAGCGGTTTTGATGTAAAATGCAGTATTTTTCACTATTCATTAAAAAATGAACATTGTCAGAAAAATACCAAAAATTAATCCAAAGTAAATTTCAATGTCCCAATCATAAAGAATAAGTTTATTTTGAAAAATAGAGCTTATAAAATTTTCAAAATATATATTTAAAAATGGTTCTCCATCAAAAGGCGGTAAAACAATCTTTTAAAAATATTAGAGAATTTTATGCTTAAGATTGGATTTATTCTCATTTTAAGTCTTTAAACACTATCTAATTCATAAATAGACATAGATAAGAAGATATATTATTCATTAATTACTTGGGATGTTACATCCTTCCCCCCTTTAGAAAATTGTGTCCCCGCAATTTATTTACTTATCGAATAAGTGGGGGTATTTATCCCTCCTTGCATTTTCAGATTCCCATGTTGCCTCATCACTCGTGTGATTTTTCCACAAAAACTTTACTTGATGAATCATTTTATTCTGTAACACTTGCTCCCTGTGGTCAAGAATCTGGACAGGTTGTTCCTCATAAGATAGGTTCTCTTCCAACTGAACTACCTCTGGACTCAAAACATGAGATGGATCTGGCATGTACTTCCTTAACATTGAAACATGAAAAACATTGTGTACCCGAGATAAACTCAGAGGTAAAGCCACTCGGTATGCAACTGGTCTAACTCTCTATAGAAGTTCGTATGGTCTAATGAACCTTGGACTCAGCTTTCCTTTCTTACCAAATCGCATCACACATTTCCATGGAGATACTTTGAGAAAAACGTGATCACCTACCTCAAAAGAGAGATCCTTCCTCTTGTTGTCCACATAACGTTTCTGCCTGCTCTGAGTTGTTCTCATGTGTCTCTGTATCAGCTGAACGTTTTCTGCCAACTCTTCTACCAATTCTGGTCTCATAAACTTCCTTTCACCTACTTCATCCCAAAAAGCTGTAGTTCGACACCGCTTCCCATATAATGCCTCAAATGGTGTCATCTGTATACTGGAATGAAAACTGTTATTATAGGAAAATTCAACCAAAGAAAGATGTTGGTCCCAACTTCCCTGATAATCCATCGAACAAGCACATAGCATATCCTCCAAAGTCTGAATTTTTCGTTTTGACTGCCCATCCGATTGAGGATGAAAAGTTGTACTAAAATTTAATTTAGTACCCAACGACTTCTGAAGGCCTTTCCAGAAGTTAGAAGTGAACCTGGGATCACGGTCAGATACAATGGAGAGAGGAACTCCATGTAACCTGACTATCTCTTTAAGATACAAACGGGAAAAGTTGATCTAGGGAAAAAGTATCTCGTATAGCGAGGAAGTAAGTATATTTATTCAAGCAATCAACAATAACCCATATTGCATTATTACCTCGAGGTGTCTTCGGCAATCCCACAACAAAGTCCATGGATATATTCTCCCATTTCCACTCTGTTACTTGTAAAGGCTGAAGTATCCATTTCGGTAATTGTTGCTCTTCTTGAACCTATTGACAAGTCAAACACTTCATAGTAAAATCAGCAATATCTCTTTTCATTCCGTCCCACCAGTAATACTCTCGAATATCTCTATACATCTTAGTACTGCCTGGATGAACTGAAAATGGAGAACTATGAGCTTCACATAACAACTCTCTCTTCAACTATGAATCACAAGGCACACAAAATATCTTCCCAAATCTCAAAACACAATCATTATCAATTTTGAATTCAGTCAACTTACCCTTCGGAACCAGCTCTACCTTTTTCTGCAACTCACTGTCTTGCTTATGTGCTTACTTAATTCTGTCTGATAGAGAAGACTTCACTAATACCTGAAACAAAACAGAACAACATCATGCACCAACAACTTCTATGCCAAAGTTCATCAAATCCTTAACCAAAGGATCACGTTCCAAATGTAACATTGTTAATGAAGCATTAATTTTTCGACTCAAAGCATCATCCACATTATTTTCTTTTCCCGGATGGTAATGAATTGTACAATCATAATCCTTGATTAATTCTAGCCATCTCCTCTATCTCATGTTCAATTCTTTCTGATTGAATATATACTTTAAACTTTTGTGATCATTATATATTTCACACTTTACACCATACAAATGATGCCTCCATATTTTTAAAGTGAAAACAACAACAGCTAATTCCAAATCATGTGTAGGGTAATTTACCTCATGAGTTTTCAACTGATGTGATGCATAAGCAATTACCTGATCATTCTGCATTAGGATACAACCAAGTCCTTTCAATGAAGAATCACTGTATATAAAAAACTCACCATTCCTGGAAGGAAGTTCCAAAACTGGAGCATTCACCAATCTTCTTTTCAATTCTTGAAAACAATCATCACATTCTTTTGTCCAGATAAACTTAACACCCTTCCGAGTTAGCTTAGTCATTGGACTAGATAACCGTGAAAAATTTTCAACAAACCTCCGGTAATAACCTGATACCACTTCATCTGATGGCCCAACATCTGCTGAAGTAGTTGCAAAGGATTTCACCACACCATTCTGCTTGTAGTCTGACTGATTCACATCACTCGAGCTCTTTGTTGGACACTCATTTGCATAGTGACCCATCTCATTGCACTTAAAACATTTCACTAACTGTAAATCAAATTTGGTCTTACCATCACATTGATCTTTTTCAGTGAAATCATGAGCCTTATGTCCCATACTACCACATTGGTAGCACTTTCCAAAATTCAGAAGACATTCCCAAGCATGCCTTTTACCACATTTATCAGAAACTGGAAACTTTGTTTTCTTACCATCAGACCTTTTTGAAGAATTCTTCCCTTTCTCCTGCCATCTCGGTCTCTTCTTCTGTTGGTTTTTATAGAACACTTGATCATCGGAAAACTCCATTTCCACCTTCTCATCACATCTAATAAGCTTTTTATAACTCTTGAACTCATGAGAAGCTAAATCCCTTCGATATTTTGGCTTTAATCTTGAGTAAAAATGGTTGATTTTACTATCAAGGTCTCAGATAAAATTTGGAGCATACCTTGCCAATCGAGTGAACCTTTCCTCATATACATCCACTGAGTCATCCTCTTTCCTCAATTCCAAGAATTGTTTTTCCATCCTAAGTCGAATAGCCTTAGTAAAATACTTCTCAAGAAACATACCTTTGAATTCATCCCAGTCGAGAGCATCAATCTCATCAGCGTCCTGGATATTTTTAACCATCGACCACCACTGATCTGCTTCACCCTCCGAA
Source organism: Viscum album (assembly GCA_963277665.1). NCBI lineage: Eukaryota > Viridiplantae > Streptophyta > Magnoliopsida > Santalales > Viscaceae > Viscum > Viscum album. Next base: position 559,209,797 of record OY728160.1, on the reverse strand, counting down.
CGGTAAATTGAAAGACTAACCTCTTGATTGTCTAAACACCCCATGACATCAAAAATCTTATCCGATGATTTAATCCACCCTTCAGCTAGCACAGGGTCAGATGATCCTCTGAATGATGGGGGATGTTGCCTCATGAAATGTTCCACCACTGACATGTTCCTCTGTGGTTGATCTGACTGATCTTGTGCATGGATACCACCACCATTTATCGCTTGATTCAACTGTTCCATTACTACAAAAAACATTTCAGTTCCAATTCTAACCATCTCAAGATGCTAATTCGGAAGGTCATTTCATTTTGTATGCCTTCCTATCACTGCTTCCATGTTTCCTCTGCGGAAAACCATTCTGAACAAACATGTCTTAGATTCAGCAACATGGTAATCTTCAAATGCTATATCATTTCAATTTTACAATAAAAAAATATTTTTGTATAATCATTTAATAGAATTATAACTCCTAAAGTTATCTAAACCGACCTTTGATACCAACTATAAGGCCCCAGCCTTAAACATTAATTAATCTTGAGATATTTCAAGAATACAAATTGAGGATCTTTTCAGGTTTAGAGTTTTAGAGAATTAGATCATAAATCATGCATTACATTCCATGTTTAAAAAAATTGGTTACATAAAATATAGTAATCATTTTTCCCATCAATGGAAACATATTTAAAATAAAACATGGCTTCTTTCTTGACACTTCCTTGACACTATAATCACATCATATACCTTTCCCTTGACCTATGAAAAACATTTCAAAAACATGGGATGAGCATAAAAATCTCAGTAAGGGATTTAAAAGTACGAAATGAAAACATTAGTCCATGTATGAAATCATACTTTACTCATAAAACATAAGAATTTTAACATACCTCATAAAATCATGAATAAATCATATAAATCATAAGACATAAATGGAACTTTAGGCATTCATAACATTCTTACATAGGTAGTAATCCTCATGGTTACGTTTGGAATACCCATCACAGTTTATTCCTTAAATATCTTCGGAGAAACCTTAAATTTTAACCCCTTCGTGTTACCCAATGCATTGGAGATCTATATCAGGCTCACCCTCCCTTAGTGTATCATAGAACCACCCGTCTTCATAACAATTCCCAAGAACCATAACATAATCGTATCACATAAAACATGTATAAAGGAAACATAACATTTCCACATTCTAATCACAAGATATCAATACAATGCATTGATATAATAAAAACCTTATGAAAACCATTTTCAATACCAAAATAAAAGAAAAGTAAAACATGGTATTTATTCTTTATTTTTTTAAAAAAGTTATGGCTTGTAGAGGAAGCCGAAACTCAAATAATGGTCACGATGGTGGAGAAGTCGTTGTCGCCGCATACGTACGATAAAAAACATTCTTTTTGTCGTTTAGTAAAATGTTTTGTATAAAAAAATATTCATTTTGACTGGAAGTAAAAGTAAAAGGGGTTTATACACCGTATAAAATAAAGTTGTGTATAGAACAAAATATGCCTCAATGAAAGGAGATTGAGACGAAGTCCCTTACCTCGGGTCCGACTTGACTTGATCGTTCTTTAACCTCCTGAATAATAAACTTGAGTTAATTTATAATTTATTAAGAACCTTTTTCAAGTTCATTATTCATTTTATATCACTTATTACCATGTCATGAACACTATGTAATTATTTAAGTTAATAATGGTCATTTTGTCGATCATTGGTACTTGAGTCAAAAATAAACTTCTTGTAATTACAAGTTTTTCATGTGGTAAGATATCCATTATATACAGAATTATATTTATGATTTAGATAGCATATATATATCCAGTATATACATGCATTTATAATATTACATAACATTTAGAGGTAAGAAATGAAATGCACCATTCATGGAGACGGTAAGCCGTACGTACGCATGAACGCTACTTCTATTTATATTTCATATTTAATGGAATGAAATCATAATGATATAAAGGTATATTATAATTATAGTATAATAACATGTATAATATCATAAACTCCATCCTTTATACGTCTCATATATGGAATTAACGAATTAAATCACTTTGAGGGGGCGGTAGTCTGCACTTCCTAAAATGAAGATATCGCGTTTACCCATAATGGAAACCATAAAGGTATGCCATAAATGAAAAATACAGAAGCATAAGGAAAACATAAACATAATATATATCATATATAAATATATTTACATCTTAATGGTCACCATGAAAGGTGTTAAAATAAGATTGAACAATCATCGTTTCGTGAGGCAGAAATTCGCCATCCACAGAAACAGTATGTTCTTTAACCATTAGACGAAGGTGTGTGTAAGAGTAGCTCTAATCCTTCTCATAAAAACATCCTAGTATATTTAAGATATTTTTTTTGTTCCATTATAAAGTAATAAAAATATTTTATGGGGTTGGAGAAGAAAAACAAAAGAACATTAGAGAAGACTTTACCTTAAAATCGGGTAACTCCCCTTGGATTGAACCAAAAGGGTTTCTTGAAGAGCTTCCTGCCTAAGGTAAGGCTTCTAGGATGAAGAGAGGGATTTGGAGAGATGAAATTAGCATATTTTTTCCGATCCAATGGCTTGAGAGGTGTGTGTAAAGAGGTAGAGGTGGGGGCCTTTTATAAGAGGAAAGGAGGGGCACTCTTGGAAAGTTATAAAATGTTACTTTATAATAAAATGAGTTTTAGATTTTAAAGGTCCCACATTGATATATTTAGAGGATAAGGTGATAAGGGTTCTAAATATACTCATTCAATAGGTATTTGACACGTGTTAGGCTTATATTTTACATTATCTTTTCATTTTATTTAAATTGATCATTAATGAGGTAATTACTGCATCATCATGATGTCATAAATAATTTAGTTTATTTAATGTCTAAAAATTATAAAAAAAATACTATGATGTAGGAAATATTTTTAGAATTATAATTACTATTTATAGACCAAGATATAATTTATGTAGAAAAAATTAAAAATGTTTTACTCGGGTGATACATTCTTTTGTGATATTCTCCTTTCTTTAAAAATAAAAAGATAAAGTGTCACTTTCACCCAAAAGTGATTCCATGGTGTCCCAAAGTTTGGAATAATGTATCCCATGGTCGGCCATGACACAACAAGTAGAATTAAGATACATTTTGGGGTCATTTTTTATTATTATGATATTATTTTATTATCCTTAACTACTCGATTATTAATTAATCAAGATAATTAAAGATAATTATCGTCGTTACTATTCATAATGTCCAAAAACAAAAGAGTCTTAATTACATAATTTAGACCTTATGATTCCAAATATTGAATCCATTTTACCAAATTCCAAACATAGAAATTTCAATAATTAATTTAAAAATAATTCTCGTTGTCAAAACAAATACCGGGTTTTTTTTTAAACAATATCTATGAAAAGTTTGGCACTTGTTTATGCCCAATTCCAAAGTGAAATTAATTATAAATACCACCATTGGATTAAATGTTAAAAATATATTATAATTACACTTTAATACCAATTAAAAATATAATCTAACCATATAATTAAATTAGATGAAAAATCAGTTTCGATGTAAAATGCAGTATTTTTCACTATTCATTAAAAAATGAACATTGTCAGAAAAATACCAAAAATTAATCCAAAGTAAATTTCAATGTCCCAATCATAAAGAATAAGTTTATTTTGACAAATATATCTTATAAAATTGTCAAAAGATAGATTTAAAAATGGTTCGCCATCAAAAGGCGGTAAAACAATCTTTTAAAAATATTAGAGAATTTTATGCTTGAGATTGGATTTATTCTCATTTTAAGTATTTAAAACACTATCTAATTCATAAATAGACATAGATAAGAAAATATACTATTAATTACTTACTTGGGATGTTACATAAATACTTTTTGAAAAGATCCCTAAAGTCTATACACTTAAATCCCTCATGTTTCTTCACTATAACCATCTAGTCCCACCATCTCTTTTGAGGTCCTTCCTGCTTGAAGGTACAACATTTCACCTTTATTTTATCTGGAATTTCCAAGAAATAAAAAAACAACTCAATATTATTCAACCAATAATTTGATTCTTGAGGATTATTTGATCCTGGGAAAGAAGTTGGTTTATCCCAAAGAAACTCTTGAGCCCAATCTCTAATTTTATCTCTTTGAGGCTTCACTACTATATCCTCAATGAGAACATGTGTGTAAACCTATCCTATAGAATGGACAACACACACCAATAACTCAATAAGATTTTGTTCCACTCGATTATTCTCTTATTGTGTTTCACTAGAATCATCTTCCTTCAACATAATCAAAAGTCTCCTCAGAGGAAGGATACTACACAACATCAACTGGTAACAAAAAAACATCAGTAATATTTATTATATAATAAATTCAAACAAGAGATTCAAGTTTTTTAGTATTTTAACATAATCAGATCAAGTTTAAAAATAGAACTATAATTAGATCAAATTATCCATCAAAGACACTTTTCCTAAAAAACATGGCTAATTAAGGATCATTGTGATGAGAGATGTCTAGGAACTCACTCATAATTACCTCCTAAGTCCTAAAAATCCTACCTCATATATACTAGGATAATCTCAAATTGCATAGAAACATAAAGGAAAGATACACAACCTAACCTATATCTGATACCATTTTATCATGAACTAACCCAAATACCCTGGAACACTAATACCTGATCCAATCCTAACATAGACCAAAGGGGGTTCCCAATCCTCAGGGATTGGAAAATGACACCTGGAATCAAATGAAAATCAAAGGTAACAATTTTTTCATAAAAACAAATCATCAATATAGGACAGTGGAATATAAAACAAAACACATTTGATATTAAAAACACTTCTTAGGGATATAGGAACCACAATCAGACAGATAAACATTCCAAAATAAAACATCACAAAAATACAAAAAAAACATCCATCAAGATAAAGTCTCAAAATCCATATGAAATAAGTGGAACATAACTCCAACATCCACCAACATCACTCTAGATTCTAGAGGATAAAACACACCCACCACCTCTATGTGGAACTTTCTGTTTCCCTATACCTAGAATAAAAACATCTATAAACACCTAAAAGAAAAGGTAGGGTGTGAGATAAGTATCCCATTAGGGTATCACTATGTGTTCCATAATCATATCCATAATAATTAAACCATTTATGGTTTTAATTTAAATAAAACAAGGCATGGAAGGCCATTTTTAAATCAAGACATTATTTCAAATCAAGTGGGTATAAGATTTATCAAAAATAATATTAAATGAAATTTTTATATAAAACATTTATGTAAAACAACTACCATGAATAAAATAGTTTTATAAACAATGGTATGTATAATCAATTCAAATAAAAACAAATCACCATGGTAATATTACATGTGTTAGGTTAGTTATAAGATTTAAGATCCTTACACTACTCATTCATCTATTATGTCTCAAGAATTTCGGTACACATCACTAAGGTTTAGGCTGATGAGACTAATAAATCTAAATATCATCAAGTACAATCGTGATGAATTAGTTTTAGTTATAAATTTTATCATCAATTTATTTATAGGGATTCAAATTAATAGGGTTCTTATTAATATCACCAACTAAATACTTAGGGTAACATTTTCTTCAATTAATCAAAAAACATTAGAAAATCAATCATTTTAATTAAATTCATCATCTACAGTTCAAATGCCTAATTTTATATTTCTATATTTCATTTAAATTTCAAAACCAAATCATAGATTTTAATTAATTTCATGCCTTTCAAATAATCTTTCATTTAAATATAATTTTATCAAGAATCAATATCAAACCATTTCATCAAGTAATTTCTCATTTCACACCATATTTTTTTTTCAAAATCTACCCAACAATTTCAATACCATTTAAATTTGGGTTTTTTATAATTTTCATTCCCTTTTTAAATCGAACATAAAATAATCTCAAATACAGACTTTATAAATCAAATTAAAACACATTTCAATTAAATAAAGTAATTTAAGATTTCAATTGTAGGGTAAATCCGTATAGAACCACATACCTTTAATCTCATAATCAAATAAATCAGTACCCACAATATGAAATTATAATAGAGAGATGAAGGCGAAGAGGATCAAATATGAATCCCTAGAATCAAAAACCATAAAAATAAGTCCACTAAAATAGATATCTAATCCATCAATAACATGAGGATTCACTACTCTCAAAAAATAGAGAGAGAAAAAGGTGAGAGAAACCCAAATCAAGAGAGAAACCACATACCAAACAGGGATCAAGATCTTTCACTGGGACTTCTATTCACAAGAGAGGCGTTCATATGAGCAAACAGATCCTCTATAAAGATTCCAAAAACCTTGGAATTTGATTAGGGTTGAACGGGGGATATTCAAGGTTAAACTAAGGGGTTTGGGCTTTTATTTAAAATTTTCAGGGGATTAAAAACCCATGAACATGGTTTCCTTTTTGGTACACAAGGTTAGTAGTAACCTTTCACCCTAACTATTCATCCTTACTAGGATTATATAAAGTATTTGTGGTTTTTTCTCATGGTCAAACTTATTGTGCGTCAACTGTGAAAATCCATTTGTACAAGGGTGCACAGTTAGGAGGGGGTGGCCACACAGTTTTCCCTAATTTTTAACCAAACATGAATAGAAAAACAATCATCCAATATTTTTTAAAAATTAACTTGAAACAACCTGATATTTACCCAAATATAATGAGATTAAAATAATGGTGTAAAAGTGCATTAAATCACGTAATGGGGAGTTATAATAACTCTTAACTGAAAATTTTCAAATTTATTTCTTATTATAACTCCTCAAAATCAATGGTATCCATTATAAAATAATGAATTTAGTATATTAAATGTACTGAATTGTTATTATTATTATTATTATTATTTAAAAACTATTACCCACCTTCTTCCCATCTGTTGGAAAGTGATAATGTCGCCCATTTGTATGTGTGGACTGTCACATCCATGAAGCGATGGGATTTATTTTTCGCTTTTGTTTTACATGGATGGTAATAAAAATATATTTAATGAATATATATCATATATATGAATTAATATTTATTTTTTAAAGGTGAATTATTATCTTCTTTTCTTTCATTCCATCTTTAAAAAAGTGAAAACATAGTTCATGTGTACATACGGCTTGCCATCTCTATGAACTGTGTAATTAATTTTTTATCTCTACCTTTTATGGATGACTTTATATATATATATATAATGAATATATATGATATTTATATCATGATTAAAATTTTATATATGATTTAATCATGTTCAAAGTATAATTATCTATACTCCTAAACTAAAATATTCAAGAAAAACTAAGAATATATCACCTGGAATAGTGATTTTCATAAATATTTGTTAGTAAATAGGTGATAAGATGTTATAAGTAAATCATATATGGTGATATATTTATGAGTATAGTTATGGAATAAATTTATAATAAATATATATTTATTATAAATGATTTTTTAAGAGTATAAAGAAATGCGAGACTTGAGGTAAGGGATTTATGTTTCAATCCCATTTTAATCAAGATTTTTTACGCTTAAATTTCCATCGATGAAATTTTATGATCCATATCTTATAAATAAATTCCATTTTATTATACTATGGTTATTTATAGTGAATAAGTTTTTTACTTTAATTACTCAAGAGTTCAAATGAATGTTTTTATAGAAAACTGACTACGTTTTACTAATCGGTCAAGATTATTTTTCTTACATATCCATGTTTTCTTTAAAATGTCTTTAAGAATGTTTTTTATTATTATATAATTATTTTTAAAATTAATGTTTACCCATGTTTTAAAATTTATTAAAAAATAAAAGGAGTTTTCTTATGTTTTTTAACGAAGTACTTTTTAATGAAAGTGAAAATAGAATATTTGTTTTAATGTACACGGCATGAATGGAATTTCCCATTTTCATGACCGATAAATATTTTCAAGATTATAATATAAGTTTCCAGGATTATTTTTAAAAAACCATAATATTTTTTAAATTTTCATATCTTAATGAATTTACATCAAAATTAAAAGGTTATTTTCCTCAATAAATATTCCAGTGATCTTTTAAATGAATTTTCATATATAATAACATCATATAATGTTAATTATGATTTACTAGCGATATGATGAAATGATACCATTATTATTATTTCTATATATATTTAATAATTATGATGATTTTATTTTTATGAAACCCATTTATTTACCACATTTTATGTTATTATGAAATAATAATTTCTTTATGAAACATATTTTATTTTCATCAGTTAGGTTATAATGATATAATGAATGTTTTATGATATTTTGACACATATATATATGATTTTAATTATCTGATTGGTGTTCCATGAATTATATATTCCTTAAATTCATTAGGTAAAGATTTATATCTCATGAGATAATTATAGAAAATAAGTTAATGTACTTGATCAACTATGGGAAATAGGTAGGAATGAACGATCCACTATGGGAAATATTTAGTGATTCTTGATCTATTATGATATGGGAAATAGGTGCTGATGCATTATACACTGTGATTTGATGGTATTAGTAGTTAACCTTGATATGTAAAATGGTTCATATACCTATGATGGTGCCACACTTTTATGACATGATTATGGTATAGACTTATAGTTCATGATTGATTTATGATGTTTTCACACTCTTATGATTCATGTATTTTGAAATGATAAATTCTTATACCAGGAATCATGTTTATGATATTTGAAAATTTTGGTATGAACATTTTAATTTAGGTCATAATCTTATATTTTTATACTTATCTTATTATTTCCTATAATAATCTATTAATATCTCCCTTGTTTACCCTTATTGATAATATGAACTCACCCATTCTTATGTTTTCTTTCCCAAGGTTATCAATAAATAGTTTAAGTAGGGTATTTCAAGAAGTATACAAATTGGGAAGAAATTTATAATATATGATAAATAATACACCTGAATAAGATGTTTGTGTACCTAGTTTTCAAATACACTAAACCTTTATGGTTATATTGTGGATCATAATGTTATGTATTGAATATTCATCTAAAAAGATGTAACATTTATATATGAAAAGTATGGGTCATAATAGTCGGTATTAGAGTAGGGTTTAGTTAATCTTTGGATATTAGGGTTATAAAAATTTTGTGAAACCCTAGATATAAGTATAAAAATAGGATACAATTCTAATGTTTTGGTAATGTCCATGGATAATGTTGATTAAACCTAAGGTTTCATATATATAAAATAATATATAAAGATTTATACATCCTAAGAATGATATTTCATGAAAAAAAATTATTAACGATGATTTATAATCACTCTAACCATTTTTGTTTTAACAAGGGATTTAAGATAAAATAATGAAGCTGAGTTAGTGAAAAGTTCACTCAAATATTGAATTATATTATTGGATGTTAGTTATATTAATTCCCTTATATCATGAAATGTATCTAAGAATGTTAACTCTTATCATAATCAATTATATATTGAGATACTGTTGAAAACTCCTAATGGTATGATGGTCATATCCCAATACTATAGTTCTCATCTGATATAAGTTTTTGGGAGTGTGCATCTTGAAAATATTTTTATTCTTCCCCTAGTTTAGTTTTATGTGATTATAGGCAAGGATTGTATTTATTTATATGGAGATCATATCAATTATTTTGGAAGGTAAGTCTAATTTATTATTCTAAATAAACCTATGATCATTTATTGGTGTGAGGATAAATATGAACATCTAATGGAAATTACTTTTATCCTGTGGGTTTAAATTCCTATCCATGAAGAATTATATCTCAGATGGTTGGGGAGAAACTCAAAATTGGAGATATTACTATTGTACATGAGTTTTTTGATGTATTTCCAAAAAAAAATTCTAGTATTTCTATGAATCATGAAGTTGAATTTTCAATATAACTCATTATTGGTTTTACATATATTTCAATGAATTTTTATAGAATGGTCCTAATTGAATCACAAGAATTAAAGAATAAACTCTAAGAGAAACTTGATAAGGTATTCATATTCTATAGTGCATCACCATGTGTTGCACCTATTATTTTTGTTAAAAAGAAATATGGGTCATTTAATCTTTGTATTGTTTACTGAGAACTTAACAAGATCGCTATCAATAATTAGTATCCTTTACCCCATATCGATGATTTTTTTGATCAATTATAAGTATCTCAGTACATTTCCAAGATTTAACTTCATTTTGGATATCATTAATTGATGGATAAGAATGAGGATATACTCAATTCATCCTTTTGTATGATGTTTAGTCATTATGAATTTATAGTGATTCCATTTAGACTTAGAAATTATTATATTATCTTCATGGATTTAATGAATATTATATTGAGATATTACCATGATCAATTTTTGGTAATTTTTATAGATAATATTTTTATATATTAAAATAGAAAGTAAGTGAATTAAGACCATTTGAGAATTATGATAAAGACCATAAAGAATGATAATTTTATGAAAAATTTACCAAGTATTAATTTTGTATTTAGAAAGTTTCATTAGGAGGATATATAATCTCATGTGAGGGTATTTAGATAGATCCTTCAAAGATAGAAGTTATTGATAATTGTCCCAAACCAAGCATGGTTACTGAGTTCTATAGTTTTCTTGGGTAAATTAGATATTATTGAAGCATTGTGAGAGATTTATGATGAATATCTAATCCACTCACCAAGTTGACTTAGAAGGGGGTTAAGTTCCTATGGATAGATGAATGTGAAGATAATTTCAAGTAACTTGAGAGAAGATTGGTCAATGTTCCTATACTCACACTATATTATAGTGGAAAAAGGTTTTTTTATCTATAGTGATTCATCAAATAAGGGATCGAGATTTTTCCTCATGCACAATTATATGGTAATATCATATTCCTCATACCAATTTAAAATACATGATCAAAATTAATCAACTCACAATTTATAGTTAGAATAGGTAATTTATCATTGAATATTTGGAGGTATTATCTTTATGATGAAATTTGTGACATATATATGAATCATAAAATCCTAAAGTATATATTCACATAGAAATATTATGAATGATCAATACATTACCAACTTGGGAATGTGAAAAATGTGTAATATAAATTAAGTAGTAAAGACCATGATAGTTTGGCCTTAATTTAGGTTGAGAAATGTATGATACTTATGGATATGAAAAATATGGAACTTGAAATCCTGATGAAATGGTACATGTACTATCTTTCTCATATGAATGTTCAACTATATATCCATGTGAGGTTTAAATAGGCACAAAATAAAGATGTGGAACTACAGAAGAAGGTTAGAAATTTTTCTGAGTTCAATCATGATTTCTAAGGAATAATAATATTCAGGAACTAAGTATGTGTCCCATAAATACTAGAATTGAATAAGAAAATGTAAGATAAGGATCACATTTGGTAATTTTCAATTAATCTTGGAAGTAAAATGTTGTAGAGAGATATAAAGAATATTTCTAGTGGGATAATATGAAAAGGGATATTTTAGAGTATGTATCTTGATGACCAGTATATTATCAAGTTAAGGCTAAGAGATAGAAATCTAAGGGTATGTAATATCCATTTCCAAAACCTAAATGGAAATGGGAAAACTTTCCAATGGATTTCATCAGTGGACTCTAAAAAATATATAAAGGGAACATTGCTAATTGGTTGTAGTCGATTGCCTTACAAATTTAACACACTTCATTGTAATCAAAGAAGATTATTATCTTGATAATCCAATTAGGTTATACATTAATAAAGTAGTGATATTGCAAGGATTACAACATTATATTGTATCTGGTCAGGATATGAGGTTTACCTTGAAATTCTAAGGAAGTCTTTGGAAAGATCTAGATTCAAATTTGTGTTTTAGTACTAATTATCATACTCATATAGATGTTTATTCTGAGAGAACCATTAAAAACTATAAGATATTTTGAGACCTTTTTTATATATTTCATATTTGGTTGGGATCAATACCTTCCTCCAGTTGATTTTTCTTACAATAATAGATTTCACTCAAACATTAATATGGCTCCTTATGAATCCCTCTATTGAAGGAATTATAGAACTCCAATGTGTTGGGGTGAATTTAGAGAAATAAATCTATTGGGACCTGAGATAGTTGAAGATATGGAATAAAAATTTAAATCCATTCAGAATCGTATAATGGAATCTCAAATTTTATATAAAATTTGTGTGGATAATCATTGGTGAGATATGGATTTCAAAGTTGGTGAAAAGGTATTCCTACAAATATCACGTTGAAATAATGTTATGAGATTTTTAAAGAAGGTAAAGTTGAACCCTATATATATTGGTATTTTTAAATTCTTGATTATATTAGGATGGTATCTTTTTATTTGGAAGTTCCACTAAATCTCTCTCAAGTTCACAATGTGTTTCATGTATCTCTTTTGAGGAAGTACATACTTGAAAATTCACATGTAGTGAACTCATAGTGCATATTGGTGGACAAAGATATCTCTTATGAGGAACAAAAAATGGAGATTCTAGATCATAGATATAAATTTCTATAAAATGATACCACTCACCTGATCAAGGTTTTATGGGGAAACCATAAATTAGAAGAAGCTACTTGGGGACCCGAGGATGTGATGAAATAGAGATATCATCAATTATTTGTATCAGAGTGATAGAATTTAGACGTATAAATTCATTTTAAGTGGGTTTGAATGTAACACCTGAAGATTTTATTATTTATTTCTCTATATATAAATTTTATTTCTTTGACAGCTTTCTTTACTTGCATCAACAATATTAAACAAACTGTGTTATGATATTGAAATATTATTATTTAATGTGATAGTTATCATATAGACATTTAATTTGTGGGTATAAATATTATTAACCATATTACTTGATATATATAGTTATTAATAAATAAAAATGTATTAATAAGAACTCATTTTTTAGTAAATTCATTTTCTTCTTCAAAAAATACTTTATCTTCAAAAATGGTTTTGTTTCCTTTTGTGATGGAATATTATAATGAATTTCATGAAATTTATTAACTTTTATTTGATAAAAATGATATAATTTTTTAAATAATTATATCAAAAATATCTTAGGTTGAACATTTTATATTTTTCTAAAAAGATATATTTTCAAGTGAATAGTGAAAAATTATGATTTTTATTGAAAAATGTATTTTTGTTTCAAGAATTTACAAAGTTTTATTTTTTTTAAATTGTTTAAAAGTAAAACTATTTCTCTTATATTATTAATAATCTAATTAAGTTCATTAGAATAAATTTTATGTATGAATTTGGCATAAAACCTTTTTTATACTTAAAAAGGCATCTTTTGAAAAAAAAAACTATTTTCCGTTGCATTTTTTATTTTTATCTTATATTAATTCATATAAATTTATGAAAATTAATTATAAAATTTTATTCTATATTTGGAATCAATAATTACAAATTTTTTAAATATTTATCTTTTATTTCTTGTCAATATGAATAGAAACCATAGTAAATCTTTGTTACCATGAAAAAGGTAAAATATGTTAATTAAGGTTAAATAATGTGATAAGGCATAAAATTCATTAAAATACTTGCCTTTATACTATTTTATTAGTTTAGTTCATCAATTTACATCAAATTATTGAATTTATGGCCACTTGGTTCCATTTTTCTTTGATTATGACTTTTATATTAATTTAAGAAATTAATAAATAAAAAATGTCACTCTCTTAACTTTAATATATCTAAAAAATTTACCTAAAAATACATCAAGGATAATTTTATATATAAATTTTTTAAAAAAATATTAATTTTTCTATCATGGTAATTTATTTTTAATTTTTAGTGATTGAATAATTACCTTAAATTTTTACACAACGCCGACATAGTACTTATTCAATTAATAAGAAAATGATTTAAAAAATATAAAAAGTAATACAATTTCGATAAATAATTATGTTAAAAGAATTTTTAAGATAAACATAAAATATCATGTATGTTTTAAATTTTTATATTCAGAATCCAATACTATATTGATGACTTTAAAGTCAAAGTAAATGAATAGTTCTATAATGGCATTAAGGATATTTTATAATAACCAATACTTTATTAAATGATTTAAAATTTATAAAAAAATTAGAATTGACAAATTGAATGATATATGGTCAGAAATATCAACCATTTTCCATTTATTAGTCTATTTTTCTTTTTATTTTAACATTCTACTCCCTTAAAAAGTTGAAAACATTGATATTGTAGTCATTGTCCAAAGGATTAACAGGGGTTAAAACTAAGTGATAAGTGTTAAAACATTGTTTAAACTTGTCTAAATATTATTTTCTGATATTATTTAGACTTATAATCATCATATATTCAAAATATATCAATTTGGAGTCACTTTATTATAAAAATTAATTTATATTAATTTAATACTTTAAGTAATTCCAAGAGTACCCCTCCCCACACTTATAAAAGGGAACTTATTCTTCTATCTTCTTCACACCTTTTAATTATTATATACCATCTAATACCTACCATAATACCTTCTTATATTCCTTCACCACATCCTATATCTTATTATCTTAGAAAAATACCACCCTTTCAAGGCTTAAGATGTAAGCCAAAGATGTTTTCTCAATGAAGATAAATAACTTTTAATCGAGTGTTTTCAATTTTATTTCTTATTATAACTCCTCTAAATATATGTTATACATTGTAAAATATTTATTTCAGTATCCTTAATATTATTTATTATAATTATTATTATTCAATAATAATTATCTACCTTCTTCTAATCTATCAGAAAATAATAGTGTCGCTCTTGCATACTTGTAGACTACTACCTCCACGAAGAGATGTGATTCATTTTTAGCTTTCATTTTAAATGGATGGTAATAAAGATATATTTAATGAATATATATGATATATATAATATAATAATTTTTCCTTAATTGTGAATTATTATTTACCGTTATTTCATCCCATCCATCAAAATTTGAAAATGGGGTTCATGTGTATGTATGGTCTACCGTCTGCATGAATGATGTAATTAATTTTTCTATCCCCAAATTTTATGGATGACTCTAAATATATATATATAATTAATATATATTATATTTATATAATTATGATCATTTTGGATTTGATGTAACCATGATCAAAGTATAAATATCGAGACTTCTGAACCAAAACATGCATGAAAAATGAAGTAGTTATCACCCGGGATAGTGATCTTAATAAAAAATTCTTAATAAATGAGAGATAAGTTAATATATGGTATTATATATATGATTATTGTTCTATAATACATTTATAATAAATATGTATTTATTATATAGTATGTTTCAATGCATGTGAACAAATACGAGACTTGAGGTATGGGATTTATATTTCAATACCATTTTAATCAAGATTGTTTATGCTTGAATTTCCATTGAGAAAATTTTATGATCCTTTTTTAATAGATCCCATTAATTTTATTAAAATTGGGTTATTTCTGGGGGGAAAATTTTCCTTTCATTTTCTTAACATTAAGTACTCAATGGGCTGAAATAATGTTTTTAAGGAAAACTGACAATGTTTTACTAATTGATTTATAATATTTTTATTCCATGTCCATGTTTTCTTTAAAATATTTTTAGGAATGTTTTTTATTATTCTTCAATGATTTTTCAAAGTTATTTTTACTCATGTTTTAATTTTTATAAAAAATAAAATGAATTTTATTGTCATTTTATGAACTAAGTACTTTTTATCAAAATTGATAATGGATTAATTTTTTTATCATACATGGAATGAATATAATTTCAAACCATAATGACCAGAAAATATTTTTAATATCCCCCTATAAGTTTCCATATCTATTTTAAAATAAAAAATTTTCCATAATCAAAAGTTTATTTTCCTTAAGAAATATTTTAGTGGTATTTTAAACTAATTTTTATCTATGATAACAGCCTTTGATGTTAATTATGGTTTACTAAGGATATGATCCAATTATACCATCATTATTTTTCTATGGATTTTTTATGATTATGATTATGTGATTTTTATTAAACCCAATTATTTACCACAGGTTATGCTATGATGAAATTTTTATAAATCACATTTTCTTTCCACGAGTTATGTTATGATGATATGAATAATTCTTAATGATCTTTTGGAACACATATTTATGGTTTTCATTATGTAATGGGTGGTAATAGAATTATATAAACCTTTAATTAATTGGTTAAATATTTATATCTCATGAGATAATTATAAGAAACAAGTTGATGTACTTGATCCACTATGGGAAATAGTTAGGGATGCCTAATCCACTATGTGAAAAAGGTGGTGATTCCTGATCCGCTATGATATAGGAAACATGTGTTTATTCCTGATCCACTATTATTTTATGGTATTGGTAGATAACCTTGACATATGAAATAGTTTATGTATTTATGATGGTAACACACTTTTATGATATTATTATGATCCAAACATATGGTTCATGATTTATTTATGATGTTTTATCACTCTTATGATTCATGTCTTTTTAAATAATAAAGTTTTACTCCATAACTCATGTTTATGATATTTAATAGATTTGGAATGAAATTTTTAATTTATGACCATGATCTCATACCCTTATGATTATCTTTTTTCATAATATCATTGATTAGTATCTCACAGGTTTAACCTTTCTAAGTATTTGATCTCACCCTTTCTTATGTTTCCTTTACTCATGTTATGAAGAATTATTTTAAGTAGGTTATGTAAATAAGGGTATAAAGTGAGAATAACTATATGAGAGATGATTAATAATGTACCAAAATAAGATGTTTGTGTATCTAGTCTCCAAAGTCACGAAACTATTATTTTTATAGAATGGATCGTAATTTTATATATTTAATATTCATCAAAAAAGATGAAAAATTTATATATGAAAATTATGGGTCACTGTAATTTGTGTGTAAGATCCACCAGTATGTAGATTGGTAGCTTCACCTTAATCTCAACCAGTTTTCCTAGGAAATTGAAATTTTGGTTCATTATATTGATCCACACTTTGAATTTTTAAGGATCTGAATCCCCTTGAAATATTTGTGGATTTTATTTAAAAAAATAAATGAAACGATCCACTTGAAAAGTTTTTTTATTTTTATTTCCCTTCTCAGCAGCTTGAAAATCTTGAACAATGATCTGAACAAGTAGTTGGTTCACATGTGTCTTAGGTGAAATCACATTCTCTATGGCCTCCTATTATGGTTTTTTATAATAACTAACCAGTTCCATTTTTTAGAACCAAAAAAACACCACTTAGTCATCTCTCACTATAAAATAAAGGCTTAGAATATTTTAAGTCATCAAAATAAACAAGTATCATAACTAATTTCTAATAATCATCAAAATCAATAACCATTATAACCATTTTCCAAAAATCATAAAAAATATTATAAAAAATGTTTTCCTAGTGGTAAGTCTCAATAATAATGAATGATATTCTACACTCAATTTCTAAAACCATGAGGATTATATGACAACATAACTGGAAGTGTCTTAGAACACTTTTTACACCAAAACCACTCTGGTAACTTGATGTTCAATATAGAGGTTAGGTACGTATTTTTATGCTCTAAATTATAATTTTTGAAATTTTTATTTCCTTGATACCATACCAAGATTATGTACCAATCAATATTGATACCATTTGTAATATCCCACACATCAGTCATTGGATTGGTAAGATATGGAGGTTCTACTGACCATAGATGACTTCCCCAAGACACAAAAAGCTAGGAAAAGTGTCAAGGGAATAAAAGAAAATTAAGGGATTATTTTACATAAAACTATAAGAACCTTATAAAGAGAAAAAAAAGATAAATATATATATATAAATTATTTAATGTAAAATAATACAACCCAAAACACAATACAATATTAGATTAGTAGATAGAATAAAAAGTTACAACATCGACTGAACAAAGCAATTTGGAACTCAAAGACACCAAAGTGGCATCAACCCAAGAATCATCCCAAAATAATATCAAACTTTAAGTCCCATACCCATTTCATAATTATGTATCACTAGAAAAGTATGAAACCTTTTTCTTACCTATATCTTAGTAAACAACATCTTCAAATGCATCAAAGTGTCTAAGCATGGGGTGAGTATAAAACACATTAGGTAATCCCTAAGACATCTCAACTCACACCACAGGGATAATAATATGTTATATCATAGTTTACAAATAAAATTTAAAACAAATAGAGGCATATAAAAACAATTTTCCATTATAAAACAGTTGAAAAAAATTATTAAACTAAATAAATTTTTTCATTCTTTTTTTCACTTGGAATACCCATTCCCATTATATAATAACACACACATTCATGTATAATGACAATAAAAATTATCATTAGTGATGATTCATCCTTCACCAAGTCATCAGAAGGTGATGATCTCATATTCCCCTGGGCATGAGAACCAATTCTATATCAACAAGGCCTAATATGCAATATGAACACACTCTAACCATGTACACTAAGTTCTCATATCAAACCATTCCATATAAAATATTTCTTCCTTTTAAAACATTTCATAAAATATCTTTCTTGTATTCAACCAGAACAAAAATTTCAAAAGAAATATTTGAAATTTTAATCTGAGGTGTTTTATGAAATCCATTTCCATTACCATTTTCCCAAACCATATTTTTAAAACCATAATTTGATATTCTAAATAGAATAGGTTTCCAAAACCATTCAAAATCCCATGTTACCAAATCATAAACAAAAATTGGAAAACATAAAGAAATAATACAACATTTCATTTTCAAATTGAAGAAAAACTTTTAATAATATTGATCCTTAAAGTTTTGGAATTAGTAGATAAGAGATAGAATCCACCTACCTCTCAACAGGTGACGAAACCAATGAACATAACCAAGAACCTCTAGATTTAGGCTCACAACACCTTTTCTTCAATAGATCTAATAAATATCTCATCAAAACACAAAATGTATTATATATCCATCCATAACATATTATATATAGAATTCTAGGTGATTGAAGATGAGAATATCTAAATAAGAATAGAGAAAACATAGACTTATTGATGATTCTGGAGATCCAACACACTTTTTTTTTCAAAATAATATTTCATATCAAAGGAAATCGTAAAGGGTGTCTAGAAGAAAAGATAAGTTAGATAACCTAGGATATTAGGAGAAAATGATATTTTGGAGGATGAAATCTGAATTAAAATCTAATTTTTAGAGTATTTAATGAACATATCATATTTAGGTTGCACAGGTTAACAAACTATGAACCAACTACTTGCATAAACTATATTTAAACTAGAGAGCCATGTGATTTTGGAAAATTTGTTCCAACCATTCACATACTATACGACATCCACTAAGAAGCCCCACACTTATACCACATGGCTTACAAAATCATATGCAAACTGTGCACAAGAAACTACCAAAACTCCCCATTATATATGGTTTCTTTTGGAAACCAACACGATTTATCCAAACCATTCTCCAAATATGTGTTTCACCAGTGACTCCTAGAACTTCATGCACAATTTATGGGATAAATTTTATGGATTTCCCTTACTATTCTCAAATCATGAACCCTTAAAACCCTTCAAAACGCTCAAAACCCATCCAAAAATCCCAAAACTCAAAATATATATTATATAACTTAAAAATACATAATAAAAGGGTTATGTTCCAGAAACTAGGGGTGTTAAAATGATAGGGAAATTAGCTAGTATTTCATGAATCATAATCTTAGAATTGAATCATTAAAGTTAATGATCCCATTGGTGATAGAGGAAGTGGATAAACTCAGATTAAGTAAGTTTTCTAAAATGGAATCAAGGAAGAAGGTTAGTTTTTTGGATCAAGATCTAAGTGGGAGATTTTTTTAATGGTGGATCTGGGTCTATTAGATAAAAATAAGTCAAATATTAGAGGCATGTACTAAACATTAGTTTAGAAACTCTAATAGTTATACCTATATGGTGAGGTTGTTAGGGGTTCTAGGGGTAGTTCCCCACTATAAAAGGTGTTGCCAAGACTAAATTTAGAGTCATTTTAGCAAATTGGATTGACAACACTGATAGAGAGTACTATATCAGTGTACAATTTACCAGCCTGGTTACTATAGAAATGTAGAATTTACTGATACGTGTACTATAAAAATGTTTGTTACCCACATGTATATTGTAGAATCATGGACCACTATACAAATATAGGTACAATAGAAATGCAAGAAACTATATCACCAGATTTCTTTATGAGATCATATTTGATATTGTGTGTTCCCAATAGAATACTCTCAAAAAAATTAAATTATTTTACCTCTCCATGGATGTATGGATTCTTCCCAAACCATATAAATCCATGTGTTTCTGTTATTTTTATTCCTCTTCTTAACTTTTTAATCATTTTACATTTAATATGTAATCATTTATGGTTTTATCTCCCATTATTTCCATAACAATTAGTATCATAGATTGGCTTTGGAATACCAAGGATGTAATTATCATATTGAATGATTTCTCTACAAGAATAAAAGGTAAATATTTATTGTTTTTATGGCTCTAACTTTAGTTTAAATAGAATATATATTGATTAATATCTTTATCTAAAGAAAATTCACTTGCCTCTTTTGGGTTTAAAACCAACACAGATGGAAAAGGATGAGTGGGGGTTACATGATTGATTGGTTTTTTGATTTGTTCATCTTTTATTGGAAAATAATTTAGTATTGAACATCATATCAGAGATGATAATGGAAAAGTTGATGAAATAACTCATGAATATATATGATAATCTATATGAATCTAAAAAATAACACTTAAAGAAAATTTTATACATTCTAAATATGAAGTAATATTGATGTTTATCATGTTAATGAATTCAATACCATCACATGTTATTTAATATTGTTGGGAATTATTCTAAATGATGAGGTATGTGCATTGGTTTTGTTGTATTCATTACATGATAGTTTTTATGTTAATATAAGAATCGGGTCTAGTTCTTTGGGGAATAAAAATTTTATGTTGAATTATATGGTTTTTTTAATCCTTGATAAAGATATTTAGAAAAAATATTCAAACCAATTATTTGGTTATACACTTCACATTGAAGTAAATGGAATATATAGTGGATAATCAAAAAGGATGATAAAAATAAATATGAAAGATATGATATAAGGAGAAGTTTCATGGTCAAACCTACTAGAGTAGTGGGAATAAAAGATGCATCAAGAAGGAGTAAAAGGATAATTGGAAGGCACCTAACCAAACTTAGAAAACATATTAATTAAAATAACTCATGATATTTTATTATTAAGTGTAGATAGTCCTAAATAGTCTTGGATTTTTGACTTATTATCATCATTGCATTCAATATTAGAGAAAAATTTCTAAAATAATTATTCTTTATAGAATTTTGTAAAGGTATATATTTCTAATTATTAAGCCTTAAATATTTTTTGGAAATTAACTTATAAAAACAATTGGTGGTATTTTACTTGTTTTGGGGAATGTGATACATATTATTGGGTTGATAAATAACATTATTTCTATTAATAAAAACAACAATACGGGATTGAGCACCATTTTATCTGGTGGTTATTGAAAACTTAACAAGGGATATATTGTCATAGATCATGGTTTGAAGAATGAGACACTATAAAATATGATTGAAAATTGCATGTAAATGGTATCAACACTGAATTATATAATGGATTCATAATTTTTGAATTATTGGTTAGGAAACATGAGTGATAAGGGGATGAAGGTATTTGAAACAAAATAAAAGTTACCAAATCAAAATTTGATGAATGTTCTACTATGTGATTATTTTATCTTTAGAAAGAAAAATAAGGTGAATTTTATGAAAATAGGAATGAAATATAAGAAAATAAAGATAGACTGGGTAAACATTGTAAGAACCTGGTTTTTCCTTTGAGGTATAGCTCTTTCCTTTTTAGTTTTCACTTAAGAAAATGGAAAAAAAAGAGGTCAAGGGATAGTTTTGGGCCTGTTACACAACATGGCAGGGGTCTATACAATATCTACCTTTATGTAAACACCATGTATGGAGGGTTTCATGCCATGTAAACCCAGTACACTCCATGTGATTACCTGGCCAGGACTTTTACATAAAGGATACCTACATGGCGTGTAGTTTCTAGTACACATTGTGTAGTTTTTTTTATTAAATCAAACAGTGGTGTCATTTTGTGTTAAATGGATAGAAAAAGCTCCTTTTTTATGTATGGCACACCCAAAAAAATTGAACGAGGATTTGGATCTCAATTTTTCATATGATCTATAATTCGAACACCGTCAAATCTGTTGGAATCCTCCAGGTGAGTGCTTGATTCCTCTTGAGTCTTTCTTTCTAATTTCTTCTCTCAACCTAGTTATCGAGGCTTGATCATTTTTTCTATTTTGAATATTTACTCTGATTTAGGTCGATTTGAAATCTGACACTAGATGAGTAGAGTCATACGAACCCGAGGTAGGTGGTCTCATGCCTTTTTCTAATTGTCAACTTGATTATATGTGTCGAACTGTCGCGCGCCGATTTTTGGGTGTCACCTAAATTGAATACCGATCGATTTTATTAACTAATTTTGATTAGGTAATTGTTTAACTGATCATAAGGTGTGTTTGAGATTGTTATCTTTGATTGAGGGCTACCCTGTGGGTGAGTATTCTCTTGGATGACCAACATTTAGTTTTTTTTCCTAGGATGCCTACTAACAAGCCTTTGATTCCATTTTATGGGTTGTTTAAAATGAAATTGGTTAATTTAATTGATTTCCCATGTGAGATAATAAATGGTTATTCTTTGTGATAGTTTAATTCACATGTTATGCTTGTGATATGAGTTTCCCATGTGAGTTTATAATTTTTAATCTTGTTAATGGTTAGATTACTTGAAAGGTTTCTGAAATTTTTTATTCCCACATTAGTTATTATTTTGTTAACTATATAATAATGTAAGTTACATGTGTTATTTTTATTCTAAAATTCTTATATACTAGGTTTTAACCCTAACACATACTAAAATGATTATATACCAGGTTTTGACCCTAACACATGTTGAAATGCTTATATACTGGGTAACAATACTGATTAACTGTTGAAATTATTATATAGAAGGTTTTGATATAGTTTCGTGTTATGTTATATCATGGTTATATGGTTTTGGTTAAATACACTAGGAGTGATACTTGAATTCCACTTTATGATGTCAAGATCGAACTCAATTATAAATGAAATAATGAAATGGAATGACTAATGATGTGTTTTTCAAGCCAAAGCACAATCTTAGATTCAGTCTTCACCTATACTTGATAACATTTTCTTCTAAGAAATATGTTGTGATTACTTTTGAGTACCTAATATTTACTGATTTCACTATTATACACTACCTATTATATATTTTCACTAACATATTGGAACAGAACTTGGGTTGTTGCCTACTGGGATTTAGTCTCACACTCTGTTTGGTTCATGATTTTGGGCCCAAATAGATTATATTGTTGTAGGTGTCGATAAGGGTAAGAACCCTTCTATGGGTACTTGATATGTTGTTTAGGAGTAGGAGAAAATGGGACCAAGCTGAGGTTCATGATTCTTCTAAGTTTATTTTATTCTATTTTAAACTTTTGGTACTTGTATTGTGTATTACTACATTGTGTCATGTTTTGGATGTTTTCTTATAACATAACATGATGCATCATCTTTTGTATGGAATTATGCTTGGTCATTTACCTTATCTTTCTTCCAATGTTTATTTCATTTGTATGTTATTTAATATTTCTACTAATGTTTTATTTTTATTATGTTGTGTTACACTCTTTTAATAAGGGAATAGTTTCCCCACTATCACATCCTAGGCCCTCAATGTTAGTCGGCAGCCTCTAGAATTTGGGGAAATGCGTTTGAGGCCATGTGGCCAACTGGGTACGGGGCACCTTAAAGTGGCATCCGGATTCAGGACGTTACAAAGTTTTATAAAAGTATTTATTTTTTAGTTTGCTTCATCATTTGGCGGTGATATAAAGAGATGAAAATATAAGGGATTTCGTACTAAGTTGTTCTTAGGAGTAGTTATCCCACATACAGGGTAAAGAAAAATTTCCCTGAATTGAATTGTGATTTCGGATTGTGAATTGTTGCAGTTGACTCTATTTCATCATTGGGTGACACACTTGTAATTTTATTTTTATTATTAATATCATGGTGGTACTATAGTATTGCAACTTGATGAGATGAGGGTATGTCATCTAATTCATCATATAGTAACTTATTATAATCACATTTCATGCATTCTTTCCATTCCATTTAGAGAGCATTACTTAATTGCATGTTGTTGTGATAGATGTCATGCTATATATGCATGTTTTTTGATAGGTACCATGACATATATGCCTCCTATTGTGATAGGTGTATTGGTACATGTTGTGGTTGAATTGGATGGACGCCAAAATTTAGTCCCTGAGGAGTGTGGGCCCTCTTGGATTGGAATTTGGTGGATCATGATTCGGCCATGGGATATATATTGTGTTGTTATGTGATATATGTGGATGCCAATATTTTATTCATAGAGTGTATGGGCCCTCGCAGATCGTAATTTGTCACACTGTTTCTTTATTTTTCAAAAACAGGGGTTTTGGGGAAGATTTTGAGACTTACTATCCGGAAACCCAGACAACACGGTGTGTGGTCCTACAAAAACATGACATGTGTTCTTCCGTTCTAGAAGAAAGAACTTTTTTCATGTACACATTGTGTACCCTATGTACACACAGTGTTGTATCTGACCGTGTAACCATTCATGTGAGAGAAAACATGATTTGTTGAGTTTTGGTCAGAACATGTTGTGTACCTTAAGTACACCTCATGTAGTTTTACATAGGTTGAACTCATGTCGCTTTTTCTATGTAAAAGTACATGGATAGGGGGGTACTTGAGTACATGTTGTGTGTTAGTCTGACATTTCCTGTACCTAGTATGTTTACACAACCAAGGTAGGCAGATTTACACACCCATGTGAGAGTTTAAATGGACACACCATGTTTAGGTTTTACACGTCGTGGGTAAGCCTGACTCATCGTGTACCTAGGATGCTTACACGACCAAGGCATGGGGAGTTACACACTCATGTGAGAGTTTAATGGGGCATTCCATGTTTAGGTTCTACACATCATGTACCCAACTTTTGTGAACTTTTGAGGCTTTTTTCTCTTTTTTAGTTCTTGTGCTCTTGAACTGTGTACCTTGATGAATAATATTGTACTGAGGTGTATGTGTTGGACCTTACAGAGCAATTCCACCATGATGAAATCCAATAGTACACCAGGAGGGTGGAGATGAGCATACCCTGGAGGTGGTATGCCATAGGCTACTAGTGGATCCTCCAGTTGTGCCAGCTGAGGCACCAGTGGTTGTTCCGGACGTAGGTGATAAGGCACAGTTTCGCGACAACTTCGTATGCTTTATGCAGACTTTCCAGGGAGCACCTCAGCCTACCACTTCTATAGCTAATCTGACTAGAGTGTTTGATCAGTGAAGTCCTCCTACATTTTATAGGGATGGTGGAACATAGGCTGCAGCGTCAAGGATAGAGTCCATGTTATCTATCTTTGATAATTTTGAGACACCACCTGAGTGGAGGGTCAAGCTCGTGACTTATATGTTGCATGATTCCACTAACAGATGGTGGGATGTGGTTACTTAGATAGGGAATCATCGGGATATTACTTGGGAAGACTTCCAGAGAGTCTTCTATGACTATTTCTATCCTGAGACGTTGAGGGCTGAAAAATCCCAGAAGTTTATGCATCAAGAGAAAGGTGCTCTATCAGTTATGGATTACTCAGCTCATTTTACTAATCTCTAGAGCTTCACACCTATTCTGATGGGTGATGATATTTCATAGGCTAGAAAATTCAAGGATGGTCTCAGGTATGACATTTGATCACAAGTGAATATCTTTCATCTGACTACTATATCTATAATAGTGAAGTAGGCACTAATTACCAAGCAGAATCAGAGGGAATCTGGAGGTGTGATCTAGGTCGGTTCATCACCGAGATCTGGGGTTGTCTAGATAGGTATCATAAAGCATCATCTAGAGCTTACTCATGGCAAATCTAGTAGTCATAACATTTCTTCAGGTATCCAGGTGAGGTGCTACCAGTGCGGAAAAGTTGGGAATACAAAACCTTATTTCCTTATGGACCCAGTTGAGTGTCACGCTTGTGGAAAGATGAGCCATATATCGGGCTTCTACAAGACATTTCCACTGGAGGCTAGTGAGAGAGGATCTGCACAGACTCCAAATTTCAGAGCAGGGCCAACAACTTCTCACCAGTCAGGGAATTAGAATACATCAGACCGCTTAGTCCGAGGTGGTGGTTGTGGATGAGGTATATAGAATCTAGGTTTTGAGAGATAGTAGAGTAGATCAGCTTAGGGGATCCAGGCTTTGTCATAGGTTCACGGTACAGGCCAGACTTTTGCAGTGAAGCAAACCCAGCAGGAGTAGGATCCCAGACCTTCTAATATTAGAGGTACTATTATGGTCACCTCTGTTTTAGATTATACACTTTTTGACATATGGGCTTCACATAGTTTCATATTCGTGCCTATTTTGGAGAGCCTCAGGCTTCGTGTTTTCACTTCTGATGATATTATGAAGCTAGACACCCCATTAGGGATTAGAATGGTGAGTGTGTTGTAGTGCAAGGAGTGCCTCCTTAAGTTTGGTGGGTGTCACTTCGTATGGAATATCTATGTCTTAGATATGACAGGATTTGATGTCATCCTTGAAATGGATTGGATGGTATCCTTTCAGACCTTTGTTGATTGCTATTTCCACAGGGTGAGTTTCATGTCACCAGATGGTGGATCTTTTCTACACAAGGGTGAATGGGATGTACAGGCGAGCCGAGCTGGACCTGAGCAACGTGGGTTTGGTGGGATGATAACCCATATTTCCATTTTATATCTGGATGACCTAGGGAAACATCAGATAGATTTCCCTCTAGTTTTCAATCATTTCAAGGGAGTCTTTCTAGATGACTTTTCAGGTTTACCCCCTTTGAGTGAGGTGGAGTTCTCTATTGAGCTATTTCCAGGAGTCGCACCAATATTCATTCCTCCTAATAAGATGGCTACAACAGAGTTACAAGAGATTAAGCAGTAGCTAGAGTACCTGGAGGCGAAGGGGTTTATTAGACCCAGTACTTCTCCATGGGGTTCTCCAGTCCTTTTCATGAAAAGGGTAGATTGTACCCTTAGGCTATGCGTGGACTATAGGAAGCTGAAATAGTTGACAGTTAAAAACCAATATCTCTTGCCAATGATAGATGATTAGTTTGATTAGATTCGAGGATCTTGAGTGTTCTTGAAGATCAAATTGAGGTTAGGATTTCACTAAGTATGTGTTCAACCTGAAAACATACCTCGTACAGCCTTTCATAGCAGATATGGGCTATATGAGTATCTGGTTATGTCATTCAGTCTCACGAATGTCCCAATGGTTTTCATGGAAGTAATGAACCAGGTGTTCCATCCTTACTTGGATTCTTTTGTGGTGGTTTTCATGGATGACATCTCTATGTATTCCCATAATCGACACGACCATTCCAACCATCTTGATATTGTTCTGAATACACTGAGAGAGCATCAATTATATGTTAGGCTCACAAAGTGCCACTTTTGGATGGATTAGATTCCACTACCACAAAATAGGGTAAGGGAATCACTTTTTTATCAACACTAAGCAGAAAGCACAAATAAAGGGGGATCCTTTATCAGTGCCTGATAAAAGTTCTCATACATATATCCTTTATTAGCACTAAGAAAAGCACTGATAAAAGCTACACCTTTATTAGTGCTTTTCTTAGCATTGATAAAGGACTCATTTATCAATGCTATATTTAGCATTGATAAAAGTTTTTAATAATTTATATTTAAAAATAATTATTATTTGGATAGATTAACTAAAAAATGCATGTTTATAATTAATATATTTTTTTTAATAATTCAAATATATATATATATATATATATATAATGTTTTTAAAAAAAGCAGTTCTATGATTATAATTATATATATATAATTATAATATTATAATAAATTTCAAGAAATAATAAATATATTTATTAGATTTATTAGAATTATTAGATTTATTAGATTTATTATAGATTTTTAGATTTATATTTATTACATTTATTAGATTAATTAATTATATTTTTTAGATTTATTAGATTTATTAGATTATTATATTTATTATATTTATTATATTTATTATATTTGTTATATTTAATATATTTATTTTATTTATAATTAATATATATAAATACCTTTTTAAATATATTTTTTTTATTAATTATAAAATATATAAGTGTTTCTAATGAATTTGGTCAATAAATATATTGATCATGTGTGAATATGTTATGTATTATAATGTTCATTTATACATCACAACCTTTCTTTTTATTCATTAATGGATCATTTTTATAATGTATATTTACTAGGTATCTGATTAATTGATGTTACCCATATATAATATTATGTTCTCAAAAATATTTATAAAATTACATTAAATATATTTAAATAATAAATATTCTTATTATATTTATAATTATTTAATTTTAATTATCTATGAATACATTTTGAATATATTTATTTGTAATTATAATTACAACTATATATATATATATAATTATAAAATTACAATATACATATATTATAATTATATATATTTATATATTTATAATTATATAGAAATATATATAAAAATATTTATTTATAGTTATAATTATAACTATAAATAACTATATATATGTAAACAATTAAAAAATTATACTAAATATATTTATTATACTACTTATAAAGTTATAATATAATTAAATATATATATTTATAAATATATAAAAATATTTATAATTATAATTCTTAAATGAATATAGATATATTTAAATAATTAAAAATTATAATAAATATATTAATTATAAATATTTATATACAAATATTTATAAATAAATACAAATAGTTATAAATATAATTCTTAATAAATGTAGATATATTTAAAAAATTAAAAAAATATAATAAATATAATTATATATATTTATAAAATTATAAATATATTTTTTATAATTTTATAATTTTTTAAATATATAGATATATAATTACAACTATAAATAAATATTTATTTAGTATAAATTTTAATTACAAAAAATTATATATTTATTTATTAGTTATAAATATAAATATTTATTTATTTATTTAAATAATTATTAATTTATAAAAAAATATATTTATTATTTTCATATATAATGTTATGTATAATTAAATAAATATATTTATAAATATATAGTAATATTGATAAAAAAATAAAAATATTTATATTTATAGTTATAAATAAATATAGATATATTTAAATAATTATAAAATTATAATAAATATATTAAATATAATATTAATATAATTATAAATATTATAAATATTAATTTTTTATAATTTTATAATTATTTAAATATATATATATATATATTCATTTATAATTATAATTATAAATAAATATATATTCATTTAATTATAAATAAATATATATTCGTATAAATAATTATAATATTAGAATAAATATAGTTTTATATATCTATAATCTTATAAATATATATAATTAATATATTTATTATATATGTCCTAAAATTATAAATATAATAAGTATATTTCATATAATTTTATAATTATTTAAATTATAATTTTATAAATATAAATATATATATATATATATAGTTATAATTATAAATAATATATATATATATATTTATCATATATATAATTTTATAAATATATATATATATATTAATATATATAAATTATTTAACATAATATCTTTATCAGCATTGATAAAAGCTCATCTTTATCAGAGCTAAAAAAGTAATGATAAAGGTATGTTTTATCAGCACTTTTTCTTTTAGTGTTGATAAAACATACCTTTATCAGTACTTTTTAGCTAGTGCTGATAAAAGATTCATCGAGTTTTATAAAAAAAACCATAACAATCTCCTTTATTCTCAAACCCCTCAAGCTCTCGCAGAAGCTGACCCCTACGTCATGACTCCTCCTCCTCCTCATCTCCTGTCGCCTCTCCTCTACCATGAACCGCACCTCCACCGTGTGACTCTCCTCCGCCATGAACCAGACCATTGTGCTCCTCTTCTCTGTTGTGCGCCATACCTCCTTTGTGCACGAACCAGTCGTTGTGCGCCTCTCCACTGCCGCACGCCACACCTCTATCGTGCACCACGCCTCCGTCATGCACCTCTCCTCTACCGGTGAGTTTTCTCCTCTTTTTCATTTTTTTCATCTTGTTCACATGTAATTTTAGTTTGATATTGATGGTATGTTGTGAATTTTATGGGCTAAACACTCTACCGAAAATCATGGCCGTTGGTGGTCCTTGTTTGTGCACTAAATGAATTGCATGTTGGTTGGTGTCCCTCTTCATATTTTTTACTCTGATTTTGTGTGACTCGGTTATGAATTTTAAGTGTGATGCCACTAGATCATAGTTTAATTGCTTTTTAAGGATTAGGATTTTTTCGTTAGGGGTTGAGTAGTATGTCACTTGACATATTTGTGTGTTCTCCATTAATGTTGACAAGTTTTAGCTTTGATTTTTCTTGAGTGAGGTATGTGTTTCTTTGGAACTCCCTTGTAATACATGTTATAAATTTCTTGGATGTTTTTAAATGATTTATTATGAAATTATAATCCTATGTTATGACTTTTTTGGTTTTCAATTGGATTGAAAACGTTTTAAATACTTAGAATAGACTTATATCACATGCCAAGTGTTTTGTAAAAGGCCCAAGTAGATTTTTTAATGGAATTTAAATATTTTTAAAGTTTGGTCATAATTTTTTTCTTCTTTGAAGTGAATATGTGATATTTTAAAGTCATGTTTTACAAAATGAATGGAATTGACCTTCAACCTATTTAAATGGTTTGACACCCTTAACTATCATGGTAGATTAAGATGTTTTCAAAAGGATATTGAAGTTTAATAAAAGATTTCTTATAACATACTTCCATCAAAAATAAAAGAGTTTATTATTTTAAAATTTTATTTATAGAAAATGGTTGAGTTTCTAAATGGTCTTTCTAGTGAATTTTGATAAGTGGTTTTTGGATGTAATTTGAAATATTGTTCTTAAATGGGGTGAAAATGGATTGGCTTCTTGAGAACATTTGTAAAATCCTAGTAGGTAATTTAAAGGAAGTTATTTTATAAATATGGGAGACCCTCAATTGATCTCCATGCATTTATTATTCATGTTTTGGATCGTGATTCCATAGGGAATTATTTATATTCTTATGCTTATTGTGAAGCTTATAAAAGTATGTGAAAGGGGCTATTTATTTTGAGGGTGTAGGAGGTGGGGTGAGGTTAAATTTCAAATTATTGAAATTATATTTATGTGATGATCTATTATTTCATTGGTTTCTCACTTCCACTATTGAAATGTCATGGGTGTCCTAGTATAATGGTAGGGATCTAGATAAGTGAAATCCCTAGCATAAAGTGTGATACCTATTCTAAGGACCTAGTTAGATTGAGTGAGTTTCTGAGATGTTTCAGTGTCCCTAGAATGTACTATAAGGGACCAGGGTTTCTTTTGATCCCCTGGTCATGATAGATCCTAGTGAGTTCTATAAAACTACTCGGTTATGACAAGTTAAATATTATTGACTTATGTTCCTCATCTCTGGTTCAGGATACAAATACATGAGTCTTAGAAAGTTTCACATGATGGTTACATCATTCTTAGGACACTTTAGATGATTTATTTTCTTGGATGGATTGTATTCCCTTAGTTTTTTTATTATATGGCACCATTGTTTGGTTGTTTTTTGGATTATGTTTCCCTAGTACCTATGTATGATCATTGTTTCACTTCGAGTTTGTATTTTCTTAATTTAAAATAGGTTGATTTAAATGGATTAAATTTTTTATTTAAAAAGAAAAAAAATGGTTATTTGTTAAATGAGTTTTAAGAAAATGGATTTTCATTGTGGTTATTTATGAAAAATATTTTTTCATAAAATGTTATAAAATAGGGATAAAATGTGATTTGACATGTCTTATATGGTTTTAAATTCCATCTTTCCATTTTTTTATATTTTTTTTTTCAAATTTTTAGTCATCCTTGTTTTTATATTATAAAAAGGGTGGTTGTTTGAAAATATGTAAGTTTATTGATTTTATAATTGTTTTATAATTCATTTGAAAATATATTTTATACCTTATGTTCAAACTAGAACTTTATGAACTATATTATAAAGGTATTAAAAGATAATTCTTTATGAAATCATATAAATAATTTTTAACTCACACCCTACATATGAACTGGTGTACGGGAGTGTATGACTCTCTTATATCTCCTTTTTCAGTGCCTTGTTTTGTTTTGATCTTGATACTAAGATTGTTCCATGATTGGACGATGGGATGTGGAATGTTACTGGGGGTCACTAGTGTTGATTTTGAAGTTATTTGGGTTTTCATTCAATTTTAACTTTCTTTTTAGGATATTTTAGTAAGAATGAGTTATGATTTTTTATAGGAATCAGGTGATTAGTCTGGAGTGGGTTCTTAATCACTACCCTTCTTAACAATTCTTAAGTTTCCATAGGCTAGTTATACTTTGTACATTAATGGTTTGGATAAGTCATGGTGGAAGATAAGACCCTATGTTAGATGTTGAAGTATTCTAAGATTACATTTGAATTATATGAGATAGGAATGAACTACTAACTTCAAAATTCCATCTATGATAATACCATTGAAATAAACATGGCATTATATGAGACCTGGCCTAAGTTTTATAGCTCAATATTAGTATTTAGATGTTCATGAGTGATCCTTCTAAGATATTAATGGGATATTGATGGAAAAACCAATCCTAACCATAAATGAACTGGGTAATGAGTATATCTTATATTATGATGTATCCGGAGTTAGGATTTGAATAGTTTTATTCCATGATAGTCATGTAGTTAATTATGGGTCTTGAAAGTTGAGAACACATAAGATAAACTTCCCAAATCCTTTAATAGATTTGGAAATAGTTGTTCTTTCCATGAGGAGTTATTGTAATACACTAAAAAATTGTTTAAAAAATGGGTTTAACATACATTTTATTGGTTTTAAATAACATTAAAATGATTTAAGCACTTTTTATGGACTTAGGTTGCATGAAAAGTGTTTCTCAAATCACATGATTGGATTTTATAAAGGGATGTGAATGTTTTGAAAGTGTGTGTAATGTTGGTTTCATTTTAACAAGGGGTTTCTGAAGTTTTAAATAAAACTTTGTAAAATATATAGGTTTTTAAATCATTTTAAACGATTATTATCATTGGGTCATGAAGTTACCTTGAATGCTTTATAAAAAAGGAATTGGGGTTTTGAGAAAGAGTGTTTAAAACTGAATGATTTATTTTAAAAATGGTGTGTTATTTTAAAGAGGAGTTTGTGTTAATGGTTGTTTTTTTAATGGGATTTCAACTGTGATTTTATAAATAGTTTTCAAAGGATAATTAAAGTCTATAACTATTTTTATCCTTGGTTAATTTTCATATCGATGTTTTGTCTATTTATTTTGTTAAAAATTAATATCACTGAATCAAATAGGATGGATGTGAATAAAGACTGGATGGATTCCAATCATTTGATAAGAGAATATGAATATGAAGTGAAATATTTCATCAATTTGTAAGAATATCATGCATATGACCCTTCTCAAATCCTTTCTTCATGTTTACACTACTGTTATTCAAGACAAGTTAATCCAAAGGAGTTATAAGAACACTTGATCTGTCATAGAATAGAACGAAGTTATAAATGTTGGAATAAACATGGGGAAAATAAAATATAGCTTGTGGCTAGGATAAAAGTGATTTTTATGGATCATATGATATGATTACAAGTGGGGAAAATGAAGAATAAAGTCTCAAGGACATGATTACAGATGTGAATGATGACGAAGATCGTATTGAGAAAATGACAAGTACAATTGAAGATGAACTTCATGATTTCCCAAAATTGTTTGAGAAGTTAAAGAGTTATGAAAAGATGCCTTTGTATGGTGGTTGAACTAAATATATAGCATTTTCAGCCATACTGAAGCTGAATTATTTGAAATAAATCAATGGATGGAGTGACACCAGTTTTACAGAATTACTTCCTCTCTTTAATTACATGATCCCAGAAGATAATGAGCTCCTGATCCAAAAATATGACGCCAAACGAATGATACATTCTATGGGTAGGATCTTTTAATGAATACACGCCTGCCTAAATGACTGTATAATATTTCATAAGGACCACAAATCACTTATAGAATGCCCAAAGTGTGGTACTTCTTGATACAAGAAAGATGAATCTAGTCCTACGAAAGTTTTAAGGTACTTTACATCCATTCCAATGTTTAGGTGCTTATATGGAATTGAGGATACCATATGGAAATTGATGTGGCATGAAAATAGAATAAATAAAGATGGGAAACTACGTCACCCAAAAGACTCTCCTCAGTGGAAGATAATCAATCATGAGTATCCTAATATTGGAAACAAGTTGAGAAACCTTTGTCTTGCATTATCTACATATGGAGTGAATCTTTTTGGTTTTCAAAGTAACAATCATAGTACATGTCCGATTATATTGGTAAATTGTATCTTTCCACTATGTTTATCCATGAAACAACAACACATCATTCTATCTATGCTTATATTAGGACTGAAACAACCGGGTAATGATATTGATGTTTATTTATCTCCATTGATTGAGGATTTAAAATTATTATGGAATTCAGGTGTTATGTTGTATGATTCTTATAGAAATGAAGATTTCACATTGAGATCCATGTTGTATAGTATGATAAATGAATTTCATGCTTATGGGGATTTTTCAGGATATAGCATTAAAGGAAGTCATGGGTGTCCCTTTTGAGAACAAGGTATAGAGTAAATTAGGTTGAAACATTCATCAAAAACCATTTTTCTAGGACATTGGAGATTTCTACCTTGATGAAATAAGTACCGATCTTGGCTGACATCATTTTATGGAAGTTCAGAAGAACATACAGCACCATCTCCACTAACTGGTGATCAAATTTTTGAGAAAGTAAAAGAAGTGGACACTAATTTTGGTAAACCATTTTTAAAAAACCTTAAAAAACTAGTTGAAAGAAGAGATCATTTTTTTTTGAATTACCATGTTGGAATTGTCTATATGTTAGACACTTTATTGATGTTATGAATGTTGAAAAAAATATATGTGACATTATCATCAACACATTGCTAAATGCACCCATAAAAATGATGGAATTAAGGCTAGGTTGGACATGGTTGACATGGGAATACAAGAATATTTGGCACCAGTGAAAGGTGAAAAGAGAAATTTTCTTCCTCAAACTGCTTACACTCTTTCTAGGTAGGAGAGATATTAATTTTTCAACTTCTTGAATGACGTAATGGTTTTAGAGTGGTATTCATCGAATATCAAGAACATCATTTCAATGAACAAAATAATGTTAAAGGGTATAAAATCACATTAATGCCACATTTTGATTCAAGATCTAATTCCTATAGCTTTACATTGCATTTTTTCAAAGAATGTCTCTTATATGTTAACAAATCTATGTTTCTTCTTCAAATCTATATGCATCAAAGTTATAGACCTGATGAAATTTTCGAGTATTAAAATAGAAATTTCTGTCATATTATGTGAATTGTAAATGTTCTTCCCACTGACATTATTTGATATGATGGTTCATTTTATGGTTCACTTGGTGAGAGAGATTCAACTATTCAGTCATGTACATTATAGATGGATGTACCCCATTGAACAGTATATGAATATTTTGAAAGGGTATGTTAAAAATCAAAGTCGGCCAGAGGGTTGTATTGCAGAGTGATATATTGTTGAGTAATCCAATTAATTCTGTACTGAATACAGGTCTGGTGTGTAAAGCATTGGTCTACTGAAATCTCGTCACATTGGGTAGCTTTTAGGTGAAGGAATTTCTGGAAGAGATGTTGTAACAATCAATATTACAGATCGATAGTAGGCCCAACTTTATGTTTTTCATAATAGTTTGGAGGTTGACCCATATGTAAAAACCCAAAAGAAAATTATTAGGAATTTTAATCCATCAAGGGTTTAAAAATGGATATCAAATACACATAATCAACAGTTTATAGGATGGTTTTGGGACCATATATTTAAGGAGTCATATGAAAATCCAGACTCAATTTCAGGACAACTTCGATGACTAGCCAAAGGACCAAGTGTGTATGTATTATCTTATAATTCTTATGTAATTAACAATTATACATTCTATACTAATGAACATGATAAAGAAAATACCATGAGTAATAGTGGAGTTAAACTTATAATTGAAGCGATGCATGTTTCAGGTGCTAAAGAAAGAATTCCAATTTATGAGAATATGTCATACTTTGGCATCATCAAAAAAATATGGTATTTGGATTATACAAACTTCCAAGTGCCGATTTTTTAATGCAAGTGGGTTGATAACAGGAGTGATATTAAAATAAATGATTTGGGATTCATGAAAGTTGATTTTAATAAGGAAGGGTACAAAGATAAACTATTTATAATGAAATCACAGGTAGTACAGGTATTTTATGTTCCAGATCCCACAAACTGAAACTGGTCAATTGTTCTGTTATCCACCAAAATCACTAAAGGGTCAGATGAAAATTAAATGGAGCATAACCCTTTCACTGGGATGTAATAATAATTTCACAATGGTCCCAATGTATATGACATTTTTTATTTCAGAGGATACCATAATGAAGGTATTTGGATAGTCGATAGAGGGGTCAAATCCATTCAGCCTTTAAAAAAGAGAGTTCAATAATCAGGTTATATTTTTTTTAAATACATTGTGTTATATTATTTTATTATTTTTTAGTTGTTGCTTTTATGTAATATAAATTAAATGTTGAACCACTTATGTAGATAATGACTTCTTCACATGATTATGCTCCCAATTCCAAGGCACAATAGGACTCTCAACCTGCAGCTACTCGTTGTACAGAGGACCAGTAGGTTTCTCAACCTGTTGCTAATACATATCCCAGTGCATAGGTATAAACATCATCTTCACATGTCGATTCTAGTTCTCTAAAGGAACATATTGATGATGTTGAAACCTAGGAAATGGTAGCCACTGAAACACTAGTTCCATAAAAAAAATGGGATCATCGTAGTTTGACGGTGTTAGAAAAAATACTTAAGGGAAAAGCGAAGGGCATCAAATATGAGGTCAGATGAAATAAGAGGGGAAAACATGTTAACCCCAAAAAGGCCATGTTCAGTAGTTACATTAGAGTCATCACTCGATAACGCGTTTTGATTGATGTACAGTCTTGGAACCATGTTTTCATCGGGATTAAGACCCTAATGTGGGGAGATATTACGGTAACATTATGATATATCATTTCATTAATTTACTAAAAAATAAAATAATAAAACATTGACTTACTCTTCATCATACCTTGTAGAGTGCATTTATAGTGGATGAATTGCACAAGGACTATATATTAAGGGTTTCTGGAAGGATTCATAGAGGCTTTCACATAATTTTAACAAAATGTTATCTTAAAGATATTGAAGTGAAAATAAACCCGCACCTACCTCTTATTTATGTACACCTGATAACCCAAGGAGTGTGGGATGCGTTTACTA